>PVHT021183634.1:9472616-9546391 GCA_004024745.2 Catagonus wagneri
TCATTAACAAGTCCACAAACAACAAATGCTGGAGGGGGTGTGGAGAAAAGGGAACCCTCCTTCACTGTTGGTGGGAATGTAGGCTGGTGCAGCCACTATGGAAGACAGTGTGGAGGTACCTTAGAAAACTCTACATAGAATTACCATATGACCCAGCAATCCCACTCTTGGGCATATATCCAGACAAAAATTTCCTGGAAAAAGACACTTGCACACGCATGTTCACTGCAGCACTATTCACAATAGCCAAGACATGGAAATAACCAAAACGTCCACCGACAGATGACTGGATTAGGAAGATGTGGTATATATACACGATGGAATACTATTCAGACATAAAAAAGGATAAAATAATGTCATTTGCAGCAACATGGATGGAATTAGAAACCCTCATACTGAGTGAAGCAAGTCAGAAGGAGAAAGACAGATGTCATATGAAATCTCTTATAACTGGAGTCTAAAACAGTGCACGAATGAACATCTCAACAGAAAAGAAAATCACGAACTTGGGGAAGAGACTTGTGGTTGCCAAGGGGGTGGGGGAGGGGTGGGAGGGAATGGGGATAACTAGTGCTTTAATGATGGAATAGCAAGGAGCTCCAACTGTAATGCACGGGGAACTATATCTAATTACATGTGACAAATCCATATATTTCCAATTATTCACTTCTAAAAACCTATACTTTAAAAATAGTCATATATGTGTAGCACAAAATTATATACACACTTTTTATTGTAGCATTTCTTATGATACCAAATAAAACGTTGCAAACAAATGAATAAAACAAACAACCCACAGATAACACAAACTAAATATCCACAAATAGTTGAATCATTAAAATAATTTGTAGTGAATTTCCATTACTTCATATTACACAGTCTAAATAATCTGAATGAGTAATGCTAGTTAATGTTTATTAGGCCTCGATATATGTGACATACCAAGCTAAGTCTAAATGAGTTTAGCAAAGTTCAGTAACTTGTAAGTAGTAGAGCTGGGATTTGAGTTGAAGTAGTCTGATGGCAGAGTGGGAGCTATTCATCGCTGGGGTATGTCAGCACTGTTACACTACTGTCTGTGGTCTTTCGTTAACGTGACAAAAGTAAGTTGCAGAACAATGGATACAGAATTATCTCATTTTTGTCAAGAAAGATGTGCCCTTTCTATGCTGTGTTTGTCATGGTGTGTGTGTGTGTTTCTGTGGTGTCATTGCCTCCTGAAGTGAGAGTGAAGGGATGGAGTGGGGAGTTCCTTCCGTATTTAACTTTTAAAAAATAAGGGGCACATGTTTCTTTTATTAATTTTATAACAAAAAGGTGAAAGTTCCCTAAAATTCCACTTCCCAGAGAACTAGAGATGTATACATGTTTTAAAGTTTTTTTCTCTGCCTGGATCTATACACATATTATATTTAGAAATGGGGTCATTCATCCATAAGACTTTTTCTTCCCATCACAGACAGTGTTGAAATATATATTTTTGTAGATGAATATTTTGCATTTAGGACAGGTTTCAATGACAGCATAGAATACATTCTGGGAGATGGACAGCTGAGTTGGAGTTAAGAATATAGAACTTTTTTTTTTCTTTTTCTTTTTAGGGCTGCGTTTGTGGCATATGGAAGTTCCCAGGCTAGGGGTCAAATGGGAGCTATAGCTGGCGGCCTATTCCACAGCTCACAGCAATGTCAGATCCAAGCCACGTCTGCAGCCTACACCAGAGCTCATGGCAACGCTGGATCCCCGACCCACTGAGCGAGGCCACGGATTGAACCTGCATCCTCATGGATACTAGCTGGATTCATTTCTGCTGAGGCACAATGGGAACTCCCAGAACATAGACAATTTTAGTAGATACTCCCAATCTGAGGCAATTATCCTTCATCCCACTCCTGGGAAATGTATTGACTTGACTCTGGACTCTTTCCCCATGTCTTTCCTTGTAACTTTTAGCCTCAGTCCTGGGACTTTCATTTCCCTGGTGGTGAAGGGCTCTCTGACCCTTCTTGGTCCTGAACCTGGAATTCTTTAGATCTATCTGACTTTTCTCAAAACAGTAGGGAGCCTCCTTTCCATTTAGCTGAAAGTGATAACATTGTATATTTCCTTATGCCTTGGGCAGGTCTGTTCCCCTCAGTGTACCCTCAATAAGGTGGGGGTGTTTTAACTTTCTGCCTGCCTACTCCTGTTATTCAAGGCTCAAATAACATTTGTATATTACCGTGTACCATCACCACAGCAAAGCATATGTATTAAATATGACTTGTAAGTAAATTATACTTAATAAACCTGTAAAAAAAAGGAGTTCCTGTTGTGGCTCAACAGGTTACGAAACCTACTCATAACCATGAGAGTGTGGGTTTGATCCCTGGCCTCGCTCAGTGGGTTAAGGATCTTGCGTTGCTGTGAATTATGGTGTAGGTTGCAGATGTGACCTGGATCCTGCATTGCTGTGGCTGTGGCTTAGGCCTGCAGCTGCAGTTTCAATTTGACCCCTAGCCTGGGAACATCCATATGCCACAGGTGCAACCCTCCTTAAAAAAAAAAAAAAGCTAAAACAAACAAACAAAAACTGTACAAAAAAAGGGAAGCATTTCAGAGCCCAGGAAGTTTGCAGACTTAATACTCATAGATAATGAGGACCCTGCTGTACTGACTGTCCCTGAAAACTTTTCAGAGGTAGACCTGAAAAGAATTCAGTGATTTTTGACTGCAGTTGGTTAAGCAGTCTCATGCCTAAAAGTCAATTTCCACTTAAATGCAAGACCTGTTTCTTGTCCCCAGAGCACAGTTAGAGGAGATAAACTCATGTTATCTGATGCCAGATATGACAGATGTTACTTTTTTTGGCATGAAAATGCAGTGTCTGTGAATGAGAGTGCTAGAACTCAGAAATGAACTGCCTATGCCTCTTCCTAAATATTTAGCCTCTCCTTCCCATGAATTTGGTTTTGCATGACCCGTATTTGGTGGAGGTATGATACTGCTTTATTAAGACTTGGTGATTATTAAGAAGAAACATGGGATTTCGGTTCACAGTCAATTTAAGAGTAAAAATGGAAACACCTTCATTTCTTTCTAAAGCACAATTATAATGGCTTGATTGGATTATGTGTCTTCTTAAATTTACTATTATTTCAATACATTCATTCACCATCCTCCTGTTATTTAAATAAGATAATACATGCTAACACATTTTTACACGGTATAGGACTTTGTAAAGAAATGTGATTATGGTTACTAATAAAACATTTTGTGTTACTGGAAAGAAAAAGTTGAGTAAGAATTTGGTAATGCTTTCTATAAGATTCTGTACTATTGTTGCTTATACAATAATCCGTAGAAATGACATTTAGATGATGGAGCTTGTCATCAGTCAGTGGCTGGGAAGGACTAAGAGGGACTGGTACCTATCCAAGTCTTTTAAATCACACTATCCCTCCTTAAAATGTATTTTCTCCTTTCTTGATAGATAGGAAATAGAGACTATTTCTATACTTCTCTACTTCCTCCACTGGAATTTTCTACTCTGTGGACATTTAGCATCTCAGATCAATTTTCCCTCCCTTGATTCCTAACCACTAATGCAAGGTCCTTGGCTTCACCACCAGCACACTTGAAACCAAGGAACAGAAACTTGGAGCATGGAATGCACCATCTAAATGGCAGAGAAACATTTTTAGTGGGTAATACACGGGGACAAAATTATCCATCATTCGCGTGCCTGCTCCCATGAATGAGCAAGGGCAGTTGAAAAGTGACCACCGTGAAAGAAAATGTAGTGGACATGCACTGGAGAGATTCTGTGCTCAGCACTTGTCTCCTGTAATCCTCACAGTAGCACTGTGATGTTAGTAGCATTATTATCATTTTTTGTAGATAAGGAGACTGAAGTTCAGAGAGTCACACAGCCGGTGTATCTGAGACACAAATGTAGGAATGCCTGATTTCAGATTGTGTGTTTCAAACGACTTGATCACACATCTCTCCCAGACCATCATGTGTAGAGAACTAAGCTGGCATGTCCTCTGCAGACAGAAGTCCTCTGCCTACCACAGCCTGAAACCTCCGTGCTGACCTGATCCTCCTCCTCCATCCTTTGCTCCTCTCACCCCAGTGAGCCAGAGGCTCTGCTCTTGTCCTTGCCTTCAGAGGGGAACTGTCGTGGAGATTTTGGACCTCAGCTCTGGCAGAGTCTGAGCAAACAAGGGCTCTCTGCTTTCCCACCATCAGTAACTGACCTTAGACTTTTCATGAGCTCCTTTTCATTTTTTCTTTTTACAGCTACACCTGGGGCATGTGGAAGTTCCTGGGCTAGGGGTCGAATCTGAGCTAAAGCTGAAACCTATGCCACAGCCAGGGCAACACTGGATCCCAGCTGCATCTGTGACCTATGCTGCAGCTTGCCGTAACGCCAGCTCCTTAACCCACCAAGCGAGACCAGGGAGTTTTTGCTGAAAACCAGTCTTTTGTGCCTCCTGCTGAGATGGCCATGTCTCACCCAGCTATCTCCACCTTGAGACCCCTACTTCGTTGCAGCCCCTTCCCATGTATATTCTCAGTCACAGTCATATCCTAGCTAAGAATTACACAGTGTTTGCACATGCCAGGCGCTGCTCTAGGAACCTCACCTACACTGACACACTTAGTTTTCACAGACCCCACTTTACAGATAATGAACGTGAGGGAGAAGGATTGAAGTGACTTCTGAAGGCCATCCAGCTATGTGGGGTGGAGTCTGGTGGCTTCAGAACGTGTGCTCTCAGCCCCTGCCCTATCCTAACTTTGGTTCACCTGTTCCCTTGCTGACCCATCTCCTGGCCGAGATAACTGTGTGGCTCTGGGTTGCAGACTGTGGGCAGTACACTTTAGGGCAGAAGCCAGCACTTCACACAGAGTAGGTTCTCCTAAATGTATGATCTGTGGTTCAAAGGAGAGAGAGGATAAACTGGAGGAGGGTTAGTGTTTCCTGGCTTTTGAGACAAAGGAGGGAAGATGGGGTTAGGAAAGGCCACAGGAAGATGTTAACCCCTGGTCTCTGTTCCCAAAGACCCCTCAGCCTGCCTACCTGTGGGCTTCACAGAGGAGATTCGGGGTCCTGACCAGGCCTGGGGGCCTTCTGACAGGCTGTGATCAGGCTCTGAATGTCTGAGGCAGGAGGCAGCTTGAAGTGCTGATCTAACTTCAGGGCCCTGCTGGTTCTTCTCTCTGCCCACAGTGGAAATTGCTGACAGCAGGGAGCCCCAGGGGGTGTCCTCCCCCCAGCCCCCAGCCAGCCTGAGCCCTGGGGACAGAGCCCTGCAGGCTTCCCGGGGGGAGAGCCTTCCTGATGCCCTCACTGAGCTCTGTGTCCAGGAGCCTGGGAGCCTGGGCTCCAGGGGTGTAGCCTCTGCACCTGGGAAGGGCAGCAGAGCCATGAAGCCAGAGGGGTGGAGGTGTGTTCATGCAGGTGCATGTGCACTATGCACGTGTGTGTGCTGGTAGACTGCATGTGCTGCGTGGACGTGCTTGTGCTCCTGTGGGTCAGTGTGTAGTCAGGACGGAGAGGTGACGACCTCTGACATCTCTGAGCCTCTGTGTCTGCGTGGGTGAAGGTGTCTAGGTGCAGGTGTCATGTTATGGGCAAGGGATTCAGGCACAAGCTCTGGAGCCAGAGGAATAAATTCAGATACCGGCTCTGTCTCTTACACACTGTGTGATCTTTTGCGGTAGTCACCCTTGAGCACCACTTTTTGTTGCTGTTTACCTTTCTGCATTTTGTTGTTTCAGTTTCTTAGGCCGGACTTCTTGCTTTTGATTCCCAGTTTCACCATGACTAAATGGGCGAGTTATTTAGCTACACTAACCCACATTGTCCTCATCTGTAAGTGAAGACAACTATTTTTTTGTCTTTTTTTCTGCCTCTATCTAGAGCCGCACCTGAGGCATATTGAGGTTCCCAGGCTAGCGCTCTAACAGGAGCTGTAGCTGCCGGCCTTCGCCACAGCCACAGCAACGCGTGATCCGAGCCGCGTCTGCAGCCTACACCATAGCTCACATCAACGCCGGATCCTTAACCCACTGAGCGAGGCCAGGGATCGAACCCGCAACCTCATGGTTCTTGGTTGGGTTCGTTAACCACTGAGCCACGAAGGGAATTCCTGAAGACAACTTTTGGATTGATTTAAAAATTTTTTTTTCTTTTTTAACCCAATTTTTCTTTTAGAGCAATTTAGATTCACAGCAAAACTCATCATAAAGAACAAAGTTTCTCATATCCCCCCATCCGCATACACACATAGTCTCCCCTGTTGTTAACATCCTGCATCAAAGTGGCACATTTGTTACAGTTGATGAGCTTTCATTGGTGTGTCTTGTCCATAGTCCTCAGTTAATATTAGGTTTCTTTCTGGGTGTTGTGCATTCTGTGGATTTGGTAAATGCATCATTATGTGTAATCACAGAGAAGAATTTCATACGAATAGTTTCACTGCCCTAAAAACCCCCTGTGCTCTGCCTGTTCACCCTCCCCGTGCCCAAGCCCTGGCAACCACTCATCTTTTTACTGTCTGCATAGTTTTCCTTTTCTAGAATGTCATTTAGTTTGAATCATATATCTTACAGTATTTTTGGACTGGCTTTTTTTAGTTAGTGATAGGCATGTAAAATTCTCCCTCTCTTTTTGTGACTTGATAGCACATTTCCTTTTGTAGCTGAATCATACTCCACTGTCTGGATGTCCCACAGTTTATCTATCCATTCATCTGCTGAAGGACATCTTGGGGGTTTCCAGATTTTGGCTGTTGTGAATAATGCTGCTGTAAACATCCAGGTATACTTTATGTGGATAGGAGATTTCAACTCCTTTGGGTAAATATCAAGGGATATGATTGCTGGATAAGAGTATGCTTAGTTTTGTAAGGAACTATGAAACCACCAATCTGTCTTTCCAAATGGCTGTACTGTTTTGCATTCCCACCAGCCATGGATGAGAGTTTCTTGTTGCTCTCTGTCTTCCTTGGCTCTTGGTGTTGTCAGTTCTCGATTTTGGCCATTCTAATAGGTGTGTAGTGGTATCTTCTTGTGGTTTTCATTTGCATCTTCCTGATAGCACACGATGTTGAGCGTCTATTTTTGTATGTTTGTCATTTGTATCTCTTTTTTGGTGAAGTGTCTATTCATGTCTTCTGCCAGCTTAAAAATTGGGTTGTTTGCTTTCTTATTCTTGGGTCTTAAGGATTGTTTGCACATTTTGGCTAACAGTCCTTTTGAGATCAGACCTAGGGTTATCAAAGGGGAAACCGTGGCAGGGGGAGGGATAAATTGGGAGGATGGGATTAACACATTTCACACTACTATGTATAAAATAGATAACTAACAAGGACCTGTTGTATAGCCCAGGGAGTCTTGCCTGACATTTAATTATCCCTCAACAAATGTTAGTGATAGTGATGACGATGGCATACATGTCCCCGTGTCACTCAGTATCCATCTTCTTGCCGGTTCCCATTCCCTTCTCCATCCTACTGAGCTCTATTGATGGGGCTCTGATGAATCTTAAGGACCATGCGTGTTCCTATGGTGACAGGCACTGTAGGTACTAGAATAGGATCTGTTTCCTGAGCTCTAGGCAGGCACCATCCTTCTGTACTCCTCTAGACTATCCCATGGACAGCTCAAAAGGAAACATTCCAAGTGGAATGTACTTCTCAGGCTTGCTCCTTTCTATTTCAAAAACTTCTGCTTTATTTCTTAAGGCCTAGTTTAGATACCATCTCTTTTGTACAGTTTTTCTGGACCTGTTAGATAAACTAAGCAAATATTGCCTCTAGCCTCCTACAGCACTTTGCTCACTTGCCATCACATTGTGTTGTAGTTGTTTCTGTCCCACCTGGTGGATGGAGACTTCCCACCAGCCTGTGAGCCCTTTGAAGGTCAGGGACTATGTCCTGTCAATATGTGTAGCTCTAGTAGGAAAATCCCATGTAACACATAGCTAAGTAAATATCTGTTAACTTGAATGGGACTAGCATCAAGAAGCAGGTTTACATGAAAAGACATTTAGCCTTTTTTTTTGTGCCATTTAGCCTTTTTCTTTGTTTGTTTGGTTTGTTTTCAGGGCTGCACCTATGGCATATGGAAGTTCCCAGGCTAGGAGTTGAATATAAGCTGCAGCTGCCAGCCTATGTCACAGCCACAGCAACACCAGATGTGAGCTGTGTCTGTGACCTATGCCACAGCTTGTGGCAATGCCAGATCCTTAACCCACTGAGCGAGTCCAGGGATTGAACCGGTATGCTGTGGATACTAGTTGTGTTCTTAACCCGCTGAGCCACAATGGGAACTCCCATTTAGCCTTTTTGCATCTGGTGGAAAAGAAAATTATGGGATGACATTCATTTGGAAGAAAACACAATTATATCTCTACCATATACAGCATATAAAAAATAAATTCCAGATGAATTTGAAGATCTAAAGCAAAAATCTATAAAACGGTAACAGGGTAATATAGAATATTTTTGTAATCTTGGGGTGGATCAACCCTTCAACAACAAAATTTAAACCCTGAAGCTCTAAAGGCAAAGACTTGATAGATCTGACTACCTAAAAGGAAAACATATGTGATAAATGATTCCATGAACAAAGTTAAAAGAGAAGCAAAAGACTTGGAGAAAATATTGATCTATATAATATATCCATGCAATATAATACATATAATATCTACACAATACAAAGGATCCCAATAACTCACTGAAAAAATGATAAATATTCCAGTTGTGTCAGGGACAGTGATATTTATCAAATATTCCATATAAAAGCAAACTTCCCACCCCCTGCAGTTTGGTATGAACACTTTTATGTGTAGAAGGTAAACAGTACATTTAAATGATGTTCACGGAAGTATTAATTATAATAGAGACAAGAAGTTCATGGAGGTATTAATTATAATAGAGACAAGAAAGAATAGAAACTCTCAATGTCCAGGAATAGAGACATGGTTAACTAAATTATATTAGCTTTATATTACGAAATGTTATTAAAATACTACAGGCGGAATTCCTTTTGTGGCCTAGGGGTATCAAAACCATCTAGTGTCTGAGGGTTTGGGATGGAAATGCTATCAAACTGAGTTGTGATGACTTTTGTACACCTATAATTGTAATAAAATTCATTAAGTAATGGGGAAAAAAAAAAAAAACTAGTGTCCATGAAGATGCCGGTTTGATCCCCGTCCTTTCTCATTGGGTTGAGGATCTGATGTTGCCGTGAGCTCTGGGTAAGTCGCAGATGTGGCTCAGAGTCCATGTTGCTGGGACTGCGGTGTAGGCTGGCAGCTGCAGCTCCGATTGGACTCCTAGTCTGCGAACTTCCGTGTGTTGCGGATGCCGCCCTAAAACAAACAAAAATACATGGAACAATTAAAAACAATAGTGTGGATTTTAGATAGTAGTAACTTGGAACAGAGTCATCTCCAAGACATCCTGTTAGATGAAAATTCATGTTGCAATATAATGTATTTATGTAGTGTGATTTCAATGCTGTGAATCTTTAGATTTACTATGTGAAAATATATTTCTACATATAACAGGTTTGTGGGTGGGACTCAGAAGAGACTTTCAGTTTGAATCTTACAATTTGATTGTATTCATGTGTTCTCAGTGTCCTTAGGAAATAAAAATTGGAAAATAGAATGAAAGATCAGAAACATAGAATTAAAATATTTTTAATAGAGTGCCTTCTTTATGTCATCTCTCAGCATTGATTTTTTTTTCTCATTGGCCACGTCTGTGGCATGTGGACATTTCCAGGCCAGGGATCGAACCTGTGCTACAGCAGCAGCCAGAGCCACAGCAGTGACAATGCCAGATCCTTAACCTTCTCAGCCACAAGAGAATTCCTCAGCATCAAATACTGGCATATTAAAAAACTTAAAAAGACCCTCTTATGATATATGAAAACATATCTAGGAGAGAGGGGTAGGTTATTAATTTGCTAAACCCTAAAATTATCACATTGGCTCTCACAAATTTCAGGACAGCTGGGGTCCTCTAAAGAGATCAGTGGTTCTTGACCTTGGCTGGTGATTGGAATATCCTGGGAGCCTTAAAAGTGCAGATACCAGGGTGGCATCTCAGAGATTCTGATTTAATTGGTGTGGGATGTGGTCCTGGGCATCAAGATTGTTTTAAATCTCCCCAGGCATGCTAAATGCACAGAAGATGCCTAGGACTGCTGCTTTAGATAAAGTAGATGCTATCACAATGGTTTTTCATTAGGAGACTGAAAGGAAAAGGGGAATTGAATTGTATGCATCAAGGATAATGTTACCCAGGGAAGACAAGGGAAAAGGACCCTGGCTAGAACTGCTTTAAAAATCCCCTCCCTCGAGTGGGATGGACTGAGAATCTGGGGTTAAGAGATGCAAATGATTGCCTTTGGAATGAATAAGCAATGAGTTCCTGCTGTATAGCCCTGGGAACTATACCTAGTCACTTATGATGGAGCATGATGGAGGATAATGTGAGAAAAAGAATGTATATATGTACGTGTGACTAGGTAACTTTACTGTACAGCAGAAAATTGACAGACACTGTAAACCAGCTATAATGGAAAAAATAAAAATCATTAAAAAAATCCCCTCCCTCTAAAACTGATTATTCAGTAGCTCCCTTCAGTGCTGCCCTTGAGGATTGGCCTCAGATAGCAAAGCCTCGGAGTTATGGTATCCTCTTTCATCTTTCTAGAATTAAATCAGAATGTGGCCCCTTGAGAGCTGCACAGGAGGAAAACCAGGACACCTCACTCATGACAATGTGTCAGAAAATTTTGTGAGCCATTATCACTGCAGAAGCTCCCTCAGAGGGAAGGGATCCAATCTTAGCTTTTTAACAAGGCTCCAGGGATATCTTGCTGGTGAACCTTCAGGCTCCTTTACTTTGATGCTAATTAACCACTAGGGGCAGCTCCTTACAGCCTGATCAAATAGAGTCCAGAAGTAAAAGTCTGGCTCCTCTTTGTGCGTGGTTGATTGGGAATTAAGCCTGGAGTCTCTTAGCACAAGTCAGTCTCAGTGTAAACACGGGTCACAATAGATCCCAGCACAGTCCTTGGTCAGAGAAACAGACTACTCAGGCACCCCCATCCCGCTGTCTAGTCAGAAAAACATGCTCTCTCTCAAGGGCAAAAGTGTTGATTCATACAGACCATTGGCACATCTGGTTCAGAACTCTTCCAGAATGGATGCCAAAGAAAGGCTCTGGGGAAGGTCATGGTTGTCCTTAGTGATGTCCTCATGCAGGTTAATCCATGGCCTCAGACTGTGCCCATTTCTTCCCATAGTGTTTGGGTTTGCAGGTGGGACTTCACATTGATCAGCTCTGAGTTTGAGTTCTGTTTACCACTTACCTACTCATGACTTGAGACAAGTCACTTCACCTCTCTGAACTTCAGTTTCCTTATCTTTTTTTTTTTTTGTTTTGACAGATCCTGCCACAGGTTTATTTGTACAAATAGCACAGGAGGACATCAGCCCCATATAGACAGCAGCCCAGGGGTCACACCAGTCCTTCTGTCCTCACATTGGCAAATAAACGCCACTATCGCGGAGCCTTTGTGGGGGCTTGGGCACCCTTGGGAGCCAGAGCTGGAGCTGCAGCTGGACCTCCAGCTGCAGCCTTGGCCTTGAGCCTTGGCCTGGGACTGTGACCGGCAAAGCCTGAGACCCTTGGCCATGCGAGCATGAGCACATTTCCCAAGCTTGGGGTGAGCAATGTAGGCAAGGTGACTGAGCTTGTGGCTGCCACTCTTTGTGATGTTGGGCTTGGCCTCCTTGGGTTTTACAAGAGCCTTGATAGTTTCAGCATCTGCACTCATGGCCTTGGTGGTGTTGGCCTGCATCTTCTTTTAGGCCTTTATCGTTTTGCTTCTTGGCAAAGCGCATGTTCCTCAGGAACTTGGGGTCCACCCCCTTAAAAGATTCATATCGTTGTGTTTGGGGTTTCTTGATGCTGTTTCTGTACCACTTTCGGGACTGATTATGCCTGGTGTGGTTCTTGGACTTCACCATGTTAGCACCCAGGTCAGCTGATCCTGAAGCACCTGGGGCTGGAAGAGAAAGAGCAGTTTCCTCATCTTTGAAAAGAGGTGATTAAATCCTTTCAGTCAGAACTGGAGGCGGTCGATTTGTGATAGTTACCTTCCCACGACCGTGATAATCTACTGCATGTACATTAGCTAGCATCTTTAAATTTATTGAAAAGAAATGGTAAAAAAAAACAAGTGAATGCTAGCTCATCAGATGATGGAAATTAAGAGAGGGCATTATGGGCAGGTAACTCAAGAAAATTTGGATCCCACTCTAAGATCCAGCTTCCTCTTTCCATGAGGTTGCTAAGGAAAAGGCTGCCCAAGGAAAAACGGCAGAGTGCAAGCTTGACTGGAAGATGGCTCTCTCGTATTTCCCACATAATTCATGGGACTGATGGCAGGAACATCTTCAAAGGTCTTTAGGTTATAGTAATTCTTTATGCCCTTAAGGCTTCAGTTTAAATTGGGGTTCCCTTGTCATTTTGTTCTCATGTTGACTTTTGCACCCCTTCTCTTACTTGTTGAGTTCTGGGTCTTATTCTCAGACAAGCTAGAGATTATGGAAAGTTCCCAGTTTTATATTCTCATGGATAATCTAGAGATCAGAGACCTTCATATTTGGAAAACGAATTTTCTAGCCAGAATGGAAGACATGTGGAAAGCCTATGTTGTGGATTAAAAAGCTGAGACTTTATGTATCATTTACTTTTCAGTTATCAGCAGCAAAATTATCAAAAATGTTGTCTTGGGAGTTTCCGTTGTAGCTCCATGGTAACAAACCTGGCTAGTATCCAGGAGGACTTGGGTTCGATCCCTGATCCCGCTCAGGGGGTTAAGGGTTCAGTGTTGCCATGAGCTGTGGTGTAGGTCACAGATGTGGCTTGTATCTGCCTTTGCTGTGGCTGTGGCATAGACCAGTGGCTACAGCTTCGATTTGATCCCTAGCCCGGGAACCTCCATATATTGTGGGTGCGGCCATAAAGCCAAAAAAAAAAAAAAAGGGGGGGGGGAAGAAAAGAAAATGATGATGTTGTATTCGTATACACCAGAGTACTGGATTTACTTTTTTTTTAAAATTTTTTATTGGATTATAGTTGATTTACAATGTTGTATTAGTTTCAGATGTGCAGCAAAATGAATCAGTCATACATATACATATATCCATTATTTTTTCCCATATAGGTAGTCACAAACCATTGAGTAGCAGGCTCTGGTTAATTACCTGTTTTGTGCAGTAGTGTGTATATGTTATTTCCACCCTCCCAGTTATTTCCTCCCCCCAGTGGTTTCACTTATGGTAACCATAAGATTGGTTTTGAAATCTCTGAATTTGTTTTTGTCTGTCTGTTTCTTTGTTTATTTATTTATGGCTTCACCCGTGGCATGTGGAGGTTCCCAGGCTAGGGGCTGAATTGCAGCTGTAGCTGCTGGCCTACGCCATAACCACAGCTATGCCAGATCTGAGATGTGTCTCTGACCTACACCACAGCTCATTGCATTGGCAGATCCTTAACCCACTGAGAGGGGCCAGGGATTGATCTTGCATCCTCATGGATACTAGTCAGATTTGTTTCCCCTGAGCCACAATGAGAACTCCCCAGGTTGTTTTTTAAATAAGTTCTTTTTTGTCATATTTTATTGGATTCCACACATGCATGATATCAATATATTTGTCTTTGTCTGTCTGACTTACTTCACTCAGTATGATAATCTCTAGGTCTATCCATGTTGCTTCCAATGACATTATTTCATTCTTTCTTACGGCTGAGTAGTATTCCACTGTATATATGTACCACATATTCCTTATTCATTCTTCTGTCAATGGACATTTGAGTTGCTTCCATGTCTTGGCTATTGTAAATAATGCTGCATTGAACATTAGGGTGCATATATCTTTTCAAATTAGAGGTTTTTTTTTCTGCATATGTGCCCAGGATTGGGATTGTTGGGTCATATGGTAGTTCCCTTTTTTTAATGACTTTTATTTTTTCCATTATCGTTAGTTTACAGTGTTCTGTCAGTTTTCTACCATGCAGCAAAGTGACCCAGTCACACATACATATGTACATTCTTTTCCTTACATTATCCTCCTTTGTGTTGCATCACAAGTGACTAGATATAGTTCCCAGTGCTGTATGATATTTCTATATTCAGTTTTTTGAGGAACCTCCAAACTGTCCTCCATAGTGGTTGCACCAATTTACAGTCCCACCAACAGTATAGCAGGGCTCCTTTTTCTCCACACCTTCTGCAGCATTTATTGTTCGTAGACTTTTTGATGATGACCATACCAAGGGTCTAGAGTGGCTCATTCAAATTGGAGAATGAATGAGAGAACAAAACCCGGGTTGGTAGGGAGAAGAGAGATTAACGTCAAAGGGACATGGCAAGAACCACTGCATGGTGGCTAAGAATGGCATCTCCATTTGATCATCACTGCACAGTATAAAGAGTAATGAGAATCAGTCTCCATTCTCAAAAGCAAGCCCTAGCTGTAGTACATGGTGACAAAGGAATGAAACAAGGTCAGAGATCAGCCACAGATTCCTGTGTAGGACCAAAAGAGACCAGTCTGATCAAAGAACTGCTTTCTCTTTGGATCATGTGGAGGAAGTTGCATAATCCCTGAGAGTTTAGAAACAGAACTCGGAAAGAGCAATGATAGCCTTGAGAAGTGGGAAATGAATGAATGGGGCTAAATTATGAATCAAAAGTCACTGAGAAATTATTGGACTGGGTTAAAAAAGGCAGAATTGAGTTGCAATAACCAAAAATATAAAATTAGGAGTTCCCATTGTGGCATAGTGGAAATGAATCTGACTAGTATCCGTGAGGCTGCAGGTTTGATCCCTGGCCTTGCTCAGTGGGTCAGGGATTCAGTGTTGCCATGAGCTGTGGTGTAGGTCGCAGATGCAGCTCAGATCCAGAGATCCTTTGTGGCTTAGGTAGGCAGCTACAGCTCCAGTTTGACCCCTGACCTGGGAACTTCCATGTGCTGTGGGTGTGGTGCTAAAATCTAAAATAATAATAATTAAATTAAACTAAACTATTGAAACAAAGCTGCAGAAACAAAGTTCCATTTTTGCTTTCCCAGGTTTTGAGCCTTATGGTGACGGTGAAAATTCACTTATTATTTGTACCAGTGCTTCTTGCACCCACATCCATAGCAGCCATCATAATCCATCTTTATTCATCCTTCTTCATTCTTCCCAGAGGGAGGCACAAGTTTTCTCACTGCAGCAATGCAAGAATTCCTTATCAATTGATGAGAACTGATGTGAAAATTAAAACTAATATGCTACAAATGTAATAGAGGAATGAAATTGAGTAATAAATCCTCACCCACACTCTGCCCTACACTAGGTTAGGGATGACTGAAGCAAAATCAAAACAATTTAAAGATTCCTATTTTGTCATTTAAAACTTCAAGATCCTCCACTAAGTCCTTGCCTAAAATACCGTGAAAGATTAATTTGTTTGACTTAGATATTTCTATCTACTAAAATACAAATACCAGAAGATACAATCACACAAACTGCTGTTTTTCATAACAACACCGTATAAAGTAATTCATCTGACTGCTTTTCTTTCTTATTTTATTGAGGTATAGTTGACTTATATTAGTTTCAGGTGTACAACCTAGTGATTTGATATTTTTATAGATAATGTACCATATGAAGTTATTACAATGTTATTGACTGTATTTCCTGTGCTGTACATTACATCCCGGTGATTTATTTTTATAACTAGGAATTTGCATCTCTTAATCCCCTTCATCTGTCTGGCCCATATCCATGTCCCCTTGCCTATGGCAACCACTGGTTTGTTCTCTGAGTCTGTTTCTGTTTTGTTATATTTGTTCACTTGTTTTTGTTTTCAGATTCCACACATAAGTGAAAGCTATGGTGTTTGTCATTCTCTCTCTGATTCTGAATGTTTTCCTGTATAGTTCATTCTTTACCTAAATTGAAACTGTCTCTCATATCAGGCATTTTAAACCAAAGTCTTCTTACTATTAACTTACACCCACTGATTTTCTTTTTCTTTTAAAAATTGAAGTATATCCGTCGTTGGTTTTTTTTTCTTTCTTTTTTTCTTATCTTTGATTTTTAGGGCCACACCATGGCATATGAAATTTCCCAGGTAGGGGTCCAATGCGAGCTGTATCTGCAATTATGCCACAGCCACAGCAATATGGGATCTAAGCCGCATCTGCAACCTACACCACAGCTTATGCCAATGCAAGATCTCTAACCCACTGAGAAAGGCCAGGGATTGAACCCGCATCTTCATGAATCCTAGTCGGGTTTGTTAACCACTGAACCACAAAGCGAACTTCTGGAAGCATTTCCGATTAAGCAGAATAAATAAACCTTCCTTCATTCTGAAAAAAAAATTATCAGATAGAAAATATATGGAAAAACAGGCATTTCTAGGACAGAAGAACACACAGTCAGGGAGCCTCACAAAGAGTCAAGTGATGAATTCACTCTGAGCATATGGAGGTGAGGAAAAGCAGAGACCAAAACATGTGTAAAGGCATAGAGGTGGCTAAATAATAGTCAATTAAGTGATTTCTTTGTTGCAAATCTAATGACCCTATAACCCAGAGTAGCCACAGGATATCCATACGTTGGAAGAATTTTTAAAAAGGAACATGGCTCTAACACCACATGATTGCGGAACACAGATGCTACAACTGGGAAGCATCTGGTCTGATTTGGAGGTCACACACTCCTACCCATACCTGCAAATACTTCTAGAAGTTTAACTATACAGATTGTTTACGTATGCATAAGTATCTTTGCACGCATACAGATTTCTACACAGATATATACAAAATTTGAGTGCCCAAATTTGTCTGAAGTTATAAACAGATGGAAATACGGGAGTTTCCAAATAAATATGGAAAGAGTAAAGGGAATATGATTTTCTAGAAAGGAGAGGTATTATGGTGCGAGTCTATTGTTGTAGCATAGGAACCAAGACATGGGTAGAACTATCCAGCCACGGCATGACAGAGACCGTGGTGTGGAAAATGACAGGGTGCAGCTCCAGTTGATGAAAGAATATTTCTCCAAGGAAGACTTGCCTCAGAGGCTGTGTGCAGGAATGGGCATGTGTGCACACCCCCACACCCACACCGTATAATCAGGGCCCGTGAATTTTGTTGGCTTTTGCAGTAGAAAGCCTATTCATATGAGACATAGTCCTGCTTATCAGTTTCTCCAAGGCCCATTTCATGTCTTTATTTCTGAAACTGTAGATAAATGGGTTCAACATTGATGTCAGTACAGTGTAGATGACTGTTGCTATTCGGGCCTTGACAGTGTAGCTGGACAATGGCTGTAAATAGACATAGCTAATACTCCCATAAAACAGAGTCACCACAGTGAGATGGGAGCTGCAGGTGGAGAAGGCTTTGCGTTTCCCAGCAGCTGAGGGGATTTTGAGGACAGCAATGAGGATTCTCATGTAAGAGATGATGATGCAGCCAAACGGGGCCATCACAGAGGCCAGCCCTTCTGTCATGGCGACAACTCTATAGACAGACGTTGAAGAGCAGGCCAGCTTCAGAATGGGGTTGACATCACAGAAAAAGTGATGGATAACATTTGATGTACAGAAGGTGAGCCGACTCACCAGGAGGACATGTAGGAGGGAGTGAAGGTGGGAGAAAGCTGTGAAGGCGACCAGTAGCAACACACAGCGTCTGTGGTTCATAACAGTGACATAGTGGAAAGGGTTACAAATGGCTACATAGCGGTCAATGGCCATAGATGCCAGGAGATAACTGTCCATGTTTCCAAAGGCTAGGAAGAAATACATCTGTGCCAGACATTCAGCGTAGGAAATGGTCTTTGTCTCTGATAAGAAGTTCACTAACATCTTAGGGACTATCACTGTTGTGTAGCAAATATCAGCAAAGGACAAGATGCTTAAGAAGAAATACATGGGATTTTGGAGCTGAAGATCAGAGCGGATAGCCAAGATGATGAGCAGATTTCCCATCAAGGTGACCAGGTACATGATAATAAAGAGGACAAAGAGTGGTTTCTGGTCCTCTGGGCGAGAGGAGAGTCCCAAGAGGATGAATTCAGAGAGTCTTGTTAGGTTGGACATTCCCATGGATGTGTATGTACCTACAGATAAACAATACTGTCAACTGATGGTTCTTACATTATGGAGGACATGGATTTTTTCCATCTTGTCCTTACACTGTGTAGGTAGTAATAGAGTTTCTACCACAGTAATTTTCCTCCTGAATATGGAAAAAAAACAGAGCCAAAGGTATGCTTTCACTTGTTTTAAAATCTATGAGATAGTGATGTACGGAGAACAGATATGGGGCAGCGTTGGTGAGAGAGAGAAAGGGAGAGTGGAAGAGAGAGGGAGAAGGGAGTTGAGAGTTTGATTTCCTTTTTCTCCTTCCCACTCTGTGGCTGATGATCACAGGAACCACAGAAATAGTCTGTGAAGCAGGTTCAGGTCTACTTCTGATTAAGGATTATCATGACTACTCCACATCTAGATAATCATGTTATCTAACTTGTAGTTGATGAGTAATCATCTTTTAAAATCAAGATGCTTCTTCCCAACTCATTTATAAAGGAAGCAAGAAAGCCATTTAAAGAGCATTGAGTTGAATGCAGAAGTTCCCACTGTGGCACAACAGGATCAGTAGGCTTCTCTGGAGTGCTGGGACACAGGTTTGATCCTTGGCCTGGCACATTGGATTAAGGATCTGGTGTTGCTGAAGCCATGGCATAGATAACAACTGTGTCTCAGATCTGATCTCTGGCCTGGAAACTGAGAAAGAGGAAATGAACTTGGGTGAGGAAATTCTCTCCCAGACCTTCCTGTTCAACAGCTGATAATACAAATCCTGAGGTCAAAGGAGGGTGACTCACAAGCAAACAGGTAAAGGAAGATTCACCTTTGGAGTATAGATCGAAAACCTCCACTTTTGGCATGAGCGTAAGTTAGCTCTCTTATTTAGTGTTCAGTGATGACCGATTCTCTGAGATCAGAGATTCACACCTTCTCATCAGGCATCCATTCTCAAAGCTGATTTCTTACCTGGGAAGAACGTGGAAGTCCTGCTTCATGTATTTATTCCATTTTCCCCTACTTTATACTCCATGGGATGATTAGTCAAAAAAGAAGACAAAACTGAGCCGAGACAGCATACAGCAAATACACCTGATTGACTGCAGACAATCTAGTGCTTCTCGAAACTGATGCTCCCTTCCTTGGATTCTTATGGTCCTCTGCCAGTTGTAGATACTCAGAGCTCCTGCTTTGCTCCTGGGACCATCCTCTACTACGGTGTCACTAAGTCCCTGGTGTTTTGCTGGAGGGGTGAGTATGCACACAAACATCCATTATCTATGTGCAGGACTGTCTCCATGGATCCAGTGGAGTCTTCTCCTTCCCAGGTGGCCCCACATCCCTTTCTTCGAACTTCTGGATATAGTGCAGCTTCTGCCTAGCCTGATGTAGGTGTCCAAGGGGGTCAATAATGTTCTGGACCTGGATCTTCTAACCCCTGTGAGGATTTACCTGGGAGATGTCTCATGTAGCACTGAGGATGGAGTACCAGGCAGAGACAGTTTCCCCCTTGAACCTATAAAGCTTCCACTTGGCCTCCCCTGAATCCCTCCATTTCTCCAAAGGACAGCTTCCCCAGAGTTCCCTCTCCCACAACATGTTAGGTACCTTCTGCCCCACTGCTCCCAAATTCAGATACAACTGCTAGTTTAGTAGCTGTGGCCTTATACCTCTATCCTCTAACAAAAGGGAGCGTCATAACCTTGGAACCTAACCTTAGGTCACCCTTCCTTTGTTAGCCAACCCCCAAGTCTACTGCTCAGATATTTGCTTACCATTCCCTGTTACCATCTGTGGGGAAAGCCACCAGCTTCAGACATTTCACTGTTTTTAATGGATGAAAGCACACAGAACCCACACATCAAGGTCCTGACATTCCCTGCCAAATATATATTTCTCATTGGCTGTCACTTATTGATTCCTGATCATATCTTACAGTACAGCTACCTCACTTCCTTCTATTTTTCCCTTCACCTGCTTCTTCAGGCTAAAATGCAGCCTCCTACAGGAAAAATTCTTTAATGACCTTGTTAGAATGAAATATCTGTCTTTTCTGTCTTAGTCTTATATATGAATTTCTATTAAACACAAATCATGTTCATTGTTATATGATCTTTCACTTAAATGAAGGCGACTGATATTTATGTACTCAGTAATGTGTAAGTCTTTCTCACATAAACCATACAACAGACTCATAACATGTGTACTTATTGTCTCCATTTTATGCGACTTCAAAAAAATAAGGTACCTGGAAAAATAAAACTTGAACAGGAGTTCCCCTTGTGGTTCAGTGGTTAATGAATCCAACTAGGAACCATGAGGTTGCGGGTTCGATCCCTGGCCTTGCTCAGCGGGTTAAGGATCCGGTGTTGCGGTGAGCTGTGGTGTAGGTCACAGACGTGGCTTGGATCCTGCATTGCTGTGGCTGTGGCGGCCGGTGGCTACAGCTCCAATTAGATCCCCAGCCTGGGAACCTCCATAAGCCATGGTTGTGGCCCTAGAAAAGACCAAAAAAGTAAAAAAATGGAAATAAAAAATAAAACTTGAACAAAGGATTGTTTGAAACCAAACCATGTTGTTGAATCACTGCACTGAAAGGCGTCTCTCTTTTGCTTTGACAAAATTAAACATTTTTAGTTAAGGAACAGCTTTCAAACGACTTAGGGAGCCAAAACATTGCCTTATTTCTTTCTTGCCAGATTACGCCTGAAAGCTCTTAGGTGCCCTGATTCAAATCCAGACCTTATTTCAGACACAATGTGCTATATTGCCCATGATCCAGCTATTTTATCAATACAACTGTATCATCTATCTATCTATCTATCTATCTATCTATCTATCTATCTATCTATCATCTATCTATCATCTATCTATCTATCATCTATCTATCATCTATTGCTAATATATATAAATAATTAATATATATATATGTAAAGTAAATGAGAGGAGAATCAAAACAGTGTATGAGAAAAGATCAGTCAGACACAAAAGAAGGAAGTAATGGGAAACTGAGAAATAAAAAAGATAAAAGACATAGGAAACAAGTAATAAAATGGTAGAAGTTAAATCCTTTCTTAGCTGCAATTACTTTAAGTGTAAATGAATTAAGCTAGTCAATTAAAAGGCAGAGGTTTGCAGAATGGGTTTTTAGAAACAAACAATTATGATCTGACCATAAACTGTCTACAAGTGACTCAATTTAGATTTGGAGCCACCAGTAAAAGTGAAAGGATGGAAAAAGATATTCAGTGAAAAGAGTAACTAAAAGAAAGCAGAGATGTCTATGCTAATTATCAGAAAAAAACAGACTTTAAGTAAAAAAATTGTTACATGAGATAAAGAAGGACATTATATATTGATAAAAAATGTCAGTACCTCAAGAAGATATAAATTCTGGTCATCCACCATGCTGTACTTTAGATCGCCAAAACTAATTCATCGTATAACTGGAAGCTTGTACTCTTTGATCAACATCTTCCCTTTTCTCTCACCCCCTGCCCCTGACAACCACCAATCTACTCTGATTCTTTGAATTGGATTTTTTTAGATTCCACACACAAGTGATAATCACACAGTACTTGTTTTTGAGGTCTGACTTCCTCCCTTCCTTCCTTCCATCCTTCCTACCTTCCTCCCTCCCTCCCTCCCTTCCTTCCTTCCTTCCTTCTTTATTTTGTCTTTTTAGGGTCACACCTGTGGCATATGGAGGTTCCCAGGCTAGGGTTCGCATAGGAGCTGAAGCTGCTGGCCTATGCCACAGCCATAGCAATACCAGATCCGAGCCTTGTCTATGACCTACACCACAGCCCATGGCAATGCAGGATCCTTAACCCACTGAATGAGGTAGGGATTTAACCTGAGTCCTCATGGATACTAATCAGCTTTGTTTCCGCTAAGCCATGACAGGAACTCCTGTCTGACTTATTTCACTTAGCCTAATGTCCTCAAGGTCCCTCCATGCTGTTATAAATAGCAATATTTCTCTTTTCATGGCTGAATCATATTCCATTGTATATATATATACACCACATTTTCTTTGTCCATTCATTTGTCACTCAAGTTGTTTCTTGGCTATTGTGAATAATGCTGCAGTGAACCTATAGTTTTTTTTTTTTTTTGTCTTTTTGCCTTATCTAGGGCCGCACTCGTGGCATATGGAGGTTTCCAGGCTAGGGGTCTAACAGGAGCTGTAGCTGCCGGCCTTCACCACAACCACAGCAACGCAGGATCCAAGCCGCGTCTGCAACCTACACCACAGCTCACGGCAATGCCGGATCCTTAACCCACTGAGCAAGGCCAGGGATCGAACCCGCAACCTCATGGTTCTTAGTCAGATTCATTAACCACTGAGCCATGAAGGGAACTCCCTGAACCTATAGTTTTAATATATCACTGTACCCAGCACACAAGCGGGAGCTCACTTCTCCTTTTTACACAGCGGCTGCCTGAACACTGACGTGGGTGGATGTGTTCTTTCATTCTTACCAACCCATGCACATTAGCCAGAAAGTCTTCCTAGAGCAATGATCCAAAGCAAAATTAAGTTATAAAAACTGACCAAAATTTACAAGTTAAATGTAAATAAAACTACAACACTCAGTAAAATTCAAATGAACAATGTTAAGGTAATGTGATAGACTGTGTTTTATTGAAATGAAATTGGCCATATTAGGTATAATAGAGAAAGAGGTAGCCTTAGATCTGGTTACACTTTTAATGTTTCTTTATTTTTGCTTTAATAATACTTATATGCAGAATGGCTAAAGAAGCTGACACAAATGATGTCACTAATATCAAGCTGTATGTAATGCTTAGGAAAATCAAATATCATCCTGAGCCCAAATTGCCAACAAGGAATCCTCAAATACCAAAATTATTAAAATGTCACTTCACAACTCTTTAAAGCTGTCCTGTTAACCTGAAAAAAGTTTAGTGTTTTGCTTTGTCTAGATCAGCATGAAATGAGTATCTAGAGAGCTGAAGTGATCTTATTAGTAACAGTAATAATAACAATAAATAACAATGACCATTTATTGAGTCCTTTATATGTGCTAGGCAGTGTCCTGATGTCATTATCAACAGCATTTTATTTATTATCTCTTACTATCTGAAGCAATCAGCCTTAGCAGAATGGTTATACTGTGTCTTAGAGGTACTGATGGTGATCTTTCTAATATAAACTGATGTAGCTACCATGACAACGTCTGTTCCAGTGAGTGGGCGAACCCCTGAGCCTTTGTACCTGTCTACAGGAAAGGTGATGGGTAAACAGAAGTAGGGTGGGCAGAATTCTAAGGTGACTTTTGAGAGCCCTACCTCATGGTCTATATGCCTTGCCTATTTTCTGGGACTGTGAATCTGATAGATTTTACTCCCGTGATGAGTTTATGTTATATGGCTCAGGCGACTTTAAGAAAGATTATCTGAACAGGCTGGACCTATTCACAGGAGATTCCTTTAAATCTCAGTAGGAGATCAGAGACAGAGGAAGTCAAAGATTAGAAGCATGAGAGGGATTCTAGGAGCCCCTGAGGACCTGGAGATAAACGGGGCCACATGGCAAAGATTGTGACTTTCCTCCAGGAGTCCTGGAGGCTGGCAGGGAGATGGAATCCCATTTTGCAACTGTAAGGAACTGAATTCTACTGAAAACCTGAATGAGTTTGGAAGCATAGCTTTCTTCAGAGGTTCCAGAAGGGAACTCAGCTGGTCCACACCTAGACCTCAGCCTTTGATGTTCTTGTGATGCTATCAACATGATTTATGACTCTCGAGATTGACCTTGATCACCTGAATGAAGAAGTGTTTGTGAGGCTTCTCCACTGCAAAGTTACCCCCCACCCCCGCTTTATACTGTCTTCTTTGGGGAAAGTCAGGATATACAACCCACCAGAAGGAGTGGGGAGGTATACTCCTGCTCCAGAGAATGGAACTGGTTTATTTTTAAACTTAAGTTTTCACTTGTCTCTCTCAGTGGTTTTATAATATACGATCTTAAACAATGGTTTTATGTGAATATCTGATTGGAGGGTGGGGTGTGCTGAGGAGGAAGAGGAGGCTCTCCCTGGTGCCGGGGGCTATGTTTTGGCCACCATGATGGCTGAGGCTCCAGAGTGGTTGGGGCTGGAGGCATCTGGGCACAGGTTCTTTTAGGAGTAGAGACATATTGGAATTCATGTCACTGGGATTCAAGAGACGGCCCCTAGTGGTTAATTAGTCCCTAAAGGAGGGAACTGAAAATTTGTAATCATGGTCTCTCCAGAGTGTTGGGGTTTGGGGCTGGGTTGCACCACAGCATCTTTTACCGAGAGGAGACCATTGAAAGTTTCCTGATCTCTTTAACATCTGGGGATTCACAGATCCTCTGAGCTGATTCAGCCTCACAGATTCAAAAATGGAAAGAGAGAGCCTTCCCTGGTGGCCTAGTGATTAAGGATCTGGCATTGTCATTGCTTGGCTTGGATTGCTGCTATAGCATAGGTTCTACCCCTGGCCAGGGAATTTCCTCATGCCAAGGGTGTGGCCAAAAAATACTGCTGCAAATATTAGATCAGTGCTTTAGTTCTGCTCTTTTGTATTTATAGATTAGTTCTGTATTATCTGGTCTGTACAAGCAATATAACAAAATTATTATTTTGAAATTGAAAAGTAACAATCAATAAACCTAAACTTGGGTTATATAGTCTCCAATTGAGGAAGATATAAGAAATTAAAAAAACAACAGCAGGAGTTCCTACTCTGGCACAGCAGGTTAGGGCTCTGGCATTGTCTCTTTGGTGGCTGAGGTTTGATCCCTGGCCCAGTGCTGTAGCTTAAGGATCTGGTGTTGCCACAGCTGTGGTGTAGGTTGCAGCTATGGCTCGGGTTTGATCTCTGGCCTGGGAATTTCCACGTGCCTTGGGCACAGCCATAAAACAAAACAAAACACCAACAAACCTTAACAGCAGCTTACCTACATACAGAAAGAAAGAAAAAAAATGAGAGCAACAAAGTATGAAACAGAATGCTTACAGCAGTTCTCAGAAAATAGACTCCACTAGTATCATCCTGCTAATCCTTCATCAATTTTGTTATAAATACCCTTTGACGAACTTGTTTCAGGGAAATTTTTGTTTCAGAAATTTTCATTTTTGCTTAACTCCTACTTAATTTCCAACTCACTCCCAGATGGTGAATCGTCATGTGAGTAGTGGAGAAAAGAACCTCTTGTCTTGGATGTGCTACCCATGGCCACCGCCTCCTTTGCGAACCAGCTGTGGAGGGGCAGCAATATGACTTACTTACGAGAGTCTGTTTTTTTTTTTTTTTTTAAGGGCCGCACTCACAGCATATGGAAGTTTCCAGGCTAGGGGTAGAATCAGAGCTGCAGCTGCTGGCCTATGCCACAGCCACAGCAACAAAGGATCCAGGCTGTGTCTACAACCTATACCACAGCTCATGGCAATGCAGGATCCCTGACCCATTGAGCAAGGCCAGGGATGGAACCCTCATCCTTGTGGATACTGGTCAGATTCATTTCTGCTGCACCACAACGGGAACTCCCATATTTATGAGTCTTGCATTTTCCTCTGCATAACCTTCCAATGCCTGAACCATGTTCCAGCTCTGCAGGGTATGGCCATGCTTGGCTTCTTACTCCTCTGTAACATCTCTGTGCAGCTGAGATTTAGGTTTCAGTTCCCCTCCCCTTGTGAATCTTTACAGTAACCTTTCAAAGATCTCTGGAACACAGTGAGAGCTGGAAGACACCCATCCATCCTTTTGTGTTATGGAAAATGGCTGAACTTTGACCTACTCACAGACAGAGTCAGAATACAAACCCTCTGTAGCATTGACTGACTTGACCTGCCCTCAGGAAGAACTTTCCCTCATCAATTATCCAGTCTCACCACTGTCACTAACTCATTTCACGTCTCCACACAGGGTTATTTCTAGACCTGTTCCCTTCTCTCTATTAAAAAAAAGTCCTTTACTGCCTGACCTTTGAGACCTTTGCAGATTTCATGGTGGGGGGTCCTCCATATGCAATAGCAGCCTTCCCCTACCCCCTTACAAATAAAATCTCTCCTTACTTAAGCCTGGAGATATTTGTTAATTTGTAACCTGCTTCTTAAAAATGTGTGTGTTCCATAAAAAACAAGGATTTACTGTATAGCACAGGGAACTATATTCAGTATCTTATAATAACCCATAATGGAAAAGAATCCAAAAAAAAATGACTGAATCACTTTGTAGTACACTTGAAATAACACACTATCGTCAATCAACTATACTTGAGTTACAAAAAATGATGTGTGTTCTTCTGTGCCTTGTAAATGAAAAATCCCAAATAACATAAAATTTTGCTCCCAAACTTGGTTATTTATACTGTCTAGGTTATTTTGTCTCCTTGGGATCCCATAGATTTTTTGGCCATCAGATTGTTGGCTTATAATATAGAACATAATATTTGTTTCTAAGTCCAAGATGTTGGCTTATGGTAGACAAGAAATAGAAATTTGTTGAACAAACAAATTCACAGACCTCTGAGTTGCCAAAGAAATATGTGGACTAGCAGGGGCTTTAATATTTTTCAAAACTCCCAAATGAATAAAAGCTCTTTTTCCTACCCAATCAAGGTTAGTAGCTTGGCTTGAATCTATTAAGAAAGAAGGATCCCCAGTAGTAGGAACACCTACTGCTAGGGTCACTGTTACCTAGTATTTCTTACCTGGAAGGTACAGTTGAATTCAGGTCAAATGAAATTAATAAGGAGAGACTTTAATGCACCCTCAATTGTGCCAGGTGGGAAGTAGGGAGAAGAACGCTGAGATGTGTTCTTGAGGATGTGGCCTGGAACTGTTTTATCAAAAGTCATCTGGTGGGCTGATTTCATTTGTTTGAAATATAATGATTATGAAAGTCAGGGTCTGAATCTTTGAGATGATGCAGAAGAAGGAGTCATTGTTCTGGCCTTCATAATGGGAGACAGATCTTGCTGTTGAGAAGCTCTTGGGCTAATGTGCTGAATTAACACTCTCTCTCTCTCTCTCTCTCTCTCTCTCTCTCTCTCTCTCTCTTACACTGTCACAGACACACACGTGAGCACGCACATGCATGCAGACAGCCTTAAATAACTACATAAGAAAACTCAGCCTGAATAAGGATACTCAGGAATTTATCATGATAAAACTTGAGGACAGGAGGAACTTCAACAGAGTTAGGTTTAAGTGTAAGGGATGTGATTTTCTGGAAAGGAGAATGGAAGGTTGATTGAGTTTCAGATCGGGGCACAGAGAACAGGATTCAGGCAGACCCCTTGTCCCAGCCAGGTAATATGAGAGACTCTTGGGATATAGGCATATTCAGGAGTAACTTCTACATACTAGCTTCATCATATATGCAGTGAACATTCTTCTATCAGCAATGTAACATCATTAAAAATACCTTCATTCAGAATCTCATCACAGACATATTAAAAACCTGCAGTCAGGGACAAGAGATTTTTGTAGGGTTCTCCTAAGACCTCGGCTCCTCTTATTGGCATTTCACCTGTGGATGACTTTCATCAAGCCCTGCTTCATGTCTTTGTTTCTTAGACTATAGATAAGTGGGTTTAGCATTAGAGTCAATATGGTGTAGACAATTGTTGCTATTCTATCCTTGACAGTATAGTTGGACAGGAGCTGGAAAAAGACACAGCTAATACTTCTGTAAAGCAGGGTCACCGCCGTGAGTTGAGAGCCACAGCAGGAAAATGCTTTGTGCTTTCCAGGAGCTGAAGGAATCTTCAGAACAGTGATGAGGATTCTCAAGTAGGAGATGATGACACATGAAAAGGTGGTCATTATGCCCGCCAACCGTTCTGTCATGACTGTGATTTCCTTGATGAAATGGGAGGAATAGGACAATTTTAGCACTGGCTGGTTATCACAAAAAAGTGGTCAATGACATTGGAGGCACAGAAGGTGATTTGGTTGGTCAGGAGAATGTGCAGGAAGGAGAGGAGGTGTGGGGTGCAGTAAGAGAGGACCAGAAGCAGGATGCAGCACCTGTGATTCATGATGGTGATGTAGTGTAAGGGATTACA
Organism: Catagonus wagneri; assembly: GCA_004024745.2. Taxonomy (NCBI): domain Eukaryota; kingdom Metazoa; phylum Chordata; class Mammalia; order Artiodactyla; family Tayassuidae; genus Catagonus; species Catagonus wagneri. The sequence goes on from PVHT021183634.1 coordinate 9,500,863, forward strand.
TATGGCCACGTAGCTGTCAATGGCCATGGCTGCCAGGAGATAGCTGTCTGTGCTTCCAAAGGCTATGAAGAAGTACTTCTGGGTCACACACTAACCGTGGGAGATGGTTTTTGTCTCTGATAGGAAGTTCACTAGTATCTTTGGGATGATGACTGTCACATAACAAATGGCAACAAAGGACAGGTTACTCAGGGAAAAGTACATGCGTGTCTGGAGACGAGTGTCTGAGCAGATAGCCAGGATGCTGAAAAGGTTTCCTATCACTGTGATGAAGTAGATGGAGAGAAACACGGCAGAGTGGCTTCTGATCTTCAGGTTGAGAGGAGAGTTCCAGGAGGATGAATTCAGAAGGTCTCATTAGGTTATTTCTTCCCATAGTCTTGGTTCACCTAAAGATAAGCTATCATTATAACAGATTCTTCCAACATAATGATGTATTCTATCCAAGAATTTCTCTGTTTAGTCTTCCTAACATCAATTAGAACAGCTGAAAATATCACAGCTACCTGGACTGTGACTTCTGTCCATTAATCTTGGGAATTCAGAAATTGATATCTGTTTTAAGCTCCTTTCAGTTTTCTACTCTAATGCAAAAGTAATACATGGAAATGAGAAATGGGAAAGAGAAGAGATGGAGAGAGAATGAGAGTGAGAGAGAATTCCCGGGAAATGGAGGACGACTTTGGAGAAATTATTTTCTGTTTGGGGATTTTTCAGCAGTTAATTCATGCAGGTGATAAGTAGTTTGCTATCCCTTTTCACTGCCAGCTGATGGAATGATGCTTTCCTTTAATTCAAATGCTTCTTTCTGGATCAGTTAGATCCTGGTGGTTGAAAATCATCTGAAAAAACGTTGAAACATGAGGTCACCCAACAGTTACTGCATGCCCCTCACTTCTTGGTGAAACCTTATTTGAGTGAAAAGATGAGGTAAAAGACAGACAGCATAGACAGTAAAAACATTTCTTTTAATGATAATATCAATCCAATCCTTAGTGCCCAATTCCTTGATCTAAAAATGTGATTGGTGTCGTGTGCTGGTTTGTGTTGGTGTAATTCTTTCTAAATTCCTGTCTTGGCAGTTGGCTGCCGAGAAAAGCTATACAGGGAAGGCACCTGATCTTAGACAAGATTTCAACCCTCCTGAATCTGAAGAGTGTCTTTCCTGCCTACTCTGGACCTTCCACACTCTGAAGGGACTATAGACACTCATAGACTCCACCCTCTCTCAAGGGAGCATCCTTTGAGACTTCAAGAAGTCCCAGAATTTCAGATGGAGGAGACAGTAGAAAACAAGCCAACAGTTATTGAAGTTTTGGAGTTTTTTCCCCAAGGAGCCTGGGGAGTGTTAGTGCTTCCTTTCTCTCCTAGTAATCACTCTCTTGATTCAGCTCCTTTAGAACAAAATAACAACAACACCTGTGTGAGGTTGCCTCAGAGATGCACCTTGACTGGCTCTCCCAAACATCCTGGGTGTTGTTCTTAAAGCTCTACCATTTATACCAAAAGACCACCTACAGAGTTAGAGGAAAATTTTTTTGGAGTTTACATAGCTTTGGACTAAAAAGACTTGAACATCTTGCCAGTCTCTTTCCATCTCCCAGGCTTAGAAAGTTGGGCAATATTCTCAGAACTTCAGAATATCAAATTTAATAAGGTTAAGACTTAAGATCCCAGAATTTACTTTTGCTCTTCTGTTCCCAAGTATACTTATAAAATACTGGTATATGACCCTGCTTTTCCATTCAGGAAAACCATCCTGTAAGTATATTTTATGCATCATGGCATCCCAAGTTCCCAGTCATTGGGGGCCTCTTACTCTGTGTGTACTGGAGAATTCCCCGGTTAGGACTCAAACTCCCCCTTCTCCCAGTAGAACCATCACCCAAGAATATCCAGTTCTTGTTGACACTTTCCCTCCATAACCATTATACTGTCATGCCTTTGTTTCTCCTGTCCTTCACCTGCTATATCTAACCTGCAAGGCTTAAATTCAGCCTCTTCCAGGACACTTTGCTTGGTGACCTGCCATCAGTATGAGTCTGTCTTCTGTCCCCTGTTAGAACTTTGGACTTCCATTCTTAGCAATAACTCAATCTCTTGGCCGTACTGCTTACCCATTAATCGTAAAAGTCACAAATTCATTCATCATGTAGTAAGGGCTTGTTATGTGCTAGGCACTTAGCTAAATAATGGCAAATACAACATCTTATTTAATTATGGCATCACCTTCATGAAGTAGGCAGTCTTATTTTCCTTAGAGATGAGGAGTCTGAGCTCAGAGAAGTGAAGTGGATAGCCCAATGTAACACAGCTAGAAAGTGACAGAATAAATTTCTGGACCTTCTCATGGCCTAACTTGACCCCTGCTTGGCTTCATGCTCTTAACCTGCTATTCTACTACTTTTTCATGCAAAAAAGATTTGGGAATTCTTTGCTGAGTAACAATTCTCAAATGAATCATATATCCAAAAAACATGAACTATTTCTTATTAAAGTTTAAGCTACATCCCACTACACTGCATATTCCTTGAGATCAGTAATTATGCCTATTAATATCTGATTGCTCCACTTAGTCAATTAATTCATAAATATTTCTTGATTATTTATGTAAGGAATTGTACTAGGTGCTGGGGATACAGAACATAAAAAGAGGCAGCTTCCACCCACTTATGGGTCACCCAATATTTTGCCCAAGATACTAGGTACTCAGTAAGCAATCACAGTATTTCCTCATTTTTTTTTTGTTTGTGGTAATTCGAAAATTTAAAAACTGTAGAAAAATACAAAGAGGAAAAGTAATAATCCATATTTCCATCAGAAAGACTGACTACAGTAAAATTTTGCCCTATTTTCCTTCAGTCTTTCAAAAAATTCATTTACTCACAAGTGTTTATAAACATTTATAAGATGCTTATTACAGGAACTCTTCCATGTGCTCTACAAGTACGGATCCTTTTTTAGCCTCCTAATGACTATATTGGGTAGTTTTTTTAATTTTTGAAGCACTTTATTGAGATAGGATTGACATATAAAACCTTTACACATTTAGTGTATACAGTTTGATGACTTTGAGGATAAGTATACAACTATCAAGGTCATAAACACATTCATCACCTCCCAAAATTTCCTCCTATCCCATCTATGATGATGATGAAGATGATGATGAATACTTAAGACTGACCTGCCCTTTTAGAATATTGATAGGGTAGAGTATTGCTAGTTATAGACACCATGCTCTATAGTGGATATCCAGAACTTACTTATCCAGGATTTTTTATCCTTTAATTGTTACTTCCCAATATCTTCCTTCCTCCAACCCCTGGAAACCACCATTCTATTCTCTGCTTCTCTGAGTTTGACCATTTTAGGGTCCACTTACAGGGGAGATGATATAGGGCTTTTTTTTTTTTAACGATTTCTATTTTTTTCCACTATACTTGGTTTACAGTGTCCTGTCGGTTTTCTACTATGCAGCACATTGACCCAGTCACACATACGTATATATGTTCTTTTTTTCTCATTATAATATTCCATCCTAAGTGACTAGATATAGTTCCCTGTGGTGTACAGCATGATCTCCTTGCTTATCCATTCCAAAGGCAATAGTTTGCATCTATTAACCCCAGGTTCTCAGTCCATCCCACTCCCTCCCCCCCCTTGGCAGCTACAAGTCTGTTTTCCAAGTCCATGAGTTTCTTTTCTGTGCAAAGGTTTATTTGTGCCATACATTAGATTCCATATATAGGTGAAATCATGTGGTATTTGTCTCTTTCTGACTTATCTCACGTAATGTGAGAATCTCTAGTTGCAACCATGTTGCTCCATCCATGTTATTTTGTTCTTTTTATGGCTGAGTATTATTCCACTGTGTATATATACCACAGCTTCTTAATCCATTCATCTGTCGATGGACATTTAGGTTGCTTCCATGTTGTGACTATTGTGAATAGTGCCGCAATGAACATATGGGTGCATGTGTCTTTTTCAAGGTAAGTTTTGTTTGGATATATGCCCAAGAGTGGGATTGATGGGTCATATGGTAGTTCTATGTATAGTTTTCTAAGGTACCTCCATAGTGTTTTCCATAGTGGTTGTACCAATTTACATTCCCACCAACAATGCGGGAGGGTTCCCTTTTCTCCACATCCTCACCAGCATTTGTTATTTGTGGCCTTATTAATGATGGCCATTTTGACTAGTGTGAGGTGGTATCTCATAGTAATTTTGATTTGCATGTGAAGGTTTTTTTTCTTCCTGTATTTGGCTAACTACATTTAACACAATGTCCTCTTCCATCCATGTTGCAAATGATAGGATTTTAAGGCTGAATAATAGTCCACTGTGTGTATATATCTCATTTTCTTTATCAGTCCATGTGTCAGTGGACATTTAGTTTGTTTCCATATCTTGGCTATTGTAATAATGCTTCACTGAACACAGGAGGGCTGGTATCTCTTTGATATCTCAATTTCAGTTCCTTTGGATAAACCAAGAATGAGATTGCTGTATCATATGATAGTTCTATTTTTAAATTTTTGAGAAATTTCCATACTGTTTTTCATAATGGCTGTACCAATTTACATTTCTCCCAATACTGTACAAGTGTTTCCTTTTATCCATGTCTTCACCAACAAATGTTTGTTTAAAAAAATTAATAATAAACATTCTTTCAGGTGTGTGATGATAACTTATCAGGGTTTTGATTTTCATATCTCTGATTAGTGATGTTGGGCATCTTTTCACGTATTTCTTGGACATTTGTATGTCTTTGAGAATATGTTTATTCAGGTGTGCTTTGCTGAATTTTTAATTGAGTTAATTGTTTTTTCCTCTATTACGTTGTGTAAGTTCTCTACATATTTTGGATATTAACTGCTCCTCAGACATATGATTTGTAATGATATGTCTCACATGTAACTTGCTTTTTAATTAAAAGTTTAAGTGTAGTTGATTTACAATGTTCCTTCAATTCCTGCTGTACAGCAGAGTGACCCAGTCACACACATATATACATTCTTTTTTTTCATACTATCTTCCATATTTTTGTTTTTTTGATCTTTTTAGGGCCACACCCATGGCATATGAAAGTTCCCAGGCTAGGGGTCATATTGGAGCTACAATCTCTGGCCTACACCACAGCCACGGTAATGCCAGATCCAAGCCGTGTCTGTGACCTACACCACAGGTCACAGCAACACTGGATTCTTAATCCGCTGAGCAAGACCAGGTATGGAGCCTGAGTCCTCATGGACGCTAGACAGATTCGTTTCCTCTGAGCCACTACAGGAACTCCACTATTTCCATCTTGTTCTTACCCAAGAGGGACCTAGGTCCCTGTTCTGTGTAGTAGGATCCCATTGCTGATGCGTTCTAAATGTAGCAGTTTGCATGTACCAACCCCAAACTCCCTAACCATCCCACTCCCTCCTGCCTGCCCCTTGGCAACCACAAGTCTGCTCTTCATGTCTGTGATCTGTTTGTGCCAAATTTTAAAATCCACTTTTGCTGTGCAGAAGTTTTTTGTCTTGATGTACTCCCACTTGTTTACTTGTGTGCTTGTTGTCTATGTTTTTGGTGTCAGACTAAAAAAATCATTGCCAAGACCAATGTCAAGGAACTTTATGTTTTCTTCTAAAAATTTTACAGTTTCAGCATTTACAGTTAAGTTTTTATACCATTTCAAGTTGATTTTAATGTAGATTATAAGATTAAAGTCAAATTTCATTCTTTTGCATGTGAATATCTCTGAGGATCCCCAAATGAAGGATTCATCAAATTCCAGCTCTGTCCTGAACTGTGAAGAATGTTTACATTCATTCGTTCAGTAAGTATTCCTTGTTATTAGTTCATGTATATATACTTTTGTGATGTTACTTAAATATGTATAAACTTACAATGAGCTTTTTTTTTGTCTTTTTTGCCTTTATCTAGAGCCGCACCCGCGGCATATGGAGGTTCCCAGGCTAGGGGTCTAACAGGAGCTGTAGCCACGGGCCTACACCACAGCCACAGCAATGCGGGATCCGAGCCACATCTGCAGCCTACACCACAGCTCATGGCAATGCCGGATCCTTAACCCACTGAGCAAGGCCAGGGATCAAACCCTCAACCTCATGGTTCTTAGTCGGATTCGTTAACCACTGAGCCACGAAGGGAACTCCAACTTACAATAAGCTTTATACTTACTTTTTATATTGCTTATAAACCCCCAAACTCCAAACAACAGAAAATAAAAGTTTTACAAATTAAATATGTATGTCATGTAAAGTATAATAACAATTTATATGAAAGTGAAAATAATATGACTGATGAATAATGTTACACTGAGGAAGTAAATTCCCTTATTGGTATTAAACAAAGAAAAATATAGCTTCTAATCCAGTTCTGTATTTAATCTCTCTCTCTCTCTCTTCTGTTTTTTAATATCCACATCTGAGGCATATGGAAGTTCCCAGGTTAGGCTCCCAGGTTAGGGGTTGAATTAGAGCTGCAGCTGAGGCCTTTGCCACAGCCACAGCAAGGCTTGATTCCACGCTCATCTGCAGCCTGTGCTGCAGCTTGCAACATTGGGTCCTTAGCCCACTGAGTGAGGCCAGGGATCAAACCCACATCCTCATGGATACTATGTTGGCTTCTTAACCCGCTAGCCACAGCAGGAGCTCCTCTTTGTTTTGTATTTTAATATCAACCATCTAGTGAAAATAAGGTCTATTTATACAAGTATATAGTAAAAAGGTCATTAATATATTGAAGAATTCATTTTTTTGGTGGAAACATGAAGACATTATCCTAAATCAAAACTCTGCTAGTTAGCAACTCATGAATGCCCATTTTAATAAAGTGTTTATTTAAAGATGAGATTAGCACTGGAGTCATATTGAAATATAGAGTAGCAGGTACCCAGATAATAAAGAAATCTCATTACTAATGACAACAATAATAATTATAAACATTTTTGAATGCTCTGTACCAGATAGAGTCATTAGCATGTGACAAATATTATTTATTACCTCTGCATCCCACAACTCCTATATGACCTTCACCAAAGGACATGACTGTGTCCTGAAGGAAGATGTGTTGTCATTTGTAAGATAAAAATGCTTCATCATGACCACTTGGCCATCACTATGAACTCTGTAGGAAGGAAATCCTGTGTGTCGGTGTCTGAATCTTCATGGAATATATCTTCCTGAAAGATAAATCTATGCTTGTTTCAGATGAACTTACCTGAAATCAATTACATTGGAAAAGCCAGTTACTAAATTGCTATTTGATTATTATTTTTTGGTCAAATCCATGGCATATGGAAGTCCCTGGGCCAGGGATTGAATCTGAACCACAGCTGCAACCTACGCCACAGCTGCAGCAATGCTATTTCCTGAATCCACTGCACCAGGCCAAGGATCAAACCTGTGATGCCCCAGAGACAATGCCAGATCCTTCACTTGCTGTGCCTTAAGTTGCTATGTTAAAATATTTAAATATATGTATTTGAAAACTACCTACGATTAAAAGGAGGATGATGCGAGAAAAAGAGTGAAAAAGACTGGATCATTTTGTTGTGCAGCAGAAATTGACAGAACATTGTAAATCAAATATAAAAGAGAAAATAAAAATCTTCAAAAAATTTTAATAGTGCTTAATACTAGAGAATGAAAATCAAGTTTTCCTCCTGTTCCTGAACCATCCAGAGACAGGTGACCAGATAGCAATTTCTGGGATAAGCGTCCATAGTATAGACAGTCTATGCACTATGGTCATTCACATCCACTCACCATGTATCATACAGTGCATACACTTTTGCACCTTGATTTTTCTCAGTTAATAAAATATATTGAACATGCATGTGTATCAGTAAATAGAGAACTTAAGCTTTACACTGGAGTACTTTTCCATGATGACATTTTGCGCTCATTGTTGGATCCAAGCCTTGATACTCTGCTTGAACATAGCAAGAATGTACAATTATTTCTTGAATGAATGAATATAACTTTTCTCATGATTCTATTTCGTATTCATTTGTAGTGTATTTAATACGAAACAAGTAGATAGACATTTAGTGACTGTCATTCGGCTTCTACAAGTACCATTATAAGGTAAAATTTTAGAACTGAAATTCCTGGTCAAAGGGTATACTTTATGTGTATTTACAAGTTTTATTTCAAAGGCCTGTGTCAACTTACCATCATGAACTATATTCGTCTGTGGTGAGTTCTCAACCTTTTGAATAGTTCACAACACTATCATGTATTTTGACGTTTTTTGATACCATAATCTAAAATAGCTCTTCACTGCATATATTTTAAATGCATTTTAATTGTCTAAAAGCCATTTTAATTTGCTTTATTGTGGACTATCTTCTTATATCATTTGCCCTTGTTTTATTAGATTGTAAATCTTGTACTTAGTGCTTAAGGGAACATTAAATTTTTATGTAATGAACATGAAGTTAATTTTTAAGTTTGCTTCTGAATTTTTCTTTGTGTTTATCAAGTCTACATGCACTCAAACTTATTTAAAAGTATTTATATTTTATTTTAAGACTGCTATGATTTCACATTTTTTACATGTTAATCTTTGATCTCTGCAAAATTTATTTTGGTTTCACGGGTGAGGCTGAACTTGACTTTTAAAAATGAATTGAGTTGTGAAAATACCACTCCTTGTATAATTCATCTTTTCCAAATCGATTTGAAATGTACCTTTACTATATGCTAAATTCTCCCATTCATTTGTGACTGTATTTGGACTTTCTACTTTTTGCATTGTTACATGTCTTTACTAATTAGCCAGTACCAAACTCCCCCTTTTTTTTTTTTTTTTTTTTGCTTTAGGGCCACACCTGCGGCATGTGGAAATTCCCAGGCTAGGGGTTGAATTGGACATACAGCAGCTAGTCTATACCACAGCCATAGCAACACCAGATAAGAGTCACATCTGCAAATTATATCAGAGCTCAGGGCAACGCAGGATCCTTAACCCACTGAGCGAGGCCAGGGATTGCACCGGCATCCTCATGGGTACTACTTGGGTTCATTACCACTGAGTCGTGATAGAAACTCCTGCCAGTACCAAACTCTTAACTAATAAATGTGTGATTTTTTTGGGGGGGGGTGCTTTCACAAACATGTCCATTCTCTCTTTCTAGGCACATGGCCAGATTGTATTTCTCCACCCCTTTGAAAAATTAGATGTAGCTGTGAGACCTACTTGGGCAAAGAAGTTAAAGTAGAAGTTCTGTGTTTCACTTATAAGTGGGCATTCCAGATCTAGGGTGTAATTTGCCATACCTACTTTCCTGTCCTCATAACCAGCAATGTGCTATGTGGTGGAAGCATCGTCAGCTCATGTGTCCAACCAAGGGTAGTGCAAAGCGGAGCCCCTCTGTCAACCCTCTGTGAATTGACAGGGTGACTGAAAAGCAAACTTACAAGTTTTAATTCATTGATATTTTGGGTATGTTTGTTAGAGAAGAATGATCTAGTCTATCTTTACTGATATAGAATTTGTGTCTAGAATGGGAATATTTCTTATAACAGAAACCTAAAAAGTGAGGCTTAGCGGCAGGGCAGAGGAGGAAAGGAAGCGCTTATCAAAGACTAGAAGTATGGCAGTCAATATTACGGTAAAGTATTTGGTAAAACTTTTGCCACTGACAACCTGGAAGGCGGATCATAATGCTGATTAACTTGGAGCTCTAGAGAAAAAGCTTATACATTGGAGAGAGCTACAGTTGGTGGTTAAGAACAGGTCTGGTTTCAGGCATAATAGGAACTGAATCTTTGTTAAAATGTTAAAAAGACTTTATTTTTGTAGCAAATAACAAAATTATTATTTACTAATAATGCATATATTAATAAATTTAATTGTATACCACTTTAAAACTCTACTATAGATAACATATTAAATTCAGGCCATATATCGCAGAGACATTTCAAATAACACTAATTAAAATACATATGACGTTGTTTAAGTGAAACTAAATCAACATTGGTGGTGGCAGGAACAGTGAGGGTTTTATATACAAGCCCGATTCTGAATCTTTGTTAAATTAATACTGTGGAGAACCTTAATTAGCCACTTTCGAAGTATTTCAACAAGAATAGCAAATCCTATGTTCCGTTTCCTATGTATGCAACCTTGTTTTAAGTATTTTACATAGTCTCATTTATTAATCATTAGCAAATTCATGAGGTATGAACTGTTATTACCCCAATTCACTGATGAGAAAACTGGCATTTTCTCAAGATCACATAGTTGGTAAGGGGAAGAGGTGGGGCTGCACCTTCAGTCATCAGCCTAAACCCTAAGCTATACTGCCTTTCACAGTACTAACCTCAAAATGCCACTGTTGAGCATAAAATGAACAAAGCAGGTAACACCTAGCGTGGTGTCTATCATGTAGTCAGCACTCGACATACATTAATTAGTATTTTTATCATCATTACTCTCTTATACACCTCAGAATCTTTTCTATCATTAAGAAATGAGTCCCGTTTTCATCTTGGTCAACTTACAAGTCATCAACCAACTTTTTTCCATCCCCCATCCTTCACAGACCTGATGCCCAGCCCTCCTCTAGCTGGTCTGAGCCTTTGTCTGTCTGCTTTGACTACAGGAATGCTGGGTTTCAAAGTGAGTGACAGTTTGTGAAAACTAGAGCCTAGAGTTACAAACACTTTCAACTTGGAGTGAAAGTTTTTGACTTCTGCATGCTGATCACAATCGCTGCATCTCATAATCTACAACTTGAGGAAAGAAGAGTTGTAAATTATTTCCCTACATTGTTCCAATCCCCAGGGATTAAAGTCATGTACATTAGTACATTGAGAGTCACCTTTTTTGTTTTGTTTTGTTTTGCTTTTTTGGGCCACGCCCACAGCATATGGAGGTTCCCAGGCTAGGGGTCAAATCGGAGCTGTAGCCGCTGGCCTACACGACAGCCACAGCAATGCAGGATCAAGCCACATCTGTGACCTACACCGCAGCTCACAGCAACACCAGATCCTCAACTCACTGAGTGAGGCCAGGGATCAAAGCTGCATCCTCATGGTTGCTAGTCAGATTCATTTCAACTGAGCCATGATGGGAACTCCGAGAGTCACTTTTGGATTGCTTTTTGGTAAATCTTCTACAACAGCAATTATTCAAATGTAGCCAATCTGCAGATTCCTTTAAAATGAAAAAAAAAATCCCATGGAACCCCTGGGTTAGTACATTTGGTTGTATCAGTTAGTATTGTAAGCATAAACAGAAAACTGTAAGCCTTAATAAATTTACTAATATAACATATCTACTCGAAAACCTTAAAACTCTATATACAAATTAAATTCAAGCCAAGTGTTGTAGGTACATTTCAAGTAAGAACAGTAATTAAAAGACATGACGAGTTCCCAGGTAGCTCAGTGTGTTAAGGACCTGGTGGTGTCACCGCTGTGAAGCAAATTCTGTCCCCGGCCTAGGAATTTCTGCAGCTGCAGGTGCAGCCAAGAAAATAAAATAAAACAAATAAAGTAATGTAAAAAAGGTTTTATATTAAAAAAGACATAAGGTGTGTTGTTTAAGTGAAACAAAATCAATAGGGGGCATTACTATGAGAATTTTAAATTCAGGGCCAGTTCTGAACTTAATCTTTCCTTGGTTTTTTACTTTGCTGGTGCTGTAAATGCAGATAGAGATTCTTATATGACAAAATGATATGAATAATTTTGAATATTTATTTCCCACTTTCAGATAATAAAACCAGATGCTTAGTCCAAACTTTTCTAGAAATCAATCATATAAAACCAATTTTAATGACTAGCAATTGACAACTTTTAGTAGAAGGCAGGTGTGAGTTGCACTATTACATAAATCCACAATTAAGTAGTATTCAATCTAGTTATTTCTGAAGTAGCTAAGTAGAAAATAGTATCCAAATTTATCTTTATTTAGGAGAGATATTGAAAAAAACTTTTAATTTCACATAGCATTTGCTGGTTGATGCTTGAATGGAATAAATTAATATTGGAAATGGTAATTTAAAAAATGAACTAAAAATCGAAATTATTCTAATGGTTTCCATATTTCTTTAAATTGGATTGTGCAAATCAAGAAACATCTTTTTTGCTTTTAATAAGTTCAGAAATGTAAAAGTTGTATATTAACTTTTGTTACATTGTTTTATTAATGTAGTATCAAAGTTTCAGTGACTTAAAAAGTTGACATGAAAGACTTGTTTTATAAAATATGTTTCAATTCAAAGAGTTTAGTCTTTAAACTATTCAGTAGACACACTATTAAAGATGTTGGGCGATTATTTCATGATTACTTTGGGACAAACCATTTTAATGATATGTAGAATTCCTTAACATCAAAATTGGGTGATCTCACTTTTATATTATTTTGTTGCAATTGCCATGGTAGATCGATATACAAATACAGGCTCTGCGATTTCATTATGCTTCTAAAAAGAGACTTCCAGCAATCAATACATAACTCGCTGCCAGAGAACAAAGCACTGGCCTGGGACCCTGCCTCCTATATGATTTAATCACCTAGGCACTGACTCTGTTCTGTCTCATTATATTACTAGTATTAAAACACCATAAAAATATGGGAGAGTATATTTTATTATGCTAAAATTAATAACATTTTGATTCCTATTTTTATAGATTAAGGGAGTTTAATTAGCTTAGTATAAGATTGGAGAATGGCATAGCTAATTAGTAAAAGTGTTTGTCATATCTGTCCTTGAAAATGAAGGAAATAATGAGAAGAAATACAACGTAATCTCCTTAAATATTTACTCTAGGTAAACACTCTGTTGGAGAATGGTAGGCAAAATAGGGCATTTCATTGGGTAGGGAACCAGGAGAGAAGGATTGTCACTCAGCCATTTATCTAGCCACTCTTTCCTAAGTGCTTGCTTTGTGCCAGGCACCATGCTAGGACCTGGACACAGAGGGGAATTGATCACAAGCCCCTTCCCTCCAAAACACATAAAGGACCTGGACTACTTAAAGTGCATCCTGGAATGCTCACTTGGCTCACCGGTAATGAACCTAACTGGTATCCATGAGGATGTGGGTTCCATCCCAGGCCTCACTCAGTGGGTTAAGAATCTGGGATTACTGTGAGCTGTGGTGGTGCACGTCACAGACGCGTCTCAGATCCCAAGTTGCTGTGGCTGTGGTGTAAGCAGCTGCAGCTTGGATTCAGCCCCTAGCCCGGCAACTTCCATGTGCTGCAGATGTGACCCTAAAAAGACCAAAAACAAACAAAAAAAGTGCATCCTAAAATTCATGGTATTATGAAATAAATAAATAAGTGCATTCTACCAGCTTCTGAAAAATCTGAATTCACTTAAGTGAAATCACACCCACAATGATTGTAGCAGAAACGGTGGCAGCAACAAGAACAATTATGATCTGAGCCTTTTACTACATGGCAGTCCTTATAATCAGAAGTTTATATATAGTATTCTAATCCTTAAAGCCATAATTTTTCATTTTAAAATTTGGTGTTATCACTTTATACATAAATTGATGAGCACTCAGAGGTGTTAAATAATTGCCAAATTCACAGAATATATACGCTGTAGATACTTACTTTTATTTGTCTCCAGAGCTATACTTTAGGTCATCAAATCATGTGTAATATGTCATAGGAAGAAAATAAAGTGATGACTGAGAGAGTGATTTGGATAATGAGACACAAGTGTCTGCCATGTGTGATTCCTGGGCTTTGATTAAGTAGTATCCCATCCCTTCAGGATCAGTGGCATGAAGTTATTGGCAGGGATCTGAGGTGCTCTTAACTGACCCTTGAGACTGTGTCCATACTTTCTTGCTCTCTGCAATGGGAGGCTTTGTACCTACTTCCCCCAGGTGGCTCTAGGGGAAAGATCTCAGGGGCCCCACAATCTCTAAATCTCACCTCACCTCCCTAGTCCCAACTTCCAGCCACAGGCACCAGTCTGTCCTTCAGCACCATGGCCAGATCCCTGAAGTCTGATAGAAGGCTGGAGCCACCAAGTCAGAGAAGTCTTTTCTCGCCAGATGAGTGTGCGGGTGGGGAAACTAGTCTGATTATACATCCTGTTTATACTTGACCAATTCTTATCTTTGTCAGTAACATGTCTCTCATTCTGGTTCTCCTTTATGTCCGCACAGCCATGCCCCTCTCTCTCCTCACCCTGATAGTCTCTTCTGCTAGCCCATCTTTCTGTTCCCACTCTGATGCCCCATTTCTCACTTCTGCCCACCCTTGTCTTTTATTTACACCATTTCATGGCCCCTTCTCCATTCTGCCCTCCTTCTGCTCTTTCCACATTTCCACCTTTCTTTTAGTCATTGTCCACACGTCTGTCTCCCCACAAAATTTTCTGAATTTTCATCATATGCATAAAAGTTATAATCAATATATACACATGTACATAGACACAGGCACACACAGTTATATCACATTCATATAATTCATTCAGAATGCCAGCTGTCCTCTAAATAAAAGGGAGGGCAGTTTTGATGTCAACTAGTGTAGTTTTTAATGGATGCACACTTCTTTGATCTTGTTATTTCTTAGGAATCTCTTCATGACCTCAGCCTCTCCCTGACCTCACCTAAGACTGATGGGACCTGTTCCAGATAAGTTCCACAAGCCCCTTTGCTTGTATTTATCATATTACTTATCACACTGCTTTTCATCCAATGTTGATTTTTCTTTCTTTCCATATTGTGGTTTCCTCATGGCAGAGTCTTTGCGTGGTTTGTCTTTTAATGTCCCATCACAAGTGGGAAATCAGTATTTATAGAACAGGTAAATTAATAAACAAATGGATGAAAAATGAATGCTCTTCTGGATCATGTGATTACCTTCTGCCCTCAATCTAGCCAAAATTACTTCGTGAGAACCAGAGGCAAATTAGATATTTAAGATCAGTTTAAAAAAATCACATCCCTTTTGTTTGCTCTCCTCTTCCTGATTGCTGGTCACTATTTAAAGTAACACTTTTGCTTTGTGAGAAAAACAGTCTCTGCAATTGCTCTTAGAAATTACTAAAAATCCCCAGTGTGAATTATTAGATCTACATTCTGTCCTCTTCTTCATACTCTACCTCTTCTGTGCCCTTCTTTTTGTGGTCCTTCTGTTTTAATTATTCTCTCTGAGCTCTTCATCTATATTACTAACCTTCCCTGTATACTCTCCTTCATTATGTACTTTTTTTTTTTTTTTACCAGAATGATAGCATGGATCCTTCAGCTCTTTCCTGTAGAAGTGAGGTCAGCTAGGTGTGGAGATGTGCGTTTATATTTTATCTTATTTTATTTCATTTTATTATTTATTTATTGTCTTTCTAGGACCACACCTGAGGCATAAGGAAGTTCTCAGGCTAGGGGTTGAACTGGAGCTGTAGCCACTGGCCTACGTCAAAGACAAAATGCCATGGGATTCGAGCTGTGTCTTTGATCTACATCACAGCTCATGGCAACACTAGATCCTTAATCCAGTGAGTGAGCCCAGGGATTGAACCTACATCCTTATGGATACTAGTTGGGTTCATTACTGATGAGCAACAACAGGAACTCCAAGCTGTATATTTATGAGGATTCACTCCTAAGTTGGTCAACGAGGCTCAAGGATTAGATATGTTTTCCAGGTTTACTCTTGAGACCCCTTTGTGGTGAAGGTATCAGGAGAAGAGAAAAAATATAAACAGAAAAGATCAAACCACTGAGAGAAGGGAGATGAAATTCATAATTTTACAATATTATGGAGATTGACAGTAATGTCAAGAATGTGGGGGATAGTGGTTAATAATGCCATCAGTAGAGAGAGAAAAGTAAGAAGGGTTGAGAGAAGTCGTCTTTAACATACCAATTCTCTTTCAAATTCCGCTTGTGCCTCTGACTAGTGGTGCTATATTAAGGCAAGTTGCTTAGTTTTTCTGTGCTTAAGTTCCTTCATCTGTAAAATGAGCAAAAATACTATTTACCTTACACAATACAGATTTAATAAAAATTTTGCTTGTAGAGTGCTTTGTATTGTGTTTGGCGTAGAGCAAGGGCTCTAAAAATGCTACCTATTACTATGACTGTTACTACTACTATTAACATTGTTACGTGTCACTGCATATGATGAGGACTATTCATTGATAAACTTGGAGGCAAAAATTTGAATAAATTATAAGCAAACTGTAATTATAAGAAATGGAGCACATAGTTGACAGAACATATGAATTATAATTTTTTAAACACTAAAAGGCATTTTATTTTATTCTTCTGACAACTTTGTAAAAATTTCTGTATCTGTTTTATGGTGTAGGAATCTGAAATTCAAAGAAGTGTTTAAAAACATATCAGGGAGCCATCAGGGCTCGGTGGAAACAAATCTGACTAGCATCCTTGAGGACATAGGTTCACTCCATGACCTCACTCAATGGGTTAAGGATTTGGAATTGCTGTGAGTTATGGTGTAAGTTGCAAATGCAGCTCAGATCCTGCATTGTTGTGGCTGTGGTGTAGGCTGGTGGCTACAGCTTGGGTTCGACTCCTAGCCTGGGAACCTCCATATGCCAAGGATGTAGCCCCAAAAAGACAAATGAATAAATAAATAAATAAAAACACATGAGAGCAGTCAAGACATTAATGTAAAAAAGTTAGCAACTTGGAGCACAGAGATATAAACTTATGTTAGTTTGGCTCCATGCTCTGTAACATAAATAAGTAAACAACCCAAATATACATAACAGAGAATGGATAAGTACATTGTGGTATATTCACAAAAAAGACTATTATACAGAAGCAAAAAATAAATGAGCAACAGCTCTAGCCAATAATATTGGTGAATCTAAGTAATATAATATTGAGGCATAAAATCAGGTCAACATAAATTAGCTTGTTATACTTTTATATATTTCAGATTATGTCAGACTTGACCGTACTCTTCTTGGAATACCTATAGTAGATATATATCAAATATAAATAGATATTAAAAGAAAGAGAATGATTAACCTGAGATTCAGGAGGTTGCCTACCTCAGGCAAGGAATGACAGGGAGAGGTGATGGAGAATGTTCATATAAGTCTGCGATCTAGACCACAGCTCACGGCCACACCAGGTCCCCAACCCACTGTGTGGGGCCAGGGGTCCAACCTGTGCCCTCATGGATACTAGTCGGGTTAGGTAACTGCTGAGCCAGGATGGGAAATCCTGATTTCTGATTTTCATCATTTTTTTGTGTATATTTTGTAATGTTGAGCTCCTCTTTTTCATTGGTTTTTATTTGTGGGTGCCCTATACAGAGCGGCATCTGTGAGTCCTTGAGAAGAAATTTTGTGTTTGCTTCTCCAAGACAGCCCCAAAGTTTTACCAGTCTGAGAATGATTTTTATGTTACTCTGTCAGTTTGCATGTTTTAGAAGTATTTGTGTTGTGTACCTCAGCTTTATCCATTCCATGTGCTGTACAGACCCATAATTCAGGCCCATGGGAGATGGTTCTATCTACATGTAGCACAGGTTGAGAGATACAAGTTTTCTTTGGATTTCCCATAGTGAAGTGGATGTCTATATAGATGTCTGTATCTATATAATCTATGTCTAGGTATCTACATCTGTATTTATATCTGTCTATCTGCCTATCTGCCTCTCTCTCTCTCTGTCGATCAATCTATCTATCTATCCATGAATACATTTTTTTCTTTCTTTCTTGGTCGCCCCATGACATGTGGTGTTCCCAGGCCAGGAATCAGATCTGAGCTGCGACGTTGACCTACGTCATAGCTGTGGCAATGATGGGCTGGGCATTAAACCTGTATCCGGGTGTTGCAGATGCCACCGATCCACTGTGCCACAGCAGGATCTCTTCTATACCTGTATTTATACCTATATGTAGTTTCCTATTTGTGTATACCCACTCACCCAAAGTTTAAACCTTTGAGTGTTCTGAATTTATGTGGGTGGTGTCTACCTCTTGTCTCACGCAGGCCTAAGCACTCCTGTCCTATTCCATATGGGGGTTAACACTTAAGTCTCTGGACTCTGAAGACTGGTACTATGTCCCCTCCCACTTACTTGCTACCACCACCACCATCATAGATCATTTAGATGTTAGTTTTTCATATCCCTCCTTGATTATCCACCCTTGTATTTTTCTAACATTCTTGAAAGCTCAGTTTTGAACTTAAAAGGATGATTATTGTACTTGTCTAAGTTTCTTTCCATGTTGAGTGAGAGAGTGTTATTTAGATGTCCTGTTGCAGGAAGGTAAAGTTAAAAAATAACATGTGAAGTTCTACGGGAATATGAGAGCTTAGCATGGTCAGAAAACCAAGAAAAAACTGTCAAGTACTGAGAATGAAAATGGCTTTCAAGCCAGTCCAACCTATTTGGATTTTATTTTGAAGGAATTTGGAAATTTTATTCTGACACATATGTGTAAAAGATCTAACAGGTGGGATAAGTAAAGAAACTAGTAATTAGACTATGAAATTAGAACTGGCCAGAGATGCTAAAACTGAAATAGTATTAGAGGTCTGAGGGCAAAGGATGGATATAAGGAAAAAACAAGTGAAGGACTGACTTAATTCCCCCAGTTTTTGTTTTGGGCAATTGGATGATGATGCTGTTAACCAACTAAATCAAATAGAAAGGAAAAATAAGTTATGTCATGACAACCTGAAGGAATTTCACTACAAAACCTAACTACCTATAAAGAACCATTTCTGTTTGTATTATGCATTAAATGGAGCATCGTATTCCTTACAGGTTCAGATGGAGGAAATTATGAGAACTGCCTTGGGATGAAGTGTGAATAGAAGATGAGAAGTTAAAGACGGTAAGTACAGGAATTTTTTTTCAAGAAATTTTCCATTGGAGATAAACAATGGATGAAAATTTGGATGAAAAGACAATACTGAAGGAAGGGTTTATAACTGTGTGAGGGACTTCATCAGGGTATAAGGATTACATAAAAGAACCCATTAGAATGGGTGAAAAGTAAGAAATAAGGGAGACAATGCTATAACAAATGAACAGAGTAAAGTCATAGACTTGGAGGCAGGACCATCATGGTCAGTTGAATTTCAGTTCTAAGAAGCTTGAAGAACGTAAATCAATTAACTAGAATTGTTAAGATTCCATTGCTATGACCCACGACTTGCTTTTGACTTTTGATTCAGATTCTCTTCCAGGCAGGCTTATTGTCACTCATCATGGGCTGTGCCCCTAACGCCTCACATTCTCCAGTCTTCTTGCTTCTCGGGTTCTCAAGAGCTAGAGTTCCCCCCAGTGTCCTCTTCCTCCTGTTCCTGGCTATTTACCTGATCACCATGATGGGGAATGTGACTCTAGTGCTGCTCATCTCTTGGGACTCCAGGCTCCACTCACCTATGTACTACCTGCTCCGTGGGCTCTCCATGATAGACATGGGGCTGTCTACAGTCATCCTGCCACAGCTGCTGGTCCACCTGGTCACTCATGACCCAGCCCTTCCTGCGGCCCACTGCCTGGCCCAGTTTTTCTTCTTCTATGTATTTGGAGTTACAGACACTCTTGTTATTTCTGTCATGGCTCTGGATCGCTACGTGGCCATCTGTGATCCTCTGCACTACCACTCGGTGATGAATCGCCGGCTCTGTGCCCGCTTATTGGCCTTGAGCTGGGCAGTGTCAGTGGTGCACACCATGCTACACGTGGGCCTTCTCTTTCCTCTCTCCTGGGTTGGGGATGCTGAGGGCAACGTTCACCTCCCCCACTTCTTTTGTGACCACCGCCCACTTCTGCGAGCCTCTTGCTCTGACATCCGTGCCAATGAGCTGGCCATATTCTTGGAGGGTGGCTTCCTCATGCTGGGCCCCTGTGCCCTCATTGTACTCTCCTACCTCTGCATTGGGGCCACCATCCTACGTTTGCCTTCGGCGGCTAGTCGCCGCCGCGCGGTCTCCACCTGTGGGTCCCACCTCACCATGGTTGGCTTTCTCTATGGCACCATCATCTGGGTCTACTTCCAGCCTCCTTCCCAGAACTCTCAGGATCAGGATATGGTGGCTGCTGTGATGTACACTGCCATCACACCTTTGGCCAACCCTTTGGTGTACAGCCTCCGCAACAAGGACGTCAAGCGTGCACTCCGTAGGCTGCTCAGAGGAGGGAGGGTGGACTCCTGATTAGCCTGCCTCGTGCCATATTGGTTAGGTGGGAAAGAGGTGGACAGAGAGGAGCATGTGTGGTTTTGGAGTTGAGGGGGGCAGATGGCCTGGATAATTTATGGAACTCCAGATTCAGCTCTTGTTGATACGGTACTCTGACAACTGTGAACTTTCCACATTCAGGCCACACATGCTCAAGGTTTGCTCAGGGCATCATCAGGGTGCCTCTGGAATCCTCCCTCAGGCCATTTATCTTAACTTATCAAAGTGGGTAGAAATGAGTCACTAGGCCTGGGTTGTTTAATTCCAATGCTTTGAAGAAATACGGTGATATTATTGTGAAATTCTGCATGAAAGCCTAGACAACGAAGTTAATTGCAGTCATCTTGAACTTGGTGTTCTTGCCTGTGGGGAGCGTATTGGTGTATATCAGAGAGTTAGTGGGATAGAAGAGTTCAGGCACATAAAGATAGCAATTTCCTACCTTTTTCTTTAAGTGAGCAAATACATGCCCAGAAGTGAGTGTGAAATTGGGACCATGATTTTATTGTTCCACGTGCAAGCCCCAGTTTCCGTGGGCCTCTCATAGTGTGAGCATCTTATTCTGATACCTGTGAATTCTAATTTATATACGTTAATTTTAACTTACATTTATCAGGTAAAATATATGTAGGAAATGCAAGCTAAATACTTTGCTGCATGAAACAGGGAACAGAGAACTATTTCAACAGTAGAGGGAAAAAATTGACTATGCTTAGCTTTTTGGAAACTGGACATTGGGCTCTATTTGTTAGCTCTTGAGAGATTTACAATGTCAATTAAAACATTTTAATCAACATATTATGGACATATAACATTGTGTAAGTTCATTGAGTTGACACATTTGTATATTGCAGTGTGAGTACCATAACATTATCCTCTATCACATCATATAATTGTCATTTCTTTTTTGTGATGGGAACAATTAAGATCTAGTCTCTTAGAAACTTTGAAGTTTATGATATAGTATTGTTGTCTGTAATCACTGTGCTGTGCATTATCTCCAAGATTTATCTAATTGTTATGTTTGCACCCTTAAACAAATCTCCCCAACTCCCACGCTCCCTAGTTCCTGGCATCCACCATTCTATTCTCTGTTTTTGTAAGTTTAGCTTCTTTAGATTCCACATATAAGTGAGATGATACAGTATTGTCTTTGTCTGACTTATTTAGCTTAATGGCCCTGGAGGTCCATCCATGTTGTCACAAATGGGCAGGATTTCCTTCTTTTTCATGATCTAATAATATTCCATTGTATGTATGTACCACATGGTCTCTATCCATTCATCCACTGATGGACAACTAGGTTATCTCCAAATCTTGGCTATTGTGAATAATGCTGTAATAAACATGGAACTGCAGATATCTTTTTGCAGATATCCTGTTTTAATTTCCTTTGGATATATACCCTGAAGTGGGAGTACTAAATTATATGGGGGTTTCATTTTTAATTTTTTGAAGAACCTCCATAATGTTTTCCATAGCACCAATTTACATTCCCACCATCTTTGTCCAAGGGCTCCCTTTTCTCCACATCTTTGCCAATTCTTGTCTTTTTGATGATAGATTCTAATGTGTGCAGTGCTGCTTTCATTGCCAGGTTTTTTTTTTTTTTGGGCCACACCCACAGCATGTGGACGTTCCCAGGCCAGAGACTAAACCCACACCACAGCTGTAACAAGAGCCATAGCAGTAACAATGCGAGATCCGTAGCCACTAAGCCACGAGGGCACTCCTTTATTGCAGTTTTGGTTTGCTTTTCCTGATGAGAATTGATGTTGAGCATGTTCTTAGCCTTTTGGATGTCTTCTTTTTTATTTCACTTTTAAAAGTTTTATTGAACTATTATTGATTTACAATGTGGTGACAATTTCTGCTGTATAACAAATTGATTTAGTTATACATGTACACACATCCGTTTGCTTTTACATTATTGTGTCACTCAGAACTGCTCATTTTTCAGTCAGATTTTTTGGTTCTTCTTCTTATTTTTTTTCCTTCTTTTGTCTTTTTTAGGGCTGCATCACAGCATATGGAGGTTCCCAGGCTAGGGGCCTAATCAGAACTGTAGCCGCTGGCCTACGGCACAGCCATAGCAATGCCAGATCCAAGCCGTGTCTGCAACCTACACCACAGCTCATGGCAATGCCAGATCATTCACCCACTGAATGAGGCCAGGGATCGAACCCGGAACCTCATGGTTCCTAATCAGATTTGTTTCTGCTGCACCACAATGGGAACCCCAGTTCTTATTATTACTGAAATGTGTCATCTCTTTATATATTTTGGATATTAACCCCTTTCAGATATACAGTTGAAAATATTTTCTTCCATTCTGTAGGTTGTCATTTCATTGTTTCTTTTGCTGTGCAGACACTTTTTAGTTTGATGTTGTCCCACTTGATATTTGCTTCTGCTATTTGTGCTTTTGTTGTCATATCTGGAAAATCATAGCCCAGATTAATATGAAGGAGCTTCCTTCTTATTTTCTTTAGGAGTTTTATGGTGTCAGGTCTTATGTTTAAGTCTTTAATTCATTTTGAGCTAATTTTCATGTCTGGCATAAGATAAGAGTTTCAATTTTCTTTTTCTATTTGGGTCTATCCAATTTCTCCAACACATTATTTTTTGAAGAGATTATCTTTGCCCCACTGTTATTCATTGCCTTGTCAAAAATTGATTGACAAAAATAAATGTTTTATTCCTCAATTACATTCCATCATTTTATATTTCTTTCCTTTGGCAACTACCATATTCTTTTGATTGTTGTAGTTTTGTAATAAGTTTTGAAATAGGGACGGATGAGTCTTTCAGCTTTGTTCAAACCAATTTTTTTTTCAAGATTGTTTTGAGTACTCATGTTTCCTTGCAATTTCATGTGAATACTAGGTTTGCTTTTTTCCATTTCTGCAAAATAGTTCACTGGGATTTTTAGAGAGATTGCAATGAATCTGTAGGTCATTTTGTGAAGACTTGAATGAAATTACATAACTCAGTGGGGGTGGGGTGGGTCACGTTGCAATGAAGGGCAAGCAGTGTATGTGTGAATGCCACCAGAGTCATTTGGAGCAAAAAGTGACAGAGAAGGAGACTCCAGGGGCAGTTCCTCCCTTGAAACACCAAAAAAAATTGGCAAATACCATCAGAATCAATATTATAGGAACCCTAAAAATAGGAAGAACTGTGCATTGACAACAACAGCTAGTCAGGATAAAAGTCACTGAACCAGGATAGAAGATAATTGTGGAATTTTAAATTACCCAGACCAACCTCTAATGATCTTTGTCAAAACAGTCTGTAGTTCTGAGAATCTCTCCAATTTTCATATAATCTCAGATTTTTCAGTATGGTGCTCTATCTTCTCTTGTTTGTTTTATACTCAAAGACTTGTTTAAATTGAATATTCTGAAGATGATAGTTCTAAAATAGAGAAACGAAACAGCTAGGTGAAATCCAGCAAAAGAATGCAATCGGGTCAGAGCAGGAAATGAGAAAGTCACTGGTGAGCAGAATGGAAACTTAGTGGCCGTCAAAGTTGTCCAATGGCTATAGCATAAAGCTTCACGCCTTGCAATGAACTCAGCTAGGTTAAGACATTTGGATAAATAACAAACACTCAACAATTATAGAAAGGATAGATTAGGAAAGATGGCTTCTTGAGATGATGCAATGGAAATTGAGTTGCTATTAAGGTTGTCTTTTGGCTAACTATTAACATTATGTGAAGCAACATTATCCCCCAAAGGGTAGAACTTCTCTACAGACACAATTGTTTTCAGAAGCTTCATGGTTTTTGCCTCAGCAAGATTTAGATGTAAGGATGGAGAAGGAGCAGGCACCTGAGCTACAATCCCAGTTGATACAGGAAAGTGTGAGGACTCCATGCGTTCTAATTAATGTTTCAACTGAACAAAACTGGAGCCTCCTGGGGTTGGTAGAATCCCAGAGGGAGTACACGTAAGTGAGCCTGAGTCATTGGGATGAGCTGTTCTGTAGAAAAGCTTCTATGGAAAATGATAAAAAAGGAATCCCTAATTTTGTGAGAATGTGGAGAAGAGGGAACACAACTCTACCCAGATTTTCTAAATTGAGTGTGTGATATTAGATACAGAGAAGAGGTGAGATTAAGTTTACATTGTACCCTAGTAGTAAAGAGAAAGGGGATAGAAAATAAGGAATTGTCATCCTCTTGTAGAAAATAGCATGTTATTTGTGTCCCAAACACTACAGAATAGAATGAGTTATAAATATTAGTCAAGGAAAGCAATGAGATGGAGGAGTTGTCAATTATGACACAGAACGATATGTTTTTGAGTGAAAATATGAAGGCTTAGTTGGAGAATATAGTCATGCAATCAGAGAGGGTATGGAGAGACAATGCACAGTGCCAGGTGCAAGAAATGTGTGACAGAGGACCTAATTTATTTTGTGAGAGTTTTGAAGATATAGTCTTGAGACAGAGCAAAAGAAGTTCAGATTTATACATCTCTGATATATAAATTTGTGATTCTTCCACACAGGAGAAAAGGCTAGAAATAGAATTTAGATCAAGGAGGCATTCTATAGAGCATATTCCTGATGTTTAACTATGGATAAAACAGAACTCATATGTCCCTCAGTGCTTTCATCAGAGTAGAAAGGTAAGAATAAGCACAGTTTGGGCTTGTCACTCTAGCAATCTCTCTTCTTCATGACGCTGCATGTCCCTGATGTACCAGGTGGGAACTGGGAAACTGAAGATGGTTTTCTGTCTCATCCCCAGGGATTCTCCCTTTTGTTTTGGTCTTCCAAATTTCAGTATAGGTTACTGCTTTGAGGTGCACAAGTCTATATACATGTGCATCTTCATATTTCTCCTAAAGGACGGACTCCCCTCTCTGTCTTCTCTGGCACCAGCATCCCGATCCCTCAAAGTCTTCTGAATGGGATCCACAGAACTTAGACTCTGATGAGAATGGTACTAAGATACTGGAAAATAACAAAGATGCAGAGATGAGTATTGAAGAAGTCATCCAACAAGAGCACTGACCCTGCTTAGTACTGTTTTTGGTATTTAACAGGCTTTAGCACACTGTTTGGCTTTGCTTAAAAGAAAATGGACTCACATTATTATAGTCTTATCCTCATAATGGGCAAATCTATAGTTTTTGACTTTTTTTCCTTCTTGAAGACCATTTTCTCTCACCTTTTCCCAATGAAGGGACTTATTCAACCTTTCTTCCCATTTTTTTCTTCTCTTTCACCTTCATCTATACCTCTGTGCAGATGCCTGTGTGGGGCCACTCCCTTGAAAGTAGGATAGGCTCACAAGAGCATATCATTTGAGCTATGTCCACTGAGACAGAGAAGGCTACCAGAATAAATAAAGATGAAAGAACAGACACTGGAAAACATAAGTTTTCTTTATCTTTTAAGCTCCTGCTTAATATATAATCTTCAGAGTAGAGAAAGCAAAGAGAGAGAGAGAGAGATGTTCTACAAATAATTTTGATTCTTTATCTGAAGGTTAGGAATATTCTCTTTTAGAGGGGTAGAACATTGGACTCATTAAAGAGTAAATGTAGGGAGTTTCCATTGCCTGAACTCCCTACATTTGCATCAGCGGGTTAAGAACCCAACTTGTATCTATGAGGCTGTGGGTTCAATCCCTTGCCTCACTCAGTGGGTTAAGGATCTGGTGTTGCCGCATGTTGGGGTGTAGGTCACAGACACGGCTTGGATCATGCATTGCTGTGGCTGTGGCGTAGGCTGGCAGCTGCTGCTCAGATTCGACCCCTGGCCTGGGAACTTCCATATGCTGCAGGTGCAGCCCTTAAAGAAAAAGAGGGTAACTGTAACCCTGGCACATCATTTGACTCTGCAGTGAAAATACAAAGTTACAGTCATGTAAATGTTTGCTGAGTTTCAGCATTTACTTGGAAGACTTGACTATGGCTGCTAATCATAATTTTACATTTTTAGTCTTTACAATACACAAATCAAGGTGCAGCTTTTCAAATTTTTGGGAGGGTGCAGGGGTGAGGAAGATAAGTGGAGTCTGAAGTGGATGGAATATAAATTGAGGCATACCTTTTAAAAGCAGGAAAACAACTATCAAAGAGCTAAAATAATCACTGAAAAATTGGTGAAGGGAGGAAGAGATAAAACTTCATCTTTGGAAATGGAGAGCTGAAAGATAGTCTTAAATTGATACATAGATGTATAAACAAGTAGATAAGATTTAGAGGTATAGAGGTAATAAAAATCACAAGAGGTAAAACCACATATGGCGGTGTATAAACTTAAAGTAAGAGACCTCTACTTTTCATTAAAGAGACCTCTACTTTTTAACAGTAGACTCTTACAGTCTACTATTTTAAAATTACTGTCCTCACCTTCATAAAGAAATATATCCTTCTCTGTAAAGCAATCGCAAAAATTTATGTCTTTGGTGTACTGTAAATCTGCTGATAGGGAAAACCTGAGCAGAAAAGACCTGAGACTCTCACCCAATGGGAGATTGTATTATTCCTTGAAAATTAATCATTAATAAAATCAATGATTATATGAATCACTGCTACCTTAATCCCACGTAAGTTCAGTTGACTTAATGGAACAAGAGCTCCCCTCCCAGAAGAACAAAACTAAGTTTCTGGACACACAAAACTAGGGCCACGTCTTCACTTCAGTCCCTCATCAGAGATGTAGAGACAGACTATGGCTGTAGTCTTGACATCTTTCCCTTCTGTTTCCAACTCTGACAACTAGTGACATGTGGTGCTTAAGTCCAGTAAAACTATCCAGGGTTAAGTCCAGCATTAAGTCTGTTGCTCAGATCCTAGAAGACCTTCACTGGTGTATTCCCTTTGCTTTAGCTTTCTGATCTGTAGTATGAGGTTGAAAGCAGTTTCTATCAAGTGGGACTGTTTTGAGGATGAAATGCATGATATTTAGTATGCTCTGTAATGCTCAGAATGTACCAAAGAAACTATTTGTTTTGTGATATCTTCCTTGTTATACAGTGCATTTCGTAAAAGCCAGGACCATGTATGATTTCTCCTACTGTTGTTAGTATCAACCAAATTGAGAGATTTTAAGTGGTCAATAAATGCACCTGGAATATCCTAAAGAGTGGGTGGGTAAAGTGGATGAATAATGGTTAGGGAAAGAAATGAAAGGAAAAAACCATTTTGGAAAACTGGGAACATCTGTGCCAGAAAAGATGTTTCCTGAAATTACCCCAGAGTAAACGTCAGCATAATTTGTTCCTCACGCTTGCTCTTTGCAGGTGATGTGGATCGAGTCTCATGGCCACTAGAAACAGGACAGAAGTAACTGAATTTGTTTTATTGGGCCTGTCCAGCTGGCCAGAGATGCAACCGGTTATTTTTGGGATTGTCCTTACCATGTACCTGGTGGCAATTATGGGCAATTCCCTGTTAGTAACCGTTGCCCTCTCAGACCCCAAGCTTCAGACTCCCATGTATTTCCTACTCAGCCAACTTTCTTTTATTGATGTATTTCTGACAACCATCACTGTTCCCCAGATGCTGGTGCACACGCTGTCTGGGAAGAAAACCATCTCCTTTAAGTGCTGCATGGTCCAGCTCTTCTTTTTTATGGCTGTGGGCAGCATGGAAGGCCACTTGTTGGCTGCCATGGCCTACGACCGCTATGTTGCTATCTGTGACCCCTTAAGATACTCAGCCATCATCAGCCGTCGCCTCTGTCTACGCATAACTTTGACCTCGTGGGTGGTCGTCAGCCTCAACAGCCTCCTCTATAGTGTCCTGGTCACCCACTTAACTTTCTGTGGCAACCAGGTCACACATTTCTTCTGTGACATCACACCCTTGCTGAAGCTCTCCTGCACCCAACCAGTGGTCAATGAAATGCTAATATTTACGGAGGGTGTAGCTGTGGTGGTCAGCCCCTTCTTCTTTATCTTAGGTTCCTATGCCCGTATCGGTGTGGCCATAGCCCACATGCACTCAGTTGCTGTCCTGCGCAAAACCCTGTCTACTTGCAGCTCCCACATCCTGGTGGTGCTGCTCCTGTATGGTTCGGTGATCCGCATGTACCTCCGACCCTCTTCCAGCTATGACCTGGACCAGGACAGCCAGGTCGCCATCTTTTACACAGTAGTTACCCCTATGCTAAACCCACTCATCTATAGCCTGAGGAACCAGGAGGTGAAAGGTGCTCTGCAAAGGCTTTTCAGGAAATTCTGTATCTCAAGAAACTTCCAACTGGGTTCCCAGGCAAACGGGGAATGGCAGCACATCTCCTGAAGCCATGGAGCTAAGATCTAACTTGAAAATGCCTCAAATAAATGGGTGATACGCCTCATAGCCGGTATGGTTCACATTCCTGTGGGAAAATCTTCCCTGAGCCAGGGAAGTGAATGCATGAATTAAGAGTTCTGGTCCCTCTTGGCTGACCCCAAATCTCACAACACTGGAATGAAAAGATATTTTAAGATCACCAAATCTGAAGCTCTCATCTCTCAGATCTGATATGGGGCATAGGGCATTACTAAGCCAAATGGTTACAAATCAGTGTGACCTGCAGAAGTTGATGACTTTAGTGCTGGCGTGGCATGTGCTATTTTCCAGAGAGAGGTCAACGTGAGTGACAGTATCCTCTTACAGTGGAGTGATTTTTGAGTAAGCTATAGGGTAGCCTAAGCGTCTCTAAAAGTGTAACAATTTTGTGGTCTCTTGTCCTCCTTCCCTCACAATTAGAATAGGCAGTTCATTACTTATAGTTGACTGAATTATTTCATCTGAACTTTCGAGTCACTCCATTATTAAAAATAGCGTAGGTCACAGACAATAGAGACCGGAAGGGAGAGTGTTCACAGTGGCTCCAGCACCAGGGTTGGGTAGTCAGATTTGGAACATATGGTAGGCAGAGCTGTTTGGATGCACTGATAGCCTAGCTGTAATGTGTAAAGGAAAAAGAAGAATCAAGGATGGACATGAACATGGGTGGAGTCATTATACCATGAATTTATCTGTGGAAGTTTCTGCAGAAGTGTAGGACATGTTGATTTGGTTTTGGGGCAGGGGCGATATCAATTACTCCACTTTGGCTATAATAACTTTGTGATATCTGTCCAAGTGAAGATATTTCATAGGCAGTTGAATACATAATTACTGAGGCTTGGAGAGATATCTTAAGGCAGGAATGTCATAACAAAACGTACATGATAGTTGAAGGCATGAGACTGGATACAATCGCCCAGTAAGGGAATGCAGAAGGGAGAAGAGGACTATAGAGAGAGCTCTGATCTGGGGGTGGACTCCAGCATTTTGCGGGCTAGGAGAGGAGCTAGTAGAGGAATTTGGGAAATGGCCATTCCTAGGAAGAAAGCAGGTAAGCTTGGTGTATCAGAATCTTAGAAAAGAATATTTTCAGAATATAGAAGTGATCACTCTCTCAGAGTTGAGAGGTCTTTAATAAGAACAGATAATCGATTATTAGACTTGGAACAATATACATGATTGAAAATTTTGATAAGGACAGTTCTGTGAAGTTTTGGAGAAAAATTACAATTACAGTTATTTTTTTTGACAACATTGCAAGAGAGTAAGTGGAGGCTGTGATGAAAGCTACTTCCTCTATACAGTTTTTTTTTTTTTTTTTTGGTAGGAGGTAGACAAAAAGTGGTGTGGACCTTGAGAAGGACCTGAGTAAAGGAAGAATTTCCTTTATATTTAAGACTAATGATGTTAAACATGCATGTTTCCTGATAGAAATGATCCAATAAATAGTAATAAATTAATTATTCAAGAGAATAAGTAACTGTAAGAATAATATCCTTGAAAGGGGATGAGCATCTCTCAAGGGGATGACTTTATCAAAGGAACTGAGAGACTCCTTCCCCTCTCTTAAAAAGTCAGAGTATGTGGATTGAGATGTGGATGGGCTGGTGGATTTGATGGCAAGAAATGACATACACTTGAAGAAATTTCAACTGAGAGTAGCGGGAGCAGATTTGTTTTAGAGATTTGTAGAAAGGCATGAAATATGCTAGATTTTAAGAAGGTGAAGCACCAGGAATGTTACAGGAAGTCTCAACTCTGCCAATGTGAAGTGTCCATTTGGGTAATCTGTTCATTTGTTTAAAAGTAGCCAAAACAGGAGTTCCTGTCATGACTCAGTGGTTAATGAACCCGACTAGCATCCATGGGGATGTGAGTTCTATCCCTGGCCTCGCTCAGTGGGTTAAGGATCTGGCATTGCCCTGAGTTGTGGTATAGGTTGCAGACGTGGCTCAGATCCCGCGTTGCTGTGGCTGTGGTGCAGGCCAGTAGCTACATCTCCGATTAGACCCCTGGCCTAGGAAACTCCATATGCCATTTGTGTAGCCCTAAAAAAATAAAAAAAATAAAAGTGGTCAAATCAGCACAGGTAGGTGACATTCTCCAATAATATTCAGCTAATCAAATATAGTCATGAATAAACAAAATGTTGGTCTTATCTCAGGCTGAAATTTTACCAGGTAGAGCAAAGGGGAGCAAAAGAATTTAAAGCGTTTACAAGAAGGTGGTTACAGTTCTGGACCATAAAGTGTATTCTTGTTACATGAGAAGGAAGGGCATAAATGAGGTAATAGCAAAAAAAACACTTCAAAGGAAAATGATCTCATTGGTGTCAGAGAACTGTTAGAATTGAAAAACTAAATTAAATAAGGTGAAAGAATAAAAGCTAATAAGTGAGCTATTTAAAATGAAGATTTCACCAGCTGTGCAGTGATTTATAATGGCAGTGTGTAAGATATGACCACATGGCTGGGTGACTGAGATGGGGATCCAGTAAAAGATTGTTGAAGCTAAACAGTTCAGCAACTGAGAACCTAAGTTGTCAGCCATTTGTATGGAAAACTGTATTTCCGAAAGTGATCATTAAACAGTGGTGGAGAAAGAGAGTCAGAGGCTGAAGTCATCGAGGAGTGAGGGGGGAAGACCATACATTTTCTTTATTTTACTTTTCAAGTAAAAATTGTATCTATTTAAGGTGTACAGCATGATGATTTTTTTATGATTACTGTGATCAAGCTCATTAATGAATCATTTCCTCACATATTTACCATCTTTGTGGGTGGTGAGAGCACCCAGAATCTCAAAACAGTGCATTTCCAGGATTCAGTGCAGTGTTACCGACTAAAACCACCAGGTTGTACACCAGATCTGTTGACTTATTCCTCCTACATAACAACAACTTTGTATCCTTCGACCAACATCTACCATTTCCCCCAACTCCCTGCCTCTGATAACTTCTGTTCTATTCTCTGTTTCTATGTATTTAACTTTTAAATATTCCAAATAATAAGACATATCATGCAATTTTGTTTTCTTTCTGTAATTTGACTAATTTCGCTTAGCATAATGTTCTCCAGCATCATCCATGTTGTTGCAAATGGCAGGGTATCCTCTTTTAGGGATGAATACTATTCCATTGTGGATGCATAATATGCCACAATTTCTTTATCATTTCATCTGCTGATGGACACTTAGGTTGTTACTGTATCTTTTCAGTTGTGATTAATGCTGTGATGAACACAGATGGCGGATATCTTTTAAAAGCTCTATTTTCATTCCCTTGTGTATATACTGAGAAAAGGAGTTGCTGAATCATGGGCTAGTTCTATTTTTAATTTTCTGAGGAATTTCCATAGTGTTTTCCATAGCAGCTGCATCATTTTCCATCGCCACCAACAGTGTAAAATGATTCTACTTTCTCCACCTCTTCACCAACTTTTGTTATTTCTTACTTTTTGATAATACCAGTTCTGCCTGGTGAGAGGTAATTTCATTGTGGTTTTGATTTGCATTTCCCTGGTGGTTAGGGATGGTGAGCACTTTTCATATACCTGTTGGAAACTTTGTATGCACTCTTTGGAAAAATGTCTATTGAGGGCCTTTGCTCATCTTAAAATAGGATTATATGTTTTTTTAAAATACGATTTTGTTTGATTTTGTTTTGCTATTGAGTCATATGACCTCCTTATATACTTTGGCTAGTAACCCCTTGTCAAATACATGGTTTGAAAATACTTTCTTTCATTCCATAGGATGCAACTTGTTGATTATTTCTTTTGTTGTGCAGAAACGTTTTAGTTTGATCCAGTCCCACTTGTCTGTTTTTTTCTTTTTGTTTGTGTTTGATGACATAGCCAAAAAACATTGCCAAGACCAATGTCAAGAAACACTTTTCCTATGTTTTCTTCCAGGAGTTTTATGGTTTCCTATCTTATGTTTCAAATCTTTAATTCATTTCAAGTCAATTTTTGTGGCAGGTGTAAGCTAGGAGTCCAATTTCATTCTTTTGCATGTGGATATCCAGTTTTTCCAACACTAGTTATTCAAGAAACTGTCCTTTCCCCATGTGTGTTTTGGCATCTTTGTCAAAGATTAATTGGCCATATATGCTTGGGTTTATTTATGGACTCTATTCTGTTCCATTGGTCTGTGTGTATGTTTTTATGCCAGTACCATACTGTTTTTTTTTTGATTACTACAATTTTGTAATATAATTGGAAATCAAGAGGTGTGATATTTCAGCTTTGTTCCCCCAAATTGTTTTGGCTGTTTAGAGTCTTTCGTGGTTCCACACATATTTTGCAATTTTTTTGGATTTTGATAGGGATTGTATTGGCTCTGTATATTTCTTTGGGTAGCATGGATTTTTAACAATAGTAATTCTTCCAGTCCATGCACATGAGCTAGCTTTCCATTTATTTGTGCCTGCTTTAGTTTCTTTCATCAATGTTTTAAAGTTTTTAGGCTAAATATTTTTCACCACCTTGATTAAACTTAATCCTAAATATCTTATTCTTTCTGATGTTATTGTAAGTGGGATTGTTTTCTTGATTTCATTTTCAGAAAGATTGTTGGTGGTATAAAGAAATGTACCCCTTTGAGAGATAAGGAGGTGATATAATTACACTGAAAAAAACAGAGATAAGTAGCTGTTTCGTGCCAGCATATGATCTTCCAGAAATTATTTTCCTTAAATAGGTCAGAATGAAAGAAGTCAGAAGCCCAAGAGAAAATGCTGAAGGGCTTGGTAGAAGATGGAGTAGAGTAGTGGTTAGGGGACAAACTCTGGAGACATACAGTGAATTAGAATCCCAACCTTGTCAGTAGTTGCTGTGTTATTGTTTTGTGCCTAGTGATAACCAGCAGGCTGGACCAGCCTCTGTGATTCTTATTATGATTGCAAGATGCCCTCAGCAGTTCTTTGGAGAGACCTTTGAAAAAAAAAAAGGGTTTATTGCTCTCGGGTCCTGGAAAGCACAAGGCATACCTGGGGCTGTGCAATGCGGTTGCAGAAAAGGGGAGAGGGTGTGGGTTTGGTATTATGCTTTTAATGGGGTTGAAGTTAGGGGACTAGGCTTTCCTGGGTTTACTTTTTATTGATGGGTTTAAGTCAAAAGAACAGGAATTCCCTGGTAGCCTAGGGATTAGCCATCTGGTTTGTCACTGCTGTGGCTCAAGTCATTGTTGTGGCATGGATTCCATTCCTGGCCGGGGAACTTCCATCTGCCTCAGGCCTCCACAAAAGAGCCAGAATTTAGAGAAGAAGAAGAAGAAGGAGAGGAGGAAGGGGAAGGAGGAGAAGAAAATCAAGTGATGACTAGTTCATCTAAATCAATCAAGACCTCTAAACAAAATGGGAGAGGGCAGATGGGAGCTGGCTTTTTAACATTTATGGCTGGCTGTGTTTTTATTCAAGGTCGCCTTTAGAGTGGATGCCTCCTCAGTTAAAGCTTAAGTTAGGCACTTGCATTACAAAAAACAAAAAACAAAAACAAAACCCCACGTTTTTAGGCTTATGCTACAGTGAAATAGTTGACAATTATGCAACTACCTCTGCCTCAGCTATCCATGTGTAAAGGATGGGGAAATTGTATCTATCATTTAAGGTCGTTGTAGGGATTTGATGAGTATAATATAGGTAAAAGCACCATAACAGGGACCAGTTCACAGTAAGCACCATGTAGGAGTATTCTTTTATTATTATTATTATTATTATTATTATTATTATTATTATTATTATTACTGTTATTATCAATAGCATATGCATGGAGAAATAATGGGAGAAAGGACAAAGAGGGGCTAAGGAAGGTTTTAGATACCTATATGGACCTCAGTGCTATTGATGAAATGAGAATAAGGTCAGGAATTAATCCGCTTCATTCTTTTTTGTAGACTGTACAGTAATTCATAGTATATGTATATTGAATTTGAATTGGTGAGGGTTTACTTCAAAGTACTGAATAAGAAATGATCTAGGAGTTCCCATTATGGCGCAGTGAGTTAACGATCTGGCCACCGCTGCGGTGTAAATCACAACTGTGGCTCAGTTTCAGTCCCTGGGACAGAAACTTCCATGTGCTATGGGTGGGGCCAAAAAATAAAAAGGAAAAAAATAAAAGAAACAATCTAAAACCTCAGGGACTTTTTTTTTTTTTGGTCTTTTTGCCTTTATCTAGAGCCGCACCCGCGGCATATGGAGGGTCCCAGGCTAGGGGTCTAACAGGAGCTGTAGCTGCTGGCCTGCGCCACAGCCACAGCAACACGGGACCCAAGCCACGTCTGCAACCTACTCCACAGCTCACGGCAACGCCGGATCCTTAACCCACTGAGCAAGGCCAGGAATCAAACCCGCAACCTCATGGTTCTTAGTTGGATTCGTTAACCACTGAGCCACGAAGGGAACTCAAACCTCAGGGACTTTTAACAGACTTTTATTTCTCAGTCAAAATTCTGTAGGCTGAAAGAGGCAACTGTGCTTGAGACCCCAGGTCAAGTTCAGGTCTCTTCAGTGTATTTCTCACTCTGAGATCCAAGCTAAAGGACCCTAAGTACGTGGAATGAGCTTTTCTTCTCATGGTGCAGCCTAGTGTTCAAGAGGGCAAACCAAACGTTTGAAACCCATTTAAAGCTCTTTATTCAAAGCAGCATTTGTTACCCCTGTTCATAAACTGCTGGCTAAAGCAAGTCCAAAGTCAGTGGGATGGAGAGGTTTATTCTGCCTTCAGTGAAACCAGGGCAAGGACAGAAAAGGAAGGAAGAATACTGAAGAAATAATACCATCTATTTAATTACTAAACACAATGAACTAAATTCTGTTAGTATGCATGAAGATTATTCTAATTTTTCACTATCATAGACAATGATAGTATATTCAACATAAAATACATGTATGTATATTGACATATATGTAATTATTCATTATATGTACTCATTTTGCGAGGTAAATTCCTAGAAGAGGAAGATACCTAAATGCAAAATTTTTGATGGAATTGTCCAACTGCATTTCAGAACTGTTGAACTAGTTTTCTCTCCTGACCATTTCTTCACCTTAAGAAAGTTCTTTCCACGGGAGCAGAGGGTAGATTCCTAGAAGAGGCTACAGTGTTAAGAGGTGAGGCTTGGTGTTGGCAAAGAGTGAAGATAAAAAATGAAACTGCCACCTAAAGACAGAGAAGGAGAAAGGTGGGTGTGGGGGGCAGGAAAGAGGACATATGAGAAAACAGGGAAATCCAAAAGAAAAGTATTTGGTATGTAGGATACTTTCTAAAAAATGTCAAGGGCCAGAGTTAACTAACCAAAAGCTGGCTTTATTCTCTTGTTATTATCATTTGACAAATTCCAGGGTCCCTTTTGCCTGGGAAGAATGTATTATCCTGGTGTAGGCAAAGACTTAAGAGGTGAATAGCTTCTCAAATCCATTTCAGTGGCGTAAACTTTGACCAAGCCTCATTTATAGGCTACAGGAAACTCTTCTTCTAGCTCTTTACATAAAAATTATTATAACTCTAGCTCCTTCTTGAATCAGCACCATGACGCCTCAGATCCTGTCACAGAAACTTTATCCAGACAAATGACTAAATCAGCCCACACTTGCAACATCTGCCCATGTCCTGGGAGACCGCTTTCACCTTTCCCTTTTGATCCTATAACCATGAAACTGAAGAATCAACATTTTAAGAGACATCTTGGCTCTTGGACCTGCTCCCTGTGTCCGGCACTGATTAGTCAGCAGACAGATATATAGTAATAGGCAAGTTCCACGTATCAACTGTAGAAAAGACCAGGAGAATCCTGAGACAAAAGGAGTTACATAATCCCAGAATAGTGTGGCTCCTGTGGGTTAAGAAAACACAAGGTGGACAGGTGCTTAAATCTGGAACATGCATAACTTTTCTCTTTTGTTTCTTTTTAGGGCCACACCTGTGGTATTTGGAAGTTCTAGGCTAGGGGCTGAATTGGAGCTACAGCCGCCAGCCTATGCCACAACCACAGCAACGTGGAATCTGAGCTGAGTCTGTGACCATAGCTCACAGCAACTCTAGATCATTAAACCACTGAGCGAAGCCAGAGATTGAACCTGCCACCTCATGGACACCAGTCAGATTTGCTACTGCTGAACCACAATGGGAACTCCCGGAATAACCATAACTCTTAACCCGCTAGTTGTCATTTGTCATTATGTCCCTCTTCCCATTCTGAAGTTGTTCCTCCATCTCCTTTGCCTTGGTAGAAGGAAAAACCTTCCTGCAACTTATAGAAAATAAATACAGCAGTAGTGCTCTTCCAGTGTCCTTGAGAACTAGAGCATGGGAGAGTGACCAAGACTGTCCAGTCTGATGCACCACCTTATTGTGAATTGAAAGGTGTTGGTGCAGAAAATAAGTGAGGAGTTCTCTCTGGAGGTGACTGCACCTGGTTTTCAGGCGTCCAAGTGCTATGCCCAGTGACCACTTCTGGTAGTGCTGGTGAGGTTACAAGTGGCAGTGAAGAGAGTTTGGTGGCTACAGTAGTGACCTCATCACACCAATGCTGGAATATGATCTTGACTGTGGCTCTGCCTATAGGATCTTTCTTATTCCTGTCTGTTTTTTTGAGCCTATTTTCTTAGCTTTCTTGGAAATTCATCCATGAGTTTCATGTATACTTTCAACAAACTCATTTCCTCCATGAATAACCAGAATTGCTTTCCATTGCCGGCATCTAAAAAACATGAGTTGCCAAGGGGGAAGGGGAGGGACTGGGAGTTTGGGGTTAGTGAATGCAAACTATTACACTTACAGTGGATAAGCAGTGAGGTCCTACTGTATAGCACAGGGAACTATATCCAATCACTTGTGATAGAACATGATAGAAGATGATATGAGATAAAGAATGTAAATATATGTATGACTGGGTCACTTTGCTGTTTAGCAGAAATTGAAAGAACATTGTAGATCAACCATAATAAAAAATAAAAACATTAAAATAAAAAAAACTCTTAGTGTTATAATTCTGAGAACACCCTCAGCTATAATTAAAACCATGCTACTGTTTTACACTGAGTACATAATTTCATGTACTTTGGATTTCAAAAATATCTCTGGACAATATCCAGTGAGTAAACCATGGTATGGACCGAACTTATATATTTCTGGGATGTTATAAAGCAAATACATATGTGAGGTACAAAAGCATTATCCCAGAATCCTAGAGAAAACTTGGAGTGGTATTTTGGAGTTATATCTAAATAAAGAAGTCCACAGTCCTCTCATCCATCTTCTGAAGGCTCCCTTGACATCGCCATTCCTCAGGCTGTAAATGAAGGGGTTCAGCATGGGGGTCACCACTGTGTACATGGCTGTCAAGATGTGACCAGTGGCTACTGAGTAGCTGGGAAGGGGCCGGAAGTAGACTCATGTGAGGGTGCCATAGAATAAAGCCACCACAGTGAGGTGGGAGCCACAGGTGGAAAAGTCTCTCCACCTGCCCTTGGCTGAGGGGCTCTGGAGGACTGCTGAGATGATGCAGGCATAGGAGGCAATGATGAAGGCCAGAGCTCCATTGATGACAATGACCCCTTCCGTGTGAATCATCAAGGTGTTGAGGTGTGTGCTGGAGCACAAGATCTTCATCAGAGGGTAGAGGTCACAGAAGAAATGAGGGATCCTGTTGTCCGCACAGAAGATCAGTCGGCCCACGAGAAGGGTGTGCAACAGGGCATGAAGATGGGAGAGCATGTGGCACAGGGCCACCATCTGTGCACACAGCCTTCTGCTCAGAATCACAGGGTAGCGGAAAGGGTGACAGATGGTGATATATCTGTCATAGGCCATCACAGCCAGGAGGAAGTTTTCCATGGCTGCAAAGCAAATGAAGAAATAAGTCTGGGCTAAGCAGCCCATAAAGGAAATGGCCTTTGTGGGAGAGAAAATGTTCTGCAGCATCTTGGGGACCATGGTGGAGGTGAAGCATATGTCGGCCAAGGCCAAGTTGCTGAGGAAAATGTGCATGGGTGTTTGGAGGCATGGAGTAGAGACAGTCAGTGTGATGATGGCCACGTTGCCAGAGATGTTGATTGTATACATGAGTAGAAAAAGGAGAAAGAGTGGGATCTTCTCTTGCTGGTGGGTAGAGATGCCCAGGAGAACAAAGTGGATACAAGTGGATACACTGGTCCAGGTGGTATTGTCCATCTGTCCATAAACAAAAAGGATTGATATTTTTTATCAAAGTATATTGACCATATAACATTATATTAGTTTGGGTTGCATAACATAATGATTCAATATGTGTATGTTTTGTGAAATGATAACCATGATAAGTCTAGTTAACATCTGTTCTATACATCATTACAAAAGTTTTTTCTTGTGATGAGGACTTTTGAGATTTACTCTCTTAGCAGCTCTCAATATGCCATACAGTATTCTAGCCATAGTCACCATGCTGTACATTACATCCCCATAGTTTATGAATTTTATAACTGGAAGTTTGTACCTTTGGACCCCTTTCGCTGATTTTGCCCATCCTCCTCACCCCCCACCTCTGGCAACCATCAATCTCTTCTCTCTTTGAGCTTTTTTATTTTTTTAATTCCATGTATAAGTAAGATTACATGGTATTTGTCTTCCCTTGTCTGATTTGTTTCACTCAGCATAATGCTGTCAGGTTTCATCTGTGCTTTTGGAAATGGCAAGATTTCATTCCTTTTTTTAAAGATGAATGAATAGTATTCCATTGTATCTTCACTATCTGTTCATCCTCTGATAGACACCAAGCTATTTCCATGTCTCAACTACCACAAATAAGGCTGCAGTGAAGTTGGGGGTGCATGTATCTTTTAGAATTTGTGTTTTTGTTTTCTTTCGATAGATACCCAGAAGTGGAATTGCTGGATGGTATGGTATTTTTATTTTTAATTTTTTGAGGGAGATACATACTGTTTTTAAAAAAGGATTAGTTTTATAGACTTGGATATTTGAGCAGGCAGTTTAGTTACAATCCCATGTGTGATCCAGTGTAAACTACACGTGGTATAACATGGTGTTGATAAAGGAATCAAAGACTTCAGTATTTTCCAAAATAATGAGGTATGGGTTTTTCATTATCATTAACATCATACTATCATCATAGTTAACATTTACAGAGCATTTAATTTGAACCAAGGAGTTTCCTTCATTATCACATTTAAATCTTTTAACAACACCATGAGTCTATCATTGTTGTTAGTATTATTATTATTTCAGTTTTACACGTTTGAAAACTGAGTTTGAATAGAAAGTTTAAACTCATAAAAGGCCAAATCTGATATCGAAGTCATATTTATCTGACTTTAAAGGCTACGCTAGTGACACAGTGTAACAAGACTCCACAACTAAAACTAAGACATTTTTTTCCCCTTTACTTTTTAGGGCTGCACCCGTGGCATATGGAAGTTGCCAGGCTGGGGTTGAATTGGAGCTACAGCTGCTGGACTACACCACAGCCACAGCAACACAGGATCCAAGCCACATCTGCAACCTACAGCACAGCTCATGGCAGTGCTGGATCCTTAACCTACTGAGTGAGGCCAGGGATTGAACTCACATCCTCATGGATCCTGGTGGGGTTCATTACCGCTAAGCCACAAAGGGAACTCCTAGAAGACATCGATGGGCTACATAACCAAAGAATCTCCTGTTTAAGGGGGATTTTAGAGGTGATTTAGTTTAACTGTTTCTTTTGGGGGGAAATGTATACCCATGGTGGTACTCAGAGACTTTTTAGAATCCACAGACATGGTTTTAGGAGAATCAGTTTCCAGATTCTCAACTTTTATATTTCTCTTTTGTAAAGTCTTTTTTTCTTCAGGATGTCATCTCATTCATTATCCTGTCTCCCACTCAACAAATGAAAGGCTTTCATCAATCCCAGATCTTACTAGATGCCTTGGCTCAGGACATAAAAACCTCAGAGGGATTAAATGAAAGTAGAATTAGAAATAAGAAAATGAGTGATTTACTGACCAGATTATGAATTCATTTGTAGATCAGAAGGTTTCCAGCTCTTTGATCAAAAAAAAAAAAAAGACCTGAAAGAGACTTAATCTACTCTTCAGCACAGCATTAAAAGTGCTTTTTTAAAAAATTTATATGATTTTTATTTTTTTTTATTACAGTTGACTAACAGTGTTCTGTCAATTTCTACTGTAATGCAAAGTGACCCAGTCGTACATATACATATATATTCCTTTTCTCACATTATTCTCCATCATGTTCCTAGATAGAGTAAAAGTGCTTTTTGATTACATGCAACATTAATTTTGTCCCATTACTTGGACAGTGTTTAGTCCTCTGGAGTCTGTTATTCTTTGACAAGAAAGTCCTTAAGAAATCTAAATGTCAATTAACAAAGGAAGCACTGTGCAGTAGTTAAGAACCCTGGCTCTTTCATTTAAAAGTTGTATGACCTTGAGGAAGTCACTTACACTCTGAGTGTAGCTTTTCTCCTCTGTAAAATGGGGGAATATTAAAATAGCACATTACTCATAGAGTTGTGATGAGGATTAGATGATCTTCCTCATCCTTGGCAAGCATTCAGCACATATCAGCAATTATATCTATTAATTTTTCAGTCTTGTTCTGCACAAAATCAATATGTTTTCCTAGGAGGACAGTGTTTTTGCCAACCAGAAGCACTCTCTATGGTCAATTTGCTCCACTTTGTCCTTGTCTTTAAAATATGGTTCCCAGAATTAAGTTCTCTGAGTCCGATCTTTCATCACAGGGTAATCATAATGGTTTGGTCTGGTCATCATTCACAGCCTTTTGGGTGGAAATTAAATAAATAAATAAATAAATAAATAAATAAAGTAAATAAGTAAATAATTTCCCATTGTGGCTCAGCAGTAACAAATACAAGCAGTATCTATGAGGATACAGGTTTGATCCCTGGCCTTGCTCAGTGGGTTAAGGATCTAGCATTGCCATAGTGTAGAAGGCAGACACGGCTCAGATTGTTCATTCCTCTGGCTGTGGTGCAGGCTGGCAGCTGCTGCTCTGATTCAACCCCCTAGCCTGGGAACCTTCATATGCCGCAGGTGTGCCTCCAAAAAGCAAAAAATAAATAGCCTTCGGGTGGAGATCACAGTTGGCAGTCCATAGGC
Source organism: Catagonus wagneri (assembly GCA_004024745.2). Classification (NCBI taxonomy): domain Eukaryota; kingdom Metazoa; phylum Chordata; class Mammalia; order Artiodactyla; family Tayassuidae; genus Catagonus; species Catagonus wagneri. The sequence goes on from PVHT021183634.1 coordinate 9,542,457, forward strand.
AAGCTGTGTCCACGGCTATCCCAAGAATTCTTAAACTTCACAATTAAGTTGCTGGGGGAAAAAAGGTGCCAACAATGAAGAGCTGCCCCAGTGTAAGGACATTCATATGCTTTATCTCACATAACCCATATAGCAATCCTGATATACTTCTAGTCACGTCAGTTACTTCTAATCATCATTTCACAGATGAGTAGACCAAGGTTTAGGGAAGTGAAGTGATTTGCTCAGGAAAACTCAGTGTTAAGTGGTCTGGATGGACTTCACACTCAGGTCTGGGCACCCTGACTGCTCTTATGTGTCTAGGTCCCCCACTCTGCCCTCTCAATTATTCGGTTTCTGCCCCGTGGAAGTGGATTTGTTCGTATTTCAAATAAAAGGATGTCACCATGGAAGCACCCAAGAGAGTGGACATTGGATTTCTCAGTGACAAACGTGGAAATTCATAATGTGCTGTGGAGCTATCCCGAACTGATTTCAATGTGATCTGATGATGAATGAGAACTGGAAGTTATAGCCAGACTTACTGATCATTAGCTATAAACCAGGGATTATTCTAAGGAATTGCTTTATATATTTGTTTTTCATTTGGTGATCACAGCACTACTGTGACACGGGTATTATTATCTCCATTTTATAGATGAGAAAATGAAAGCTCAGAAGGGTTTTGTGATATGCTCCCAACCACAGAGTTAGTCAGTTGTAGAACTGGTTTTTGAATTCAGTTTGATCAGACCCCAATGTCCATGCCCGTAACATTGGGCTGCACTGTCTCTTAAGTGTCCTCCTCCTTCCAGCTCCTATTCTCCTCTTTGCTTCTTTCTTTTCCCCTGAGCTATCTTGTGCATTTGGCCAGTGATAAATGTCTTATCATTTTTTTCTAGTTTAATCCTCATGATTGAGCTTGAGAGCAGATATTCTTGTTCCCATTTTCAGATCATGAAATTAAGAGGATGAGTTAATTATCCCGAGGACGCAGAGCATAGGGTTGGAGCCAGACTGATCACATAAGCAATGCTCTTTCTGCCCAACTTCACTCCATTACCACTTGTGTTTCATTCTCTTCCTGTGCTTGGTTCCTCATTGTTAGTCTGTCAATGCAATTGGAGTCTCCCCATGGGATCAGGTGAGTTTATGGAAGCACAGTGCAGGTCATCTCATTTCTTACAGAAGGGCAGGGAGGGACTGAGCTCTATTTGACTGTCACAGGCTATGGCGGCCACCTGGGGCAGGGTCCATACAGCTCCTGTGACAGCTGCTGAGAAGTTGGAGAGGGCCTCAGAGGTGGGGGGAGGGTGAGCCTCCTGGAACCTTGGAGTCCTCATTTCCCTCATAGCTGGCAGAGCTCATCCTACCTGATCTGCAGTGCAGCGTGTCAGCAGGTCAGCACCTTCTGGGTGGAGGAGAATAATGCGGTGTGAGGCAAGGGACTGGGAACCAGGAATGGGGAACTGCTAGAGAAGAATCTTGCTCCATGTAAAGTTGTGGATAAAGAAAAAGCAGTGGAGTGCGCAGGAATGGTTTTTGTTCCAGGAACTGGAAAATTTGGGCTTTGGTCCCAAGTCACGGATCCAGGTCATGAACATTCTCTCTGAAACCTTGAGAAAATCATTTCACTCTTGGGGGCCTCAGTTTCTTCATCTAGGAAATGGGAAGAATGACAGCTGCTTTCAATCCAGAGGCTTTGTAAGTAACGTAAGATACTATGGATGTAAGGGCCCACAAGTCTTAATGAAACAGCAAAAAGTTGTTTGTTTTAAATTTATGTTGGAACTTGGGTTTCTATTTAGAATGGGTCCTCATGGAGTTCCATGGTGGCACAGCTGGTTAAGGATCTGGCATTGTCACTGCTGAGGCTCGGGTTCTATCCCTGGCCTGGGAACTTCCACATGCCAGGGGTGTGGTGAAAAAAAAAATAATAGAATGGGTCCCCCCCATGTGTCTGATCCACAGACTTTCTTGGTAATGGAGTTGCCTCTCATTCTAAAGAGATTTAGGAACTTGGATCTATTCTCCAAGTTTCTCTGTTTGATCATTAATTCCCAGAAGTGGAAAGAAAAGCTTGGGTCAGCTGTTAAACAAGACAAAGTAGATGGCCATGTCCAGGGGCTGATTTTTGGATAATTTAGACCTGAATACCCACAGTCCCTCCCCCACTGACTGAGCTCTCTGCAGTTCTGTTAGATATTTTCTTTTTTTTTGTGGCTCAGTTTTAATTAGGGGAGGAGAGAGAATCCACAAAGTCAGAATAGCTGAGGCTGGTGTAAGGAAGAGACACTATGAAGGGAAAGAGAAGGAAAAAGCTGACTTGGGAAGTCAAAAATTAACTTCACAATATACACAGTGTTGTGCAAAGCACTGAATTTGACAAAGATGGTCCTCCATCCAGAAGTTATGAGCAGCCTGTGTAGGAAGTGTCTGAGGTGCTGTGTGAGTGTGCGGCCCTGGGCAGCTAGGTACTCACCTTCCTTTGGACACCTGCTGGGCTGGAATGGGCTGGGCTTGGCGCTCCCATCATCCCTCAGACAGCAGGTGCCATCCTGATCTGAGAGCAGCTCAGAGCTGTCCACTCAGGGAAGACAGAGGAAGTTGCCCAGCACAGAAGAAAGGAAGGCAGCAGGAAGAGGCTGAAGAGGTAGAGTTCAGTCTCCTGGGGGTGGGGGCTTCTGCTTGTCAGGGCAGGAAGATCTGTCTGGGAAAGACGCTGGGAAGTTTTTTATTACATGCATCCGTGTGAATTCCATGGTTCTCACCCCTGCATATTCCCAAGTGTGTCATTGTCCAAACTCACTGCCTTCTCTGGGGAGGTGAACCCGAGAGGCAGCACTTCCAAACTTACTATTAATATCAGTGTTAGTGACTGGGGCTTGGCAGCTGGGCTGATCCCAGGAGGGGTGGCCGGGACCTGGGGGATCAGCCTGGACATGGACTTCTCTGATGTGTGCTTCAAAATTTGACTCTGAGGAGGAATACCAGAAAAACCTAGATGTAGTCCTGGTGTAGATGGGGCGTATCCTTGCCCTGAGTCCTTGAAGAGCTAGCCTCTTGTATTTCTTTCAACTAACATACACCTACTTAAAAAATATTTAGCACTGAAATGTGTATCTGTTTATCCCCTTCGCCATTCCTCTCCAGCGGTAATTGCTGATTGTGTTTCGACATGTATCTCTTCAGGTACTTTTCTTTTTTTTTTAATTGTTAGAGTATAGTTGATTTACAGTGTTGTGTCAATTTCTGCTATATAGCATAGTGACTCAGTCATATATATATATATAAGATTAGTTAATATATATGTTTTATATATATACGTATACACATATATATGTGTATATGTGTGTATTTATATGACACATTCTTTTTCTCATACTATCTTCCATCATGTTCCACCCAAGAGATTGGACACAGTTCCCTGTGCTGTACAGTAGGACCTCATTGCTTATCCATTCTAAACGTAATAGTTTGCATCTACCAACCCCCATTTCTCCTCAGTATATCATGGACCTCCTGTGTCACCATGAGACCTACATTATTATTATTATTATTATTATTATTATTATTATTTTGGCTGTACCTGTGGCATGTGGAAGTTCCCGGGTCAGGGACTGAACCTGCTCCACAGCTGTGACCTGAGCCAATGCAGTGACAACACCATTATGCAAAGTGAAAAATTCAAATAGAGAAAGATAAAAACTGTTATTAGTTCTCACATGTGAACTCTAAAAAAGCCAAGCTCATAGAAACAAGAGTAAGTTGGTGGTTTCCAGGGCCTGGGGGTTGATGAAATGGAGAGAGTCTGGGCGAAAGGTGTTCATTTCCGGTTGTATGATGATTAAGTTCTGGGGACATGGTGAACAGCATGGTGACTGAAGTTAATAATTCTGTGTTGTAAAGTTGCTAAGAGTGTAGATTTTAAATTTTTTTTTTTTTTTTTGCCTTTT
>PVHT021183634.1:9547391-9559439 GCA_004024745.2 Catagonus wagneri
TTTGTCATTTTAGGGCTTCACCCGCAGCATGTGGAGGTTCCCAGGCTAGGGGTCTAATCGGAGCTGTAGCCACTGGCCTACACCGCAGCCACAGCAAAGCAGGATCTGAGCCGCATCTGTGACCTACACCACAGCTCACGGCAACGCCAGATCGTTAACCCACTGAGCAAGGCCAGGGATCGAACCTGCAACCTCATGGTTCCTAGTCGGATTCGATAACCGCTGCGCCACAACGGGAACTCCCCTTAAATGTTCTTAACACACATACACATACAGGGTAACTATGTGAGGTGATGGTTGTAAAAAGTAACCTTATTGTGGTAATCATTTCAATATATATATATATATATATATATATATATATATACACACACAGATATATATATATACACCAAATCATGAAGTGCTACACCTTAACTTACACATTGTTGAATGTCAATTATATCTCAATAAACCTGGAAAAAATAAAGAAAAAAAAGTCAAAACAGGCAAAACCAATCTATATTGTTTAGCTACATGTGTAGGTGGCAGAAGTGAAAGAGAAACAAGGAAGTAATTGACATAAAAAGTCAAAGAAGAGTAATTTTGTGTGGAAGAGAGGAACACAACTTGGCTAGAGGTACAAAAACAATTTCTGGAATGCTGGCAATGATTGATTTCTTGAATGAGTGGTAGAGACTTAGGCATTTGCTCTGTGATAAATCATTAAACACTAAAAATAAAACAGATATTAAAAAGATTTTTTTAAAATTTCTGAAAAATGTCAAAATTCCAAATAGAACTCATTCATTAATTTCTGTATTTATTTCTTCATTCATTGATTTAGCAAAATCCTGTGGATTCAGGGGATGCTGTAATCAATAAAACAGAAATCCTCCTTTCACATGACTTGCAAAAAAGCATAAAAGATGTTAATACACCAGACTACGAGTTCCATGAATTCAGGGGCAAGGTGTGCTTTGTTCTTCATGACGGACCCAGTATCTAGTTAAGTGTCAGGCACATGAGAGGAACTTAGTAAATACTGTGGAATGAGTGGAAGAATAAATTAATTTCTTAGACAATTGTATATTGAAATATCATTGAGATAAGTCCATTGAAAGATAAGTACAGGGAGTTTAGAAAATGTCAATCACAAAGATATAACCTAACTTTTCTTAGAAAGTGATACTTCATCTGAGATCTAAGGAGTGAATGAGAATTGGGGAGGAGAAGAGGAGAAAGTGTTTCAGGCAGAAGGAAGTTGGGAGGCACAAACAATACAACATATTGGTACTTGATCCAAGTTATTATGAAGAAATAAGTTTGCTCCTGTTTAATGGGGGAAGGGAGGGATGTGTCTGGAACTCATGGGCTTCACTAGGACCCCACCCAGCATTCCATGCCTGGTGATAGCTGTGAATAGTTTTATGAATTAGACTAATTGTGGGTATTGTGGGCAGAGGATCCTCGTTTCTCCTGTTCATCTGATGACCCAAAGTGATGAGGAGTACAGGTACAGAGTTGCTCAATGATAAAATGTATTTATATGAAGAATGTGGAGCATCTTCTAAGAGTGAATCCTTTTTAGATAAATTCTTTAAACAATGTGATATAATTGAAAATAAGGCACATGGTGCTCATGAGTTATAATACTCAGCTAAAACTTCAGGGGTGACTTCTCACCACCCCTTCTTGAAAATCTCGGGGAAGATGTAATTCTCAGGGAAGATAAGAGAAGCAACTCTCTTAACTGGAGGACCTCCAGCATTATTGGAAATCAGATCACTTCAATCACCATTTCCTCTGTCTCATGATTACTCAAAGATCGTTGGAATTGTAATCACGTTCTGCAACAACAGAGAATGGCAGCAAACACAGCTAACAAGGGCATAACAACCTGAGTCTGAGAACTTGGTGTCTGATCTCAAGTATGTCCCCAGACAATCAGAAGTCCTAGACAATATAAGGGAGATGGAGGACTGGTAGAGGAGGGTGACACATCAGTTATGACCTTGGGGCAGACTGCAGCAGTGGAGGCTACAGCTTGTTCTATGAAATCTTCTATTGTCTTTTCTCAGAAAGCAATGGTAGTTGGCCATCATTTTGAAGAAGCAATGACAGGAAGTTCCCTTGTGGTACAGCAGATTAAGTATCTGGTGTTGCCATAGCTGTGGTGTGTGATGCAACTGTGGTGTAGGTTTGATCTATGTCATGGGAACTTCCATGTGTCACGAGTTTGGGAAAAAAAAAAGATAACAATAAAAAAGCAATGACTTTGGGAGACTGACCTGAGAAAACCTTTTAAGGTTGATATCAGAGAATGTTTTGCCTATGTTCTCTTCTAGGAGTTTGATGGTGTCTTCTGTTACATTTGAGTCTTTAAGCCATTTTGAGTTTATTTTTGTGCATGGTGTGAGGGTGTGTTCCAGTTTCATTGATTTATATGCAGCTGTCCAGTTTTCCCAGCAACACTTGCTGAAAAGACTGTTTTTTTCCCATTTTATATTTTTGCCTCCTTTGTCAAAGATTAATTGACCATAGGTGTCTGGGTATTTTTTGAAGAGGGATGGATTGGGAGTTTGGGATTAGCAGATGCAATCATATATAGAATGGATAAATAAGCATAGGGAACTATATTCAATAGCCTATGATAAATAATAGAAAAGAATATGAAAAAGAATATATATATGTATGCACACACACACATATGTATAACTGAATCACTGCTGTACAACAGAAACTAATACTTTGTAAACAAATTATACTTTAGTAAAAGTTTTAAAAATTAAAAAAAAGAAGCAATGACAAGGCACAGGGAACTTAATGTAGGGCAGAAGTGGTTCTTAGTGGTGCAAAGGGTAAACTCTAGCCGATGTTGTTACTGCCCTGACCATTTCCCCAGTTCTTATTATTTTAAGTAACACCAACAGGAAGTCTGTGATTCCCCCACATACTTTCAGATGCCAGCACCTCAATCTTTTGAGTGGCAGTTGGTGGTATCCCAGGGTCTGAAGGCCTCCAGATAAGCATGCACAGCAGTGTAAAAAATGCTAAGAAATGAATGTTCCTTGAGGGCAGCTGTCAACCTCAGCTGATAGGGGTTGGGTGATAGAACGCAGATATGTTCAGTGGGGTGACTCTGAAGTGTGTGTTGTGTGCTGGTCCCAGAGTTCCCAACCATATCAAGTTCCAATAATTCAATGGGTAACTGGCTTCATAGTGTTTTTCTACTGCTGGTCTTCCCCTTCTAGCCCTGGTTCCCTGCTCCTTCCTGGTGTTTCCATCTCCCAAAGGAATTTCTTGCCTTCAAATCTTTATCTCAGGGCCTGTTTCAGAGTGACCCCCAACCAAGATATATCCAATATTATAGCTTAAAAACATCCTTTATCCCAACTTTAATTTTGGAATTATTTCTCGGTGAAACTATTTTCAATGTTTTTAACACCATCCAATCATTTTTTACATTTTGGAAATAGGAAACCAAGGCTCAGAGATGTTAAATAATTATCCAGCTGTCATGCTATCATACAGTACATAATGAGCACTGGAACGCAGAACTTAAAGCTCCATTCTTCCTTTTTTATTTTTTTATGTAGATAACATATTTCAATGTGTTATTTCAATTTAAAGCCTCATTCTTAGTCTTCTATAGAATACTTGCTGTTTAAAATGAAAGTATCAGATTTTTTCCTTTGTATTTCATCCTACTAGTCATAATTACTCCTATATTCTAGGGGTAGCTTCCATAGCTCCTTTGTGACTTGAGCTAAACAAAAATTTGCACCTTCATTTTCATTTCATAGACATACAAGCCCTGCCCCTGTGGGCTTCTCAATAGTATCTAGTAAAATGAAACAAGAACCGTTTTGAAAGTGGGTAGCTAACCACTCAGAACATGGGTACTTCATGGAGATGATTAGAGGTTACTGACAGCACTGGTCCCCTCCCTGTCCTCCGATGGCAAGCTGTACCTTGAAATGTAAATGTGAGAACAAAGGAAGTCTCAGGTTCAGGGAAGCTGCAGTGGTTGGGCTCTTAGGAGACCAATTTTCTTTTCCCTCCCTCCCTCCCTCCCTTCCTTCCTTCCTTCCTTCCTTTCTTTCTTTATTTCTCTTTTTTTTTTTTTTGCTTTTTAGAGACACACTTGTGGCATATGGAGGTTCCCAGGCTAGGGGTCCAATCAGAGCCTATGCCACAACTGCAGAAATGCCAGATCCAAGCTGCATCTGTAACCTACACCACAGCTCGTGGCAACACCAGATCCTTAACCCACTGAGCAAGGCCAGGGATTGAACCTGCAACCTCATGGTTCCTAGTCGGATTCGTTTCTGCTGTGCCATGACGGGAACTATGTAGGAGACCAATTTTCAACTCTCAGCTCTGAGTCTTAGAGTCAGGACTCTTAGGTCCCAAGAAAATGTGTTAGTGTTTCTTCTGAGTACTTTCCCCAGAGCTCCCTTCATTTCCCTGTTTCTCAGGCTGTAGATGAAGGGGTTCAGCATGGGAGTGACCACTGTGTACATCACGGAGAAGACTCTGTCCTTTCCACCTGAGGAGGCTGCTGGAGGACATAAATAGACCCCAATAGCTGTGCTGTAGAACAGAGAGACCACCGAGAGGTGGGAGGTGCAGTTGGAGAAGGCCTTTTGCTTACCCTTCAGGGAACCAATTCTTAGGACAGCCAATGCAATGAAAAAGTACGATGTAAGGATGCAGGCAAAGGGTCCAATTAACAATGTTCCTGCCACCAGGCTGAGCACCAGGTCATTGATATAAGTACTGGAGCAGGCCATCTTCAGGAGTGGGACCAGATCACAGAAGAAGTGGGGGATGACATTGGGGCCACAGAAAGAAAGCCTGGTCACTAGGAGGGTGTGCACTAGGGCATGGAAGGCAGTGACCAGCCATGAGCCAGCCACCAACAGGACACAGCATTGGGAGTTCATGGTCATGGCATAATGGAGGGGGTGGCTGATGGCCACATAGCGATCGAGTGCCATCACAGCCAGGAGAAAGTTGTCCAGATCTGCAAAGAGGCCAAAGAAGTAGAGTTGTGTCAGACACCCCCCGTAAGAAATCAGTTTGCTTCCTGAGCCAATGTTATCTAGCATCTTGGGGATGACTGTAGAGATGAAACCGATGTCAGAGCAGGACAGGTTGGCCAGGAAGAGGTACATGGGGGTGTGCAGGCAAGGGTCAGAACCTATGGTCAGGATGATGAGTAGGTTTCCGAGCACAGTGACCAGGTACATGGCCAAGAAGAGCCCAAACAGGAGATGCTGCTGCTCTGGCTGCTCAGAAAGACCCGTGAGAAGAAATTCATAGGTGCTTGTCTGGTTTCTTCTGTCCATGTCTGAAAATTCTGTATGAAGTAAATTTTGTCATAATATAAATAGCAAAAAGGTAATATAATGCTGTGTTGAAAATACTCTGAATTCCAGTTTCAAAAAAAATAAGACAATTCTGTTTTGGTAAACTTAAATTTATAATTATGTACACGTACTTTGCTGCATAGCAGAAATTAACACAGTTCAGTAAAATCAACTCTAGTTCAGTAAAATTAAATTAAAAATGAGAAGGTATAATAGTGGGCAGACCAAGACCTGAACCACCTGGAAACACTAGTTGGGCTCAGCCTTGGTTCATTACACGTGTATCTCTAGCACCTTCCTACTGTCATCACTGCTAAGGAAAAACTGTCCCCCTTGTGCCTCTGTTTAAGATTTAGTCTTACTGTCACTTTCAGGGACAAGTGCACTAAGCAAAGGAAGGAATAAATATATTGTCTTGTTTAAAAAGAATAAAATTATACTGTTTATATAAATGAAATTGTATGAAATTACTCTAACCCAGTGAAGAAGGAGAATGGGAAAATGAGTTCAAAAAACAAAAGTAAAATTCCGAAGTACCAAAAAACAAAACACGGTTTGGATCAGACTATAAAATTATAGATTAAGGTCAGCATTCAATCAGATGTCCAAGCCTCCTTCAAACTGTTTCAGCTGTCCCCACGAACATATCACGTACCGTGTGAGTGTGCTCTGCAACCCAGAGCACACTGTCATATCTGTATCCGTTCCTTTTTTTTTCACTGAATAATAATACAGTCAAGTGAAAAATATTTTACTTAAACTAAAAAAAATTAAAATTAAGATAACCTGGCTAATATAATGGTACATAATAATTATAAATAAAATAACCATATAATTAGTTTAACATAATTAAAATTTTTAATTTCATTTTTTTGGAGTGTAGTTGATTTACAGTATTGCATTAGTTTCAGGTGTACAGCAAAGTGAATCAGTCACACATATACATAATAGCCATTCTACTTTTCCATAGAGGTTATTGCAAACTATTGAGTAGGTATTCCTATTGCTATATAGTATGTTCTTGTCAATCATCTCTGTTATACAGGAGTGTGTATATGTTATGTCCACCCTTTCAATTCTTCTCTTACCCTAACGGTTTCACCTATAACGTGATTTCTAATAGGCAAATGTCAGAACAGCATCTAGACTTATAATTCCATTTTTATAAAATGAAAAAATACATGTTGAAGAATACTAAAAGAACACAGTTAAAAGCCAATAGTATTCCTTTTTGGGATGTGAGTGTGGATGGAAAGGTGGTCTGTGCCCACTTCAGCTTTACTCAATTTTTTTTTATTGCTTTTTAGGGCTGTACCTGTGGTATATGAAAATTCCCAGGCTAGGGGTTGAATCAGCATTACAGCTGCCAGCCTGCACCACAGCCACATCAGTGCGGGATCCAAGCTGCCTCTGTGACCTGCACCACAGCGCATTTTAATGCCGGATCCCTGATGCACTGAATAAGGTCAGGGATTGCACCCACATCTTCATGGATACTAGTCAGATGCATTTCCTGTGCACCACAATGGGAAATCCTGCTTTACTCAAGTTTTTACCAGCATCTCTTACCTTTGTAATTAAAAGATTGTTTTTAAAGTATGGTGGATGTGATGGATTGAATTAATCCACATGACCCTTCAGAAGAATATGGAGAATTGGGGAGAACCACAGTCCTGACAAATAAACCAGGGAGTAATCTCTGAAAGGCAACTCTGACAAGTAACTTGGATAACACACATTGGATACCTTTGATCCTGTGTGAAGAAAAAAAAAATTATAGAGTAAGAATATCTCATCATAATTTCCTTTGTCTAGGAGCTACAGATATCCCCAACTTTCCCAAAGAAAATGCTATAGGAAAAGTATAAAATGCTACCCCAGTTGCCTCCAACATGGGTGGGAATTACTCCTGCTTTTTCTCTGATAACCGTGGTGCCCCTCACTTCCAGGTCCTTCTCCACTTGATTTGTCACCTCTTCTTCTGGTCCCTTGGATTTAAAAAAATCTAAACTTTAGCCTGTACATTCCAACACCTGACCCCATCCTCCCTTCAGCAGAACCTTCTTATATTTATTTGTTAGATTCACACATTACAAAACTAAACAGAAGGCATCATACCCTTGGTTTGCTCCCCAGATTACAATTCTCTAAGGTGAAAGATGTGTTAATTAACTGAATTACACCAGTGTTATTTTGGTTTGCTTCAAGTGTGTTCAGAGAAGAGAGCTTCTTGATTTGAGACCTGAATATCTTCGTTTTCCCCAGCTGGCCACAGTGAGGATACACCAGGAATCACAGAACCGGGTGGTAGTGGACATGATGCCCAACCCACAACCTTTCCTCTGACTCAGTGAAAAAGTCAGACTAGTAAGAATGGCTGACATTGGCTGAGCACTGGCCATGAGCACTGGCCACTGGATTCTCTATACTGAAAACGTGTGCAGTGGTGCTGTGGTTGTCTTTCTTTTAAAGAGGTAGAAACTGAGGTTCAGAGGGGTTAAAAAACTTGCCAAAAGCACACATTTAGGATTTGAAGTAAAATTTGTCTGCATCAAAATCCTAAGTTTTAGTTCCGCTATGCTCCTTTTCAGGGTTCACCAGCTACTTTCTGACTGTAGTTCAGCTCACCATCACTAATTTTAGAGAAATGCAGAGCAAAACTGCAGTGATGTATCACCTCAATCCAGTCAGAATGGCCATCATCAAAAAGTCTACAAACAATAAATGCTGGAGAGGGTATGGAGAAATGGAACCCTCCTACGCTGTTGGTGGGAATGTAAATTGGTGCAACCACTATGGAGAACAGTATGAAAGTTCCTTAAAAAAGTAAATATAGAACTACCACATGACCAGCAGTCCCACTCTTGGGTGTATATCCAGAGAAAACCATAGTTCAAAAAGATACATGCACCCCAGTGTTCACTGAAGCACTATTTACAAGAGTGACATGGAAACAATCTAAATATCTATCAACAGAAGACTGGATAAAGAAGACGTAGCACATATACATAATGGAATATTATTCAGCCTTTAAAAAGCATGAAATAATACCGTTTGCAGCAACATAGATGGAAATAGAAATTATCATACTAAATGAAATAAGACAGAGAAAGACAAATACATGAGATTGCTAATATGTGGAATCAAATAAAAATGACATAACAAATTAAAAAACAAGCATTCAGAGATTTCAAAACAAGATTTATGGTTACTAAAGGGGAAATGCTGTGGGGGAGGGATAAATTAGAGGGTTGGGATTGACAGGTAGACTCTACTATATATAAAATAGATGGGTAACAAGGACCTAGTGTTTAGCACAGGGAAATTTACTCAATACTGCATAATAACCTACATGGGAAAATAATCTGAAAAGGTATGGATATATATATGCATAACTGATTTATTTTGCTATATGCCTGAAATTCATACAACTTTGTAAGTCAGCTATATTCCAATGAAATTTTTCATAAATGTTCCCACAAATCTCTTGCTTTTTCACACTTGAAAACATCCAACTTAACCTGATATACTCCATCCATATGTCCAAAAGATTTCATGAAACTGTGGTTTCAAGGACCAGGGGTTAAATCCATAACCCAATGAAATCATCTTGTGGATCAAAGACACCTAGCCACTCCATCCTTTAGGGGTAAAATGATATTAAGCCATCCAACAAAACTCCCTTATTTTATGAATGAGAAAACAGAATCTCAGAGAGCTGCTGTAATCTGTTTAAGACCTGCACTGCGCCTGGTACCGAAACCAGGATTCCTGGAACTATCTGCATGGACCATTGAGTGATGAGAAGGGGGAAACATGTTCAATGACTTACTGTCAGTCTGAGCTGGGTTGGGAAGGCTTATCATTTCTTCACGTTAAGGCAGAGGTTGGCTCTTATGCTCTCAGTTCTCTCTTGTCAAGAATGGAGAAGCCATATTTGATGTCTAGATAAAAAGACAATATCTTTGTTTACGCTTAAGGTGGGGCCGTGGGACCTTCATCTGCTCCAAGGAAGGAGAGATGAAGGTAGGCCATCCCAGGTTCTGAGTCAGCCAGACTGAATGGAAACCCAGGAAAAGAGAAGTTATTCACGCATAGGTTCTGCCACAATCCCCTAAGTTCCCGACTGGAATTAGCAGACATCTGGGAATACCAGTCTCTAAAGTATCCATCATGGGAAAATCCTTGGTTCATTGCCCAGTTTCAGCCATCAAGCTCTGTTTGATCTGCTCTGTGACTGTGGAACTCATTCACTCTCTCCTGAACTTTGGTTTTCGAGTGAATAAGTCAGAAAAGAAAATATTTCCACAAAACAGAAATCTGAGAGTTAATGTTTTTGCCATTCTGGAGTACATGGAGTGGTACTTCATTGTGTTTTTTATTTTGTTTTTTTTTAACTTAATGGATTTTATTTCAATTATAGGTGTACATAAATCATCACAAGTCAACTTGACAGATTTTGTGTCCCAAACCCACAGGGCATCCCCCCACCCCCCAGATTGTCTTATTTGAAAAACCAAGGTTTTCCAAAGTCTGTGAGTCATTGTCTGTCCTGCAAAGAAGTTCATTTTGTCTTTTTAGTTTCCACATGTAAGCAGTAGCATTGGGTGTTGCTGTCTAATTGTCTGACTGGTTTCATCTTGCATGATAATTGCTAGGTCCATCCATGTTGCTATAAATGTTGGTAATTCATTCCTTTTAATGGCTGAGTAATATTCCATTGTGTGCATGTACCATATCTTCCCTATCCACTCCTCTGTCAATGGGCATTTAGGTTTTTTCCATGACCTGGCTATTGCCTAGAGTGCTGCATTGAACACTGGAGTACATGTGTCTTTTTGAGCCATGGTTTCCTCTGGATAGATTCTGAGGATTGGGATTGCTGGATCCAATGTTAATTCTATTTTGAGTTTTCTGAGAATCTCCATACTGTTTTCCACAGTGGTTGCACCAGTCTGCATTACCACCAACAGTGTAATAGGGATCCTTTTTATCCACACCCTCTCCAGCACTTATTGTTTGTAGATTTTTTGATGATGGCCATTCTGGCCGGTGTAAGGTGGTACCTCAAAGTGGTTTAGATTTGCATTTATCTAATGAGGAGCGATGTTGAACATCTTTTCATGTGTTTATTTGCCATCTGCAAGTCTTCTTTGGAGAATTGTCTGCCTAGATCCTCTGCCCATTTTTTGATGGGGTTGTTTGTTTCCTTGGTATTGAGCTGTAGGAGGTGTTTGTAAATTTTGGAGATTAATTCCTTGTCAGTTGATTCATTTGCAAATATTTTCTCCCATTCTGTGGGTTGTCTCTTCGTTTTGTTTAGGGTTTCCTTTGCTGTGCAGAAACTTTGAAGTTTAATTAAGTCCCATTTGTTTATTTCTCTTTTTATTGTCCTTACTCTGACACATGGATCTGAGGAGATGTTGCTATCATTTATGTCATAGAGTGTTTGGCCTATATTTTCCTCTAAGAGTTTTATAGTATCTGGTCTTGTATCTAGACCTTTAATCCATTTAGAGTTTATTTTTGTGCATGGTGTTAGGAAGTGTTCTAGTTTCATTTTTTTACATGTGGCTGTCCAGTTTTCACAGCACCACTTATTGAAGAGGCTGTCTTTTATCCAACGTATATTCTTGCCTCATTGTCATAGATTAGTTGACTATAGATACATGGATTTAATTCTGGGCTTTCTATCCTGTTCCACTGCTCTATATTTCTGTCTTTGTGCCAGTACCATATGGTTTTGATGACTGTAGCTTTGTAGTAGAGTCTGAAGTCAGGGAGCCTGATTCCTCCAGCTCCATTTTTCTTTTTCAGGATGTCTTTGGCTATTCTGTTTTTTTTTTTGTGTTTCCAAACAAACTTTAAACTATTTTGTTCTAGTTCTGTGAAAAAGGTCCTTGGTAATTTGATAGGGATTGCATTGAATGTGTAGATTGCCTTGGGTAGTATAGTCATTTTGATAATATTGACTCTTCCAATCCAAGAGCATGGTATGTCTTTCCACCTGTTCATGTCATCCTTGATTTCTTTCATCAGCACCTTATAATTTTCAGAGTACAGGCCTTTTGTCTCTTTAGGCAGGTTTATTCCTAAGTATTTGATTCTTTTGATGTGATGGTAAATGGGATTGCTTCCCTAATTTCTCTTTCTGATCTTTCATTTTTAGTATATAGAAATGCAGTTGATTTCTGTGTATTAATTTTGTATCCTGAAACTTTGCCAGATTCATGAATGAGCTCTAACAGTTTTCTGGTAGAGTCTTTAGGATTCTCTAGGTATAGTATTATGTCATCTACAAAAAGTGATAGTTTTACTTCTTCCTATCCAATTTGGATTCCTTTAATTTCTTTTTCTTCTCTGATTGCTGTAGCTAGGACTTCCAGAACTACGTTGAATAGTAGTGGCTAGAGTGGACATCCCTGTCTTGTTCCTGATCTCAGCGGGAGTTCTTTCAGCTTTTCACCATTGAGAATGATGTCAGCTCTGAGGTTGGGCCTTTATTATGTTGAGGTAGGTTCCCCCTATGCCCACTTTCTGAAGGGTTTTTATCAGAAATGGGTGTTGGATTTTGTCAAAGGCTTTTTCTGCATCTATGGAGAGGATCATATGGTTTTTATTCTTCAGTTTGTTAACGTGGTGTATCACACTGATTGATTTGCGGATATTGAAGAATCCTTGCATCCCTGGGATA
>PVHT021183634.1:9564971-9642621 GCA_004024745.2 Catagonus wagneri
TTATACCCAGCTGCATAGTGTTGTGACCGGTTACACATACATATATGGATTCATCACAAGTGATTAGACATAGTTCCCAGGGCTATACGGTAGGATCTCCTTGCTTTTTCTGCCCAGAGGCAACAGTCTACCACTATTAACCCCAGACCCTCCTACCATCCCACTCCCTCCCCCACCCTCTTGGCAACCACAAGTCTGTTCTCCAAGTCCTTGATTTTCTTTTCTGCATAAAGTTTCATTTATGTAGTATATTAGATTCCAGATATTAGTGATATCATATGGTGTTTGTCTTTCTCCTTCTGACTTACTTCTCTTAGTATGAGGGTCTCTAATTCCATCCATGTTGCTGCAAATGACATTATTTTATTCATTTTTATGGCTGAGTAGTATTCCATTGTGTGTATATACCACACCTTCCTAATCCAAAGTGGCTTAAAGACTTAAATATAAGACAAGACACCATTAAACTCCTGGAAGAAAATATTGGTAAACATTCTCTGACATCAACCTTACAAATGTTTTCTCAGGTCAGTCCCCCAAAGCAACAGAAATAAAACCAAAGATCAACCAATGGGACATAATCAAGCTGGCAAGCTTTTGTATAGCAAAAGAAACCAAAAAGAAAACAAAAAGACAACTTACAGAATGGGAGAAAATAGTGTCAAATGATGCAACTGACAAGGGCTTAATCTCAAAAATCTGTAAACAACTTATGCAGCTCAACAGCAAAAACACCAACAACCCCATTGAAAAATGGGCAAAGGTCCTAAATAGACAGTTCTCCAAAGATGAGATGCAGATGGCCAACAAGCACATGAAAAAATACTCAACATTACTGATGATTAGAGAAATGCAAATCAAAACTACCACAAGATACCACCTCACACCAGTCAGAATGTCCATCGTTGTGGTTTTAATTGTCATCTTTTCAATTCTTAATGATATAGAATACCTTTACTTGTGCTTTTTGCCATTCTCATATCTTCTTTCTATGAAGAATCTGCCCATTTTTGGGGGGGTTGATTTGTTTTGATACTGAGGTGTAGAAATTTTAATTTTTGTTTATAGTGGATATACTTTATAATTTTTCCTTTAGTTTAAGCCTTTGAAAAAACCAACTTTATCAAGGTATTTGACCATCCTTAATTTCTGTACATCTTTAAGCATTTCCTAAAAATGTTTTTCTTTTTGTTTGAGCATCTCCTCCACAATTCTCTTTGTGTGGCAAAACTCGTGAGGTTTCACATATCTAAGAAAATTTGTAACATGTCTCTACATTTGAGTAGCAACTTTGTTGGATATAAAACTTTAGGTTCAAAGCTGTATTTTCCTAATATGAAATACATCTCATTGTCTTTTTACATCCAGTGTAGCTATTAAGAAGTCTGATGTGAATATGATTACTGTTCATTTGTAGGAAAACTTCCCTTTCTTTCAGAATTTCCTCTTTGACTTTGAAATTCTTAAGATTTAATACTCCTGTGGAGGTGAGAGCTTTTAACTTTCTCTTTTTTGTTACTCTATAGACCCTTGGAATCTGAAGTCAGTAATATTTAACTCTGAATACCTTTGTCTGCATTACTTTCTAAATCTTTCTTCTCCAATTTTATTTTTAGTTTTTCTGAGATCATTTTACATTTTAAAATTAAGTAATCCTCCCCCCCTTTTTTTTTTTTTTTGCTTTTTAGGGCCATACCTGCGGCATATGGAAGCTCCCAGGCTAGGGGTATAATCAGGGCAGCTGCCTGCCTATGTCACAACCACAGCAACATGGGACTCGAACCACACCTGTGACCTACATCACAGCTCATGGCAGCGGTGGATCCTCAACCCACTGCAGGAGGCCAGGGATTGAACCCACATCCTCATGGATATTAGTTCTGTTTGTTACTACTGGCTACAGCAGGAACTCCCTCAATAATCCTTCTTTTATTTTGCTTGTAGGGTAAATTGTGCTGTTTTGTTTTTTATTGTAGTAAAATACATATAATATAAAACACCATTTTAACCATTTTTACGTGCATAGCTCACTGACATTAAAAAAATATTCACAATGTTGTGCAACCATTCTCTCTATCTAGGCTTTCCTCTGTAAGTTCAGGGACAATTTTGCTTCTTTTCAACATTTACTGAAGGTTTGAGGCAGGGCAACTAGGCAGGAAAATAAAATAAAAAGCATTCTGATTGGAAAGGAAGGAGCAAACCATACCTGTTTTCGGATGATTTGAAATATATAAAATACTAAGGAATCCAAAAATAAACTGTTAGAACTAATGAATAAGTTCAAAAATATGAAAACACAATACACAAATACCACACACTAGCATTTAACAGTGAAGTTAAGGAAATGGCCCTATATTTATAATAACACATGCTTAGGAATAAATTTATCAAAATTAGGTCAAAATTCTTGCCCTGAAAACCACAAAACACTGTAGAAAGAAATTAAAGGTATAAATATTAGAAATGTATCTTGTATTCATGGCTCATAGTACTTAATATTGTTAGGATGGCAAGACTTCCCAAACCAATTTACATATTCAGCATAATTCCTACTGAATTTCCCGCTGGCTTCCCTGCAGAAATTAAGAAGCTGTTCTTAATCTACATAAGGAAATTCAAGGAATCCAGACTAACAAAAACAACCTTGAAAGACAAAAGGTCACGATTCAGATGTTCTGATTTCAAACCTTACTAGAAAACTATAGGAATCAAGATAGTGTGATACAGGCATAAAGACAGACATATAGATCAATGGAACAGAACTGAAAACCTAGAAACAGTCCCTTACATTTATGTTCGATTGAATTTTTTTTTCTTTTTTACTGTCACACCTGCAGCATATGGAAAAAAAAAGTTCCCAGGCTTTCAGTGAACATCATCAGAGGGACTGGAATTTTACTGCAAGAATAATACACAAAATTCAGAGAGCAGGTGAAGAAAAACATGCTAGGAAATGTAAAATGAGGTTGAGAGAAAAATGGTGTTGGTGGTAAGTCAAGTCTAACTTTAAATGAAAAAGTCATCCAACTCAGCTTTATTCAACACATGTTCATTGATTCATCTGTTCATTCATTTAGAAAATGCTTACCAGGCTCAGACTATGTGCCCACAGTCTTGTGGAGTCAGGTGAGCAAGACAAGCCAGTGTCTGCCTCATGCATCTGACCTCCAGCACCAGCTCTTCAAAGCCACGAGCTGGTCCCTGCAGGGATCACGTTCTGAAAAACCCAGAGTGGCTGTGCTTTAAGATCAGCAGAGCCACCTCAAATGCCTTCCCAGTCATGGTAGAGGCCAAGGCATGTACAGACACCTTTGGTCATGTCCCTAGGCCTTTGGGGAATTTTCTAATCTTATACAGTACTTTATTTTATATGTTCACTTATGCAGTCACTTTCTATTTAAGGCAAGTAGGTCTGTTGAATGTTTTTCTTTTCTGTTTTTCATTTTTTAAAGTTTTGTTTGGTGTAGTTGATTTGCAGTGTTGTGGTGGTTTCTGCTGTGCAGCGGAGTGATGCAGTTATATATATACTCATATCCATTCTTCTGTGGATTCTTTCACCAGGTGGGCTATCACAGAATGTTGAGTAGAGTTCTCTGTGCTATGCAGCTGGGAATGTTAAAGATATAAAATTTACTTTAAATAAACTTTTTAATTAAAAAAAGGCAATTTGAAGAAAAAATATTACTTGATAATATAGGGGTACAAGGACATAGAATGACAAGTCAAACTTTTAAAGGAGACCTGTTTTACTCAGCCCCCATGAATAACTGTGACAGACGGAATGCATTTACAACACCAAGCAGTGTCCTTGGTCCCGAAAATTTTCCGAGCAGCACGTTTCATATCTTTATTCCTCAGGCTGTAGATGAAGGGATTTAGCATGGGGGTGACTACCACGTACCCCAAAGCGGCAATTATATCCTTGTGTTTGTAGTTGCCTAATGAGGGGAAATAGTAAACACCTGCAATTGTCCCATAATATAAAAACACTACAAAGAGGTGAGAACCACATGTAGACAAGACTTTGGAAATTCTCTTGAGGGAAGGGACCTGCAGGATGATGGCTGCCATGCGGGTATAAGAGCCCAAGATACCACCGAATGGCAGGGTGACGATCAGTCCTCCTTCGGTGAGGATGAGCAGCTCATTGAGGGAGGTGTCTGAGCAGGAGGTCTTGAGCACAACAGCTAGATCACAAAAGAAGTGGGGGATGACAGTCCCTGCACAGAAGGACAGCTGGTCCACAAGGAGTGTGTGTAGCAGAGTGTGGGCACAAGAGAAGAACCAGCATCCAGCCACTAGGATAATACAAAGCTCATCCCTCATGATGGTGGTGTAGTGGAGAGGGTGACACACGGCCACATACCTGTCATATGCCATCACTGTGAGAAGAAAGCTGTCAAGGCAACCAAAGAATATATAGAAATACACCTGTGAAAGGCACCCCGCATATGTGATAGATTGGCATTGAGTCTGCATGTTCATCAGCATCTTTGGGATGGTGACAGATGAAAAGGAGACATCAGAGAAGGCCAGGTGGCAGAGGAAGAAGTACATGGGGGTGTGGAGGTGAGGGTCCAGCCTGATGAGCAGGATGATGAGCAGGTTCCCCAGCACTGTGGTCAGGTACATGCCCAGGAACAGGGCAAAGAACACGCCCTGCTGCTCTGGCTGGATGGGGAGCCCCAGGAGGAGAAACTCAGACATGAGGCTCTGGTTCTCAGGCCTCATATTGTGTTTTATATGCTGGGGATAAAGGGAGTTTAGGAATATTAGAAAGAATGTTAAGGATATACTCCCCACGGCAAATTTCAGAAAAAACAATGAATTTTGAACTACCTTCTCATTAATTCCTCACATGTATGGATGCATGCATCTTCGCTCTATCCCAGTCTGGATCTAGGCAAACTTCACATCCCAAAGGAGCCAGCAATACCTCAGGGCACAGAAGCAAGAGGACATTTACTGTTTCATGAAACCATGATTTACTGAACGTTGAGTCTGAACCCAGCTCTGTACTCAGGTCTGAGAATGCAGCAGTGCACACGAAAAGCAAGGTCCCTGTCTTCTGTGAGTATATTTTTATAAGCATGCTGGAATAGTTTATTACACAGAGACTGAGCCAGACTGTGAGAGCTCATTCTGGTAGAAATAGTAGGTGAGCCTTGGCAAACTGGTCTCAGTCATTTCCAGGGTGGACGTGGCATCGTGGAGACTTGCCACACTCCTCCTGGGAACCTGGCTGCGTCCCACTGACCTACATGAAAACCAATAAACTCATCAGCACTAGAAATGCGTGGTCATTTAAAATTGCTTGATGCAAGAATAGTCCACAAACTATCTTCATAATAATAGTGAAGGTTTTGTGGATTATGTGATGCAATGGGCACCATGTTAAAGGACTTACATACATTTACCACTTAAATCCACACATCAGCCTCACGTTACATTGTTAAAACCTTCATTGTAATACTAAGAATTAGTGTTCTTTTTCTATTTAAGCTGTTAGGAAATAGAAATAGAAAGGATAGAAATTCCACAGGCATTTAACAGCAGCTGTCAGATATTTTATATATATTGGTTGGTATCTATATATATCCCATGTATATATATTCACACGTATATATTCATACATATAATCCCATCTATATGTATGTACACCTACATAGATGGAATATATATAAGCATATATATGGAACATATATACAGAATATGTGTGTGTGTGTGTGTGTGTGTGTGTGTGTGTGTATAACCCGTGTACATAGATTGAACTGCAATCCTATGTATATGTACTGTATGGGTGTATGTGTGTATATATATATGTATGTCAATGAATATACTGTGTGTGTGTTTGTGTGTATAGATATAGATATAGATATAGATATAGATAGATGTCACTGTGTGTATATATATGTCAATAGATAAATGGATAGATCAATTGATAATTGCTGTCTTCTGAGGATTAAAAATGATCAAATAGTGATTCCTTCATGTAGTTCAGTCTAACAGTATTGTGTGATCAGAATCCATGTCTTTAACATAGAACTCTCCTATTTTAATTGGTTTTGAGCCACAGACACTCAGTGTTATTTTAAGGCTGCAGGTAAACTGAAGTTGTCCAAAATTTTCTTACTGCTCTCTCTAGATTCCTTTCATTCGTATTCATGTGTTTTCCAATTGACAAAAAGCTCTAGCATTTATTAGCTTCTGTTTAAGCCATAGATATGTATTGGGGGCCTGAAAGCTTCCATTTTATAGATATATAAACCAAGGCAAAGAATTAAGTGCCCTCCCAAGGGCTTCTACACTCTCACTTCCCTCAGCATGGGGTCCAGTGTTTTTTTGCTGGGATAAATGAAATGAACAGGGGTGCAAAGCTCTGAGCCAGTCAGTCCCACTCAGGTATATGAAAATGACAGCAGATCCTTTCCAGGAAGCAGCTGCTGGGAGAATTGCTTATCTCAGTTGATGTTACCCAAGAAGAAGTTCACATAAGGAAATACTTGAGGTGATGGGTATAAATCAGAAACCCCCAAACACAGATACAAATCTATCTCTCTTACTCTCTCTCTCTCTCTCTCTTTCTCCTGATATGAGGATTCCAGTCCAATTCTAGGGGAAGGATAACCAGTATGTGATTCAGTTCATAAACACACATACACATACAAGTGATAAATGACACACAAGGTAAGACCCATGCAGTGCACAGTAGTGTGTCATTCACAGATACACCCACAATGTACCACTGACACACAAGTGTGACTCACCTGGCACAGTGCACAACTCACTGCATATACATAACTCATCACTACATGCACACATCAGCAAAAGCACACAGGGCCCCACACAATTCAAAAATCTCACAGGATAAACACCAACAACACACATGCACACCTTCACACACACACACTAACTACAACAAACAGTGCACACTCCCTTACCTGAGAGGTGTGCTTCAACCCTGAACCATTCCAGAATGAAGGCAGTCAAGTGGGGCAGCTAAGCCTACTCAGTCACTAAACCACCACCACCAACCCATGCACATGGTAACATACACAGAGACAAAAGCAAACAACACACGTTCCTGCTCTCACACACCAGTGTGTCACCCATAAACACAGCTTGCACCCACACTAGCACACACTCCTGAGCAGAGGTTGAGGCCTACTCTGACCTTGGATCCTTGATGAGTTTGGGCATCTTCTCCAGCAGCCTCTCACCTGTAACACCTGCCCAGCGGGGGAAATGCCATGGTCATAATAGAAAGCGAATATTTAAGATCAGGGCATGACTCAGAAGATCCTAATCAAAGGCTAAGAGAATGGTAACTTGGTCTATATGTGCTAAAACAGGGCCTAGATCGGGTCTAACTCAGGGAAAGAATCAGATTCTGAGTCAGATACGTAGTATACACCCCCCCCACACACACACATGCACACACTCCTACCAAACAACACATACACAAGCATACACAGTGCAAACAAGTATACACACCCTCATGAGCCCAGAGATACTTCTACACAAACCCACAGGCAGATCCAATGTCAAGGGCAGATTTCTAGCCCCTTCTGACCTGGGCTTGAGAATGCCAGTGGAGTTTGGATACCTCTTCCAGACTGTTGCTCACGTCCTCAGCTTCTCTTCATAGTAAAGGAAGAGCCACTGTGAATTAATTGGCCAATTTCTTCCTGCTATTTTGGGAGCAGTGTGTCCAAGAGCCAGAGGGGACTGGAGCCACTGGAGACAGTGTCCCTAACACCAGGGATATCTTGAACTCCTTCCTTCTTGGGTATTGTTCCAGCTGGACTCAAAATTGTTTTTAATTTAACTTTTGAATGCTTTCAGACTTAGAAAAAAATTATAAAGATGATAGAATTCCTGTATGCCCTTCATCCACAATTCAGAAAGGCTACATTTTACTGTTTTGCTTTATCGTATTTGTGTGTGTGTGTGTGTGTGTGTGTGTGTGTGTGTGTGTGTGTGTGTGTGTGTGTGTGTCTATCAAAGATTCAGGCTATAGATCTTTGCTAAGTGTACACAGTACATATTATCTGAAGGAATGTGATTTGGCTCAGGTGTCTGAGGCTGATGGGACTTAAGACAGGAAAATGATTTAAATGAAAGTTTATTGCTCATACTAAGGACTCTTGGGGAGAGCTGGGTGGGTGCAGGTAAGTCTGAGTCTGCTTGGACAAGCAGAGGGAATGGGTTTGGCACTCTATCATGGGTAGGGGATAGGACTGGAGAAAGGTTTTTGTTTGAAAAACAAACAACACCCTGTCTATCTGAGCAACTTTGCCTGTGTTGCTGTGACTAAAGGCATTTGGTGGAGGTGAGGGGCGGGGACAGGGAGATTCTGACTAATATAGAAACAGGACAGACCAGTTGATACCTTTGTCTGGGGTGCCTAGGCTCACCGCCATGTGGTCTATAACAGAGGGAAGGGAACACTCTTTGCATATAGCCCAAGACACGAGGGTAGAGGGTCTGACATGACCTGATCTTTCATTGGCTCTTTGAGTCAAGAGGAAGGAATGCAATCTGGACTGTTATCTGAAGTAGTTTCAGCCCTGGCCTCTAAAATCTGTGCAAATCTATTATCGTGGACGTTAGATTGGGCCTCAGTAGTCTGAGTCTTGGTGTGAGCAGAGACATGTATGATCTTAATTTGTATCTTTCATATTAGACAACCAAGGAATTCCCAGAGTTCTTTATTCCAAAGAGGGTAACCCTGACTCAGAGTTGTTGTTGCCATTGGCCAAACCAAAGGGCTAAACCACTGGCAATGGCCAGTTGCTAAAGATGTATAATTGGAGCCAGTTTCTGCCCAGGGCATCTTCCAATGCCAAGATGAGCACCTAGAGTTCAACCAACTGTTCTGACCCTTGGATTCCATCCTTGATCAGGGGAATCTCAATTGAGTGATGAAAAGCAGTCATTCTCCAGTGAGCTGCATCATGTATGATGTTAGTGATACCTTATGTAAAATATATGAACTCCCTTTCCTAGTCACTTAGTTGATCCCAAAAAGTTCCTCAGGTAGCCAAGTAATCCAGGAGAAGGATGACCTCCTCTGGCACTGTGGCATCTGGCGAAGGATAGAGGATGGAGGAGGCCACTGCTTGCAGGTAGAGTATATCAGGGTTCAGGTTTGCTCCATCCTATAGGTACCATTTCCATTGCATCAAAAGGGCTCCATGACCATCTCAGCTTTCAGGGTGATGTTTACATGACTTAGAGCATAGTGGGTAACTGAGTGCAGAGGATCACAGTTTCAGATCTTGTGAGAACCTCTGTTTCCAGGAGACCCCAGGATACAGCCAGCTCTAACAGTGTGTAGCATGGGGCCTAAGTAGGCAACTTTTTATGCCAGAACTCCATGGACAATTTATAGCCAGTTTGGGCAGTTCAGAGATACCAAGAGGAAAAGGAAGAGGATACCAGAGCCTATATTTTATTTATTTATTATTATTATTATTATTATTACTATTACTATTACTATTTGCTCTTTTTGTCTTGTTAGGGCAGCATCCTCGGCATATGGAGGTTCCCAGGCTAGGGTTCCAGTTGGAACTATAGCTGCCGGCCTGTCCCACAGCCACAGAAACTCATGATCTGAGCTGTGTCTGTGACCTATACCACAGCTCACGGCAACGCCAGATCCTTAACCCACTGAGCAAGGCCAGGGGTCAAACCTGTGTCCTCATGGATACTAGTTGGTTTCACTAACTGCTGAGCCATGATGGGAAGTCCAAGAGCCTGTGTTTTAAAGGAGTTTCTAGTAGGCACTAAAGAAAATGTCTGTTACATGGTCTTCTATGCCAACTCCAGGGCCTTCTGTTATAATGGGCCCTATTCATTGTGGGCTGATTTGCTGGTGATCTCATAAATAGACCTTAGAAGTTTAGGTACATAGGGAATATGCTGCCTCCAGAAACCAAAAAGACACAATAGGTGTTGGACCTGCTTGAGATTGGTTACAGCAGACAAAGTGGGGAGTTATCTTTGTGCCTAGTCAGGAATGGAATGGCCCTCAGTGGATCAGATGATGCTTAAGAATTTAATGGAGGCAGCAGGCCCCTGAACCTTAGGTGGGGAAAACCCCTTCCCCTCTTAGTAAGTGCATTGGTGGTATTTATTCTGTGTGTAACTAGTGAATCTCCTAAGAGAATGTCACCAATGTAGTATCATATTTGGTGCCTGGGGACAGCTCGGTCTGGTTAAAGCCTTGCCAGCAGAGATTGCCTGTGGTGACTGAACTGTTGAGATACCCAAGCAGAGGTGTATTTTGTCCTTTCAAAAGTGAATGCAAACTGAGGCCAAGAGGTTGTTCAAGTTGGCACTTAATAGAACATATCCTACAAGCCTATTGTGCCAACAGTTTGCCAGTGAAGATTGAGTGGCTTTGGTTATTTCAATTATGTTAGTATAAGGGCCTTAATGGATGGAACCATAGCATTAAGGTTAATTTACCACTAAGACCATTGATTCCTTCTAGTTTTAAGATCAGGCAAAATTGGGCTGTAAGTTGAGAAAGAGCAGGGATAATTTTCCTCTCTCTTAAAAGATCTCATTCACTGAGTCTCAATCCTTGAAGGCCTTGTTTCCATTTATACTGAGCCCTACTAACAATTTTAAGAGGCAGGGGCAGATACACAGGGTCCTATTTGGTGAAGCCAATCATTTGGGCCAAAGTTTTCATTTTATTTTAGTGACCACATGGACAGTTAGAACATTCATCTAGATGATGGAAAATCCAAGGGGACCGGGAGATATGACCACTGAAAAATTAGACGGTGTTATATTGCCAGTGGTCTGGCTAAGGCTGACTTGTTTGCTTTCAATCTATATCTAAAAGCATGCTGGAGAACACAGAGGGTTCTTTCCTTAAATTTAATGCTGTTTCTGGGATCGCTGTGATGGCAACCAGGATCGATAAACCAGCAAAAGTTGCTTAGTGTGTGATGATGAATGGACCATCATTGTTGTATAAGGGTGATTGTTGTAGGTGATGACCAGGATCCCCACTATAATGCCATGTCCCTAATGAGGCTGGTGGGGTTGGCACTATGTTAGGTCAAGGAACAGCGAAGTGGGTCTGCACCTTAGGAACGTTAAGTTCTGGAGAGGAAGAGATTGGATCTACTGTGTAGCTTGTAATAGAAGAGTCCGGAGTTCCTTGGGATTCTTCCCAGAAATCATATCCCATAATCATTGGGAAGCCATACCAGAGTCTCCAATACCAGCTCTTTTGATGGAGGTCCTGCCCTGAGGAGAGCTATCCCTGGACACTCTGAGATGAGGGGGTTCACTTGGTCATGGGATCTGCTATTTTTGGAAGTCAGGAACTGGGTATCAGAGTTCTCCTCAGGGCAGACAATGATTTTATATCATCAAGGGACTCTTTAACAGTAGTCACTTGAGAAGTAAAATGGTGCAAGGGAGACTTAGAATTTTCTGACACTCCCTGAACAATAGCCTCCAGGTGTCGGGGTCAGCGGTAGACCATTTAGGACTGGCTAGGGCTTCCCATCCCTCTGTATCATACCAAATTCCTTGACAACTGGTGTCCCTCTTCTAAAGTTTTCCATTTGATGAAGCCAAGTCTTAAATGAGCCTTCTGCTCCCACCTCATGTTCTAGCTCAAAACCATCTTCCTGTTCTCCTTGACTTCCTAACTTTTCAATATTATTTCTGTCATTTCCAGGATTGTTTTTTTACCCCAGTTTCTCAAGGTTGGTGGGAGCCATCAGTTTAAATGAACTGCCCTCTTAGCAAGCATTTGAAACTCAAAGGTACAGGAACAGGACCAGGAAATCTTTGCATCAGTTTGGAATGAAAGTTAGCTGCACTCCACCTCCTGTTCTGACTCCCTTCTTTTTTTTTAATTTATTTTTAATTGGGGTATAGTTGATTGACAGTGTTGAGTCACTTTCTACTGTACGGCATAGTGACTCAGACACATACACACACACACTCATTTTCTCATACTATCTTCCATCATGGTCTGTCCCAAGAGACTGAATATAGTTCCCTGTGTTGTACAGTAGGGCCTCATTGCCCATCTATTCTAGACGTAATAGACTTCCTTCTCCCACAGTTTCCCGTTCTCCCAGGGGAAACCCCAGAGCAGCCACCACACTAAGAACAGAGATACATGTCCCCAGAGACAAAACTTATCACATGCAAAATCACCAATACATAACTCTTTGCTGCCTCCTCCCATGCTCCCCAGTGAATTCTGGTGCAGGGAGACAAAGTGTGAAGCTGGAGCAATTACTTCATGTTTGTCCCTGTGGAGCAGCTAGGGAATCATACTCCAGAGGTCCAGAACCTAGAAATATGGCCATTACAATGTGCACAAAGCACATCCATCACCACAATCTGAGTCCTGCTCTGCAACTGGCCCAGTGTCATCAGATACTCTGGGTCTTCTCACCTTTCTCATCCATCATAGGCTAAGAAGAGTCTTCAGTTCTTGAGGCATGGTCCTCAGAGACCAAAAGGAAACCTGTAGGAACAGGGTGGGTTCCTTTTTTGGGCCAGAGAAATATGGCCAGTGCTGTGAGAAAGGGATAGGTTTATGTTTTTCCTATGAGACCCACAGAGACTCCAGTGCCTGTCCCTGCCTCCTGTCCTAGGCCATCCTGAGATTATATGTGCTAACTGCTCTCTTACAGAGCAAGTCATCTAGGTCTGCCTCTTACAGAGGGAGGTTCAGTTCAGAGATGACCTTGACTCAGGGTGCTTAAGAACATGAGAAAAGGCTTCAGAGTCCAGGTTTGTATTTATTGGTTTCTTTGGGACTTGGTGAAAGTAATTTAATATTACTGAGCTTCTTTCATGATAGGCAGGAAATAAAAGCAAGCAATGCACAGATAATTTAGTTAGAGATGCTATGAGGTATAGGCTTTGGGTTCAGCAAATGGTAGTTCTTCATGCCTATGTGCTACACAGCAAGGATGGAAATAATGTGCACCTCACCTCCCAGGCCAACATCTATCACTTTGCTTTTGTGCCTTAATACCTCTGCCTGCTTGTTCTCCCTTCTCAGATGGTTTGAGAAGTAGGGAAGAGGCAAGGGAGATCCAGGAGGGAGGATCTAGGGATCTGATATAATTATATCTGCTGTATAGAATATGACCACATCATTATGACTATATCATTGAAGGCCACAAGTATTACTCTTTCTATAAGTTTTCTATATCTGTTTTGCCTTCCTAGAAAGAGGGGTATCATGGATCAAAACAACCAGTCCACTGTCACAGAATTTCTCCTCTTGGGTCTCTCTGAGAGACCAGAGCAGCAGCCTCTCCTGTTCAACATCTTCCTGGCCATGTACCTGGTCACCATGTTGGGAAATCTGCTCATCATCCTGGCCACTGGTTCTGACCTACACCTGCACACCCCCATGTACTTCTTCCTGGCCAACCTTTCTTTTGCTGATGCCTGCTTTTCTTCCACCATTGTCCCCAAGATGCTAGTGAACATCCAGACACACAGTGAGACCATATCATATGAGGGGTGTTTATCCCAGATGTACTTGTTAATGACATTCGGGGCACTGGATGACTTCCTCTTGGGGGTGATGGCCTATGACTGCTACGTGGCCATCTGCAGGCCGCTGCACTACTCCACACTCATGAGTCCTCTGGTGTGTGTGCTCCTTCTTGCAGCATGCTGGGTTCTCACCAGCTTTGCCGCCCTCTTGCACACCCTGCTTATGGCTCGGCTTTCTTTCTGTGCCAGCAAAACCATCCAACACTTCTTCTGTGATGTGGTCCCTCTGCTGCAGCTCTCCTGCTCGGACACCAGGACCAATCAAGTAGCCGTGTTCATAGTGGGCTCCGTGGTACTCACTGGTCCTCTCTCCCTGGTCATCCTGTCATATGCACGTATCATCCCCACCATCCTCCGGATCCCATCTGCCTCAGGCAGGCAAAAGGCCTTCTCCACCTGTGGGTCTCACCTCACTGTGGTCTTCCTGTTTTATGGCACAGCAATTAGTGTCTATCTGGACCCCCCTTTGTCACACTCAGGAGGTAAGGACAGGGTCGCAGCTGTAATTTATACTGTAGTGATTCCGATGCTAAACCCCTTCATTTATAGCCTCAGGAACAGTGATGTGAAGACAGCACTCAAAAAGCTTTTGGGAATTCACACACGCTCTTCTGAGGGACTTTAATCCTGCATCTTTATGTCGAAGTTACACTCCAGAGAACCTGTGTGTTTATGAAGCAATATCATCTCCTACCACATATACTTCAGTTTTGAGAAATGTGATCTAGAGATCATTCTCTTAAACCTCCAGATCCCACAATGTATATCATCAGGGTATTTCACGAAGGACCTGTACTCTCTCATCAACGTTGTAAAGATTTCCCTGATGTTGTGTAGTTTGATCTCAGAGAGACAGGGCAAGGTCAACCAAAATTTTACTTGTTATTCTAATGAACATGTGACAAATTTTTCTCATCATATGACTCGACCCATGTTTATTAATTTTTCCCATTTTCCAGATACTATGTCAGGCAGAGGAGATGTTGATTCCATGCTTTCATGGAATGCACCTTTGTACGAGGAGTATAGTTGCACGTGTATGCAATTAACTATAATATGGGCAGTGAGTTATGCTGGAAGCAGCTTTACACAATCCTGGAGATTTCACCAGAAGCTGGAGGTGTGGTGGCAGTTAAATTCTCACTTTTATAAGGTATAGTTTTGTTCTTGCTAGTTTCACTCTAATTTCCCTCTTGTGACTTTTGAGTTTCTCTTTGGTTTTCAGTAGTTTGGCTGAAAAAAAAATGTGTGTGTGTGTGTGTGTTGTGTGTGTGTGTGTGTGTATACATACATATATATATATATATGTGTGTGTGTGTGTGTGTGTGTGTAAAATGTGGCTATTGTGTTTTCATTTATATTCACTCTGTTTTAATTTCACTTGACTTCTTGAATCTGTGAGTTGATGTTTATCATTGGTTTTGGAAAAGTCTTGGACACTATCACTTAGAATATTGCCTCTGCCACGTTATTTCTGTCTCCTCTGTCTGGGGCTTTAACTAAATACACATGTGTATGTTAACATTTTGAGTGTTTTCTTTATGGCTTTTAAGGCTCTATTATGTTCTTTTAATCTGTTTTCTCTTTATGATTCCATTATGAGTTTATTAATCTTATTTTCTATGTGTTCAGTCTGCTGTTTAACCACCTGGTTATTTTGTGGGTATTGATATGTAATTTACATGTCATACAATTCACCCACTTAACATGCACAATTAAAGTTTTAATTGTATTCACAGAGCTCTCCAATCATGTGTCAGTTTTGAACCACTGCTTTTTTCAAGGAATTTGTCTCTTTAATCCAGTTGAACAAATTTGTTCATATAAAGTTCACCACCACTTAGCAGCAAGACTCTTTCTTCCCTTTCTGATATAATCAAAATTTTCCTCATTTTTCCTAATTATCTGGTAACTGTTTATCTATTTTGTTGATCTTTTCAAAGAGTCAAATTGTTTCTTTTAATTATCTCTATTTCTTATCAGTGCTGTATTTCACTGGCTTCTGCATTTATCTTTATTATTTCTTCCTATACTTATTTTTGGCACATCTTTTCCTTCTTTTTATAGCTTCCTAAGGTAGAACATTTAGATGATACTTTTTATTCTCTTTCAATGTCAATATTTAAACTGATAAATTTCCCTTTAAGCATTGCTTTATCAGAAGCTCATTCACTTTGATACATTGTCTCTTCAGTATTTTACAAATCAAAATATTGTCTTATTTCCCTAGTGATTATTTTATGACTTGTGTGTTTTTGAAGTGTGGTGGTTAATTTCCACATATTTATGGCTTTCCTTCATATTTTATTATTATTGATTTTTTTAACTTTTTTCTTTTTAATTTCTTTATACTTGTGGATTAAGAAAGAATTTTAGACCTGTAAAATAATGAAAAATAGTAAAAAGGCCTTCTTACATACCTTAGTATCAGCTTCCCCAGTTACTGCAGTGTATTTTTCAAATCAAGGAAATAATATTGATAAAATTCTGTTAAATACTCTGCAGACCTCATTCAAATTTTGTTACTTGTCCCAGTAATGTCCTTTTTCAGATAGGATCCAATCCCAGGATCACACGTTACATTTCCTACACTGACATTAAAGGGGAATTTACCGTGTTTCCTTCCAGTACTTGTACAACAATATACTCATTGTTCTAGTACATTTATTAAACAATGTATCTTTGTACTAGCATTTGTTATACTCTAAACTTTAATTTCTGAATATTCTATTTTGTTCCCTTCACTTGTCTATTTGTTTATTCATTCACCATTTCCACACTCTTTGAATTACTGCTTGTAAGATACACTTTCTAACCTATAGCAGCTAAACACCTGGACCCCAAATTCCTAAATGTTAACAGCTATTTACAGTAGTTTTCTAGAGAAGGCTGCAAAGGTCTGTTGGGAAAATAGATGAATGAGTTAATAACTCTCTCTGAATAAGTGAACCCAGGAGCACTTCACTCTGAAGGAAATATTTGTAATTCATCTTGAAGTGAGGATAGATCATTGCAAAACAGAAAACAGGAGAAAATTTTCAATGCATGAGGAAGTGAATATGAAAAGATACAGAATTATGTCAAGAAAGGAAAATGAGGTGCTATTGCTCTGTGGGTGAGGTGACATGGGAATCTAGTATTCCTGATCCCAGGGTCTCAAATCATTTTCTTGATGTCAGTTTGACAACGTACACAGACTGGGAACTGTCACTTAAAATGGCCCTTTGCCCTTTAATCCATTGGTTAGTGCATGCTTATGACTCAATTGAAACTCAAATACTAGAAAGCAAGAAAATGTAGTAAAATCAGCACCTGGCTAGACCTCAGACAGCATAAAAGGTCAGGGATTTGCTGCTGCTCTTGTAACCCTGCTTGGCATCTTTAGAAGGCATGGAGAGTAGCAGAGAATTTCAACTGGCTGCACCATTCAAGGAGAAGGTGGTCCAAGGTCATGACAGAGCCTTAGTATTGAAAGGGGTAGGGGCAGGAAGTGGGGATGGGTGGGGATTTTAAGGTTGGTAGATGCAAACTATTACACTTGGAATGGATAAGTAATGAGGTGCTACTGTAGAGAACAGGGAGCTATATTCAATATCTTGGGACAGAACACGATGGAAGATAGTATGTGAAAAAGAATGTTATATATGTGTGACTGGGTCACTATGCTGTCAAGCAGAAATTGAAACAACACTGTAAACCAACTATGCTTTAATAAAAATAAAATTAAAAAAGAAACCTATCCCCAGTACCTTTTTAAACTCAGAGGAACTTACCTGGTACCAGAGATTCATTCACTAGGAAAAAGATTAGAGTGGACGTGTCACCTTATGTATTGTAAATGGCAAATGTCAAGCTTCTCTCTGATAAGAGGTGGAAGGGAAGAGAAGGGAAGGGAGGTACCAGGAGAAGAAAACAGAGAAAAAGAGAAAATTAGGTATTATTTGCACTTTAAATAGAAGTAGCAGATTACAGCATACGTATCAGACACTGCAATAAGAATTTTATTTATTTATTTTTTTTAATTTTTTTTTATTTCTTTACATTGTACCCAGCTGTACAGCATGGTGACAGGGTTACACATAACAAGTGGTTAAACATAGTTCCCAGTGCTATACAGTGGTATCTTTTGCTTTTCCAGCCCAGAGGCAACAATCTACAGCTATTAACCCCAGACCCCCTACCATCCCATTCCCTACCCCACCCTTTTGGCAACCACAAGTCTGTTCTCCAAGTCCTTGATTTTCTTTTCTGCATAAGGGTTCATTTGTGCAGTATGTTAGATTCCAGTTATTAGTGATATCATATGGTATCTGTCTTTCTCCTTTTGACTTACTTCACCCAGTATGAGGGTTTCTAATTCCATCCATGTTGCTGCAAATGACATTATTTTATTCTTTTTTATGGCTGAGTAGTATTCCATTGTATATATGTACCACATCTTCCTAATCCAATCATCTGTCGATGGGCATTTGGGTTGTTTCCATGTCTTGGCTATTGTGAATAGTGCTGCAATGAACAGGTGTGTGCAGGTGACTTTTTCAAGGAAAGTTTTGTCTGGGTATATGCCCAAGAGTGGGATTGCTGGGTCATATGGTAGTTTTATGTATAGCTTTCTAAGGTACCTCCATACTGTTTTCCATAGTGGTTGTACCAGCTTACATTTCCACCAACAGTGCAGGAGAGTTCGCTTTTCTCCACATCCCCTCCAGCAATTGTTGTTTGTGGACTTGTTAATGATGGCCATTCTGACTGGTGTGAGGTGATATCTCGTAGTAGTTTTGATTTGCATTTCTCTAATCATCATTGGTGTTGAGCATTTTTTCATGTGCTTGTTGGCCATCTGCATTTCTTTGGAGAACTGTCTATTTAGGTCCTTTGCTCATTTTTCAATGGGGTTGTTGTTTTTTTTTTTGCTGTTGAGCTGCATAAGTTGTTTATATATTTTTGAGATTAAGCCCTTGTCAGTTACATCATTTGACATTATTTTCTCCATTCTGTAAGTTGCCTTTTAGTTTTCTTTTTGGTTTCCTTTGCTGTGCAAAAGCTTGTCAGCTTGATTAGGTCCCATTGGTTTATCTTTGCTTTTATTTCTGTTGCTTTGGGAGACTGACCTGAGAAAATGAATTCTCACAACAGCCTTAGATAACAGTTACTATAGTTACTATTAACTATCCACGTGTTTTTATTTGGAAACTCTGGGATGTCAAGAATTTGCTGAGGGTCACATGGGCAGTGAATGGTAAATCTAATACATAAACCCATGTATTTCTGAGTCTAACATAAATCTTACTTTAATTAAAAAAATATTTTCAGAGTTCCCTCATGGTTCAGTGGGTAAGGATTCAGCGTTGTCACTGCCGCAGTTCTAGTTATAGCAGCTGTGGTGAGGGTTCAGTCCCTGGCCCAGGAACTTCCACTTGCCGCAGGCATGGGCAAAAACAAAAACAAAAACTATTGAAAAAAATCTGAGTTCATCAGTGAGGTCTCCCCCACCCCTCAGTGATGTGGGGAAGAAATTCACAGAGAGCGGTGCACGTTCTGAAATTTCTTCTACATATTGATTAAAAATCTCTGCGGGTTAATAGGATATATCCTTAGCCACATCTCTGCGGGAGAGACTATATACAGTTTCTTGGGATAGATGGTGATAGAGGATAATATGAGGAAAAGAATGTATATATATGTATGACTGGGTCACTTTGTTGTACAGCAGAAATTGACACAACATTGCAAATCAACTATACTTTAATCAAACAAACAGAAATGGATACAGTTTTATTTGAAAAACATCTAAGCACAGACTGTTGGCATAGTGCTGAAGAATGATGACCATTCAATAAAAGAAACTGGGTGGGAGCATCAGGCAGTGTGGTCCTAGTACACTTCTCTCTGATCCTGTGGCCTGATTCAGATGTCCTTTCAAAATATCTAAGTAAGGACTTGGGCTCAATCAGAGAGTGTGATCTGTTGGGGAAGCAGAATCTCTGAGGCTGTTGATACTCTATTCTATAGCTTCTTAGTGACTACCTTGTTTTCAAATCATTTGCTTGTATTGGATAACTGTGTATGTGAATAGTGTGAAGGAAGCAAAACAGAAAAAAGATGAAGAATATATGTATTTCATGTCCATTTATCAGAATATGCATTTTGGAATAAGATATCTGGGTTCACATTCTGGCTCTGCCATGTATTAGCTATCTAACTCCAGGTTAAATATAATCTGTTTGAGCCTTTGCTTTCTTTTCTGTATAATGAAAATATTAACCACAAAGGCATTTGTTGACTATTACTGAAAAAAATGAAGATCTAAATAAATTTATACACGTGTATTTTTTTCCTTCTTACCCTCCCAGAAACCCTGCATGATGTAAAGTATTTTATTACCTCCCTTTTTTTTGAGTGAGGAAATTGTGGCTCAGTGAGGTTATTTAATTTGCCTGGGTTGGAAAGCTAGCAAATGGCAGATGCAGGATTTGGATGAAGGCAAAGATAACTCTCTAAATTGATTTCCCCTGAAGTCCCCAAATGATGTCCTTGGCCTCATGGAGATTGCAGTGCCCTTCTGCTCAGGAGTCTCCCCAAGGCACTCTTCATGTCTCTGTTTCTCAGGCTGTAGATGAATGGGTTCAGCATGGGGGTCACCACGGCATACATCACTGCCGCAATCCTGTCCTTGCTGGCTGCATCCCCAGAAGCAGGAAGGAAGTACACCCCAATAGCAGATGCATAGAACAAGCAAATTGCCAAGAAGTGGGAGCTGCAGGTGGAGAAGGCATTCCACTTCCCCCTTGCCGATGGGATTCTCACAATGGCAGCCACGATGCGGGCATAAGAAATGATGATTAGCAAGGGGATCAAGATGGTTAAGGCCCCTCCCCAGTAGGTCAACACACACTGGCTGGCATAAGTGTTGGAACAAGTGAGCTTCAACAGAGGGAGAAGTTCACAAAAGAAGTGGGGGATGGTGTTGTCAGTGCAGAAGGATAACTGAGCCAGGAGAATGGTGTGGGTTAGAGAGTATGAATGTGCGAGGATTAGGGACATGACCACTAGCAGGATGCAGTGTCTGGGGCTCATGACCAAGGTGTAGTGAAGAGGATGGCAGATAGCCACAAACCGGTCATATGACATCACCGCCAGGAGGAAAACATCTAGACCGATGAACCACAGGAAGAAGTAGATCTGAGACAGGCATCCAGCATAGGTGATGGTACGCCTGTGAGCCTGGATGTTCACCAGCATCTTGGGGACTGTGGTAGATGATAAAGCCAGGTCAGTGAGGGAGAAGTTGGCCAGGAAGAAGTACATGGGCGTGTGGAGCTGTGGATCAGAGCCGATGGCCAGGCTGATGACAATATTCCCCACCATGGTGATCAGGTACATGGCCAAGAAGATGCCAAAGAGGAGACGCTGCTCTTCCTGCTGCTCAGACAGGCCCAGGAGGAGGAATTCAGAGACACCGAATATATGGTTTCCTGTTTTCATCTCACTGGTGTTAACTAAGGAATAAAGTGAAGGATGATGCATCCAAAACTTTTCTGGGCCCAGTATTACCTAGATGGAAACAAAAGCATAAGATAAAGATGAAATCAGGATATTAGTAGCCATGTATTATCTCATTTAAACCTGAAAGAGATCTATGAGATTGTTATCATTATATCCATATTATTGATGAAATAAAACAGAGGTAAATTTCAAATCTGGCAACTCCAGCTTTAGAGCCCAAGGCACATAGAAGTTCCCAGGCCAGGGATCAAAACCATGCCACAGCTGTGACAACACCAGATCCTTAACCCACCGAACCACCAGGGAACTGCCTAGAGTATGTGACCTTAACCTCCTTACCAATCTGCTTCTAATGAGGCACTAGAACTACTTCATTTCTTCAACTTCATTTCTTCACTCCCCATTCAATGAACACTTACTTCAGTCAGCCCTTACTCTCAGTACCAGAGAAACAGTGATTCCTGCCTATATGTGGATAGCATGCTAGTCAGAGGAGTCATGTCTTAAACAAATACTTAAACAGGAAACTAAGTGTGAAAGTAAAACCAAAACATAGCGATCAGTAGCAGATTGTTTTTGATTTTGTGGTCAGCAAAGAACTCAGTATAGGCAGATAAGAAGGAGCCAGCCAAGTAAAGAATTGGGGGGAAGAGTATTTGAGGTAAATACAAACGTAGGATCAGCAGGTGTATTTGGAGGAGCAAAAGGAAGGTAAGTGGCTCAAGTATAGTAAGCAAAGGAGAATGGGCAGTGAGGAGTTTTGTGGGGCAGGTATACTGTAGAGGGCATGTTCCCAGTACCATCAGATGCCTGAGGGCCCAGGTGGCTTGTTTTAGCATCAGACAGCACTGATCTGGTTGAGGGTGTGCAAAGACCATTCTGCTACTGTGGAGAGAAGGATTGTAGGGACCAAAAGGCTTATGTAATAAAAGGTAAGAAAACACATCTGTGGGACCCAGGGTAGAGAGACAGAGTGAAGTGGATGGACTTGGGCTGTCATTTAGAGTTTGGCGACTTGCTTCAGGAACCATGGTGGTGATGTGAGTTCAGAATAAAAGGCTTTTCACTCCTCCAGCTGCCCTCTTAGAGGTACCAACAGTAAAATTCCCTGAACCAAACAGGAAAGAATTAAGGTGGTCTCCTTAACCCATGGAGGCTGTTTAAAAATTATATAGCTTGGAGTTCCCATTGTGGTGCAGTGGAAATGAATCCGACTAGTACCCATAAGGATGCGGGTTTGATCCCTGGCCTCGCTCAGTGGGTGTGGGATCCAGCATTGCTGTGAACTGTGGCATAAGTCGCAGACATGGCTCGGATCCCATGTTGCTGTGACTGTGGAGTAGGCTGGCAGTTGTAGCTCTGATTCGACCCCTAGCCTGGGAACTTACATATGCCGTAGGTCTAGCCCTAAAAAGAAAGAAAAAAAAATATATATAGCTTAAAAGATCTGAGAAATGATCTCTAGAGTATTTCTCAAATGGCAGAATCTCTGGAATGCCCTGGGAATATCAGAAGAATGGGAAGAGGAGTGCAGTGATATGGCCAACTCTGAATTATTCCCAGAGGGGGAGAGTGAAAAAGGGCAAAAGCTTCAGGGACCGTTAGCAAGACCGTAGATATGAAAGTCATTTGTGGAGTACCCGTCATGGTGCAGCAGAAACAAATCTGACTAGGAACCATGAGGTTGCAGGTTCGATCCCTGGCCTTGCTCAGTGGGTTAAGGATCTGGCGTTGCCGTGAGCTGTGGTATAGGTCGCAGATGCAGCTGTGGTGTAGGTAGCAGATGTGTTGCTGTGGCTGTGGCGTAGGCCGGTAGTTACAGCTCCAATTAGACCCCTAGCCTGGGAACCTCCACATGCCACAGGTGTGGCCCTAAAATGATAAATAAATAAATAAATAAATAAATAAATAAATAAATGTCATTTGTGATATGTTAACTATGTGTCAATGACTTCTGTTATTTAATCCACACAATCTATATGCCATGTATCTTTACCCTTCATTTTCAGATCAGGAAGGCTCAGAGAGCCTAGCTGACCAGCTAAAGATCAGAAAGCTCAGAAGGGGATAAATCAATATTCAAACTAAGATCTTGGAGTTCCCACTGTGCTTCAGCAGAAAGGAATCTGATTACTATTCATGAGGTTGCAGGTTTGATCCCTGGCCTAGCTCAGTGCGTTGGGGATCTGGTGTGGCTGTGGCTGTGGTGTCAGCCAGCAGCTACAGCTCCCATTCGACCCCTAGCCTGGGAAACTCCAAATGCTGCAGGCACAGACCTAAAAAGCAAAACAAACAATAAAAAACCTAAGACGTTTCTTTAATCAAACCTCGAAATCAGTCCTTCATGGAATCCTATCTCCTAAGGCAGGCCTTTACTTTCTCATGGATATTGTAGATATTTGTCAACTACTTTGTAACTATGTGGGTAGATCCATTCTTTAACATGCCTCTGCATTGGGTCTATTTGCAATTTTTCATCTATTCAAATATTGATTGATTGCCTAGCTTTCACCACGTTTGCCTCTGGGCACTGGAAATTTAAAGTTAATGGAAATAGGTACACTCTTTGCGCTTACCGGCTGATTGGAGAGACTGACAGCAAACAAATAAGAAAGTCAGTATGGAGTCAATATGAAAAGGAGAGGTCTAGTGGTAACC
This sequence comes from Catagonus wagneri, assembly GCA_004024745.2. Taxonomy (NCBI): domain Eukaryota; kingdom Metazoa; phylum Chordata; class Mammalia; order Artiodactyla; family Tayassuidae; genus Catagonus; species Catagonus wagneri. The sequence goes on from PVHT021183634.1 coordinate 9,588,699, forward strand.
CTGAGACCGTATAACTGGAGGACCTACTTTGGATAAGAGCTCAGGGAAAATTTCTTGGAGAAAGTCTGATATCATTTGGGACCTGAAGCAGTAACTAGCTATATCAGCAGTAGAAGAAAGAAGAGTAGGGCTGAATAACTTCCAGCATATGTGAAGATTAGGAGGAGGGAAGGGGCCTGGTGGGAAGACCAGCGTGGCTGCAGGACAGTGAGCAGAGATGAGCTGCACAGAGCTCCACCTGGGCTTTCTGGCCAAAGGCAATTGAACTGAGTGTCAGTCTGAGTCAGGAGGGTTCTGTCTTTAAAACTTGGAGTTAGCAATACAGAGCGTTTAGCCATTAGTTTTGAGCACTAAGGATATAAGTTTCTGTAGCATGAGGATAAAAGGCAGCATCCCGGCCCACAGCCTTGCAGAAGCCTTTGTTACAGAGGAACAGAAGCAGAGACATACCTGTGGAGAGACTGTTGGAACAAACTTGGAGAAAAGAGCAGTCAAGAGGCGTAGCCTTCCAGAGAGACACCCAGTAGCCACTTTCCAATGTCCCAGTTTAATTTCACTCTCTTGAGTCTTTCCTGCCCCACCACCCCAGCAAGAGGCAGAATGACTTAGGCCTCAAGAGTACAGACTCTGGGGTAAAATGGACCTAGGCATCAATCTTGCCTCTGCCCTCTCTGAGCTATGGGTAAATCCCACAATATCTCAATGTTCACAGCAACAGCAACGGCAGGAATAAAAGTATTGACTTCAAGTCCTGCCAGGCTTTGTGCTAAAACTGCTTTGCTGATCTCATTGTATTTTCACTATCTCATTGGATAAATGCTCTCTTTTCTAGGTAAGGAAATGGAGGTGTAAGGAGGCAAAGCGATTTGTCCCGAGGGAGGCAGCAGGTAAGCAGTAAAACTCAGACTGAACTGTGGTGTATCTGATTCTGCACTTACCCACCTGATCCCAACCCACCTCAGATGTTGCTCAGCAGTGTACTGTCAACGCTTTCTCCTTGGACAGTGGCAGATTCACATCACAGCCCCATGTGGAGACGTGGCCTCTTCTCCATGTTGCATGCAACTGTGGAGCAGAATTCTGGAGTCCCAGTAAATGGAACTGAGGGGGCCTTGCGGGGCCTCGGGCTGGGAATATGCTCCAGGTTTGAAGGCCCCAGTGTCCTCATTAGAGGGAACAGAGATTAATTGCCTCTGTATCCCTAAAGAGAGGAGGGGCACTGCTGTTTCCAAATGGGATTTCTGTTTACTCACAGACTCTCAGAGAATGTTCCCCTTGTCCATCATCTAGGGAGGCCCTGCTCTGAGCTTGCTGTTGTCACCGTATTCTCTTATATCTGTGACTCAGAAGGAAGAACTTGGGTGAAATGTCCAGGCATCATCTAGTCCCTCATTTGAACCTGACATTCTCTTAGTCCAAGTACCTTGGCCAATATTCTAACACTTCTGTGCGTTATTCTCTTCATCGAGTGCAACTGGGGTGTCTTTTGTGAAACAGAAATTCTTAATTTTAATGTAGGTCGATTTATCGGTTTTGTCTGATTTGTCTTGTTCACCGTCTGGTTTGCGAGATTCAGCAACATTCATGTGGTTTATTTATTCTCATTCTGTTTAGAATTCCATTATATAAACATACCACAATTGTCAATCCATTATAATGTAGGTGGGCATTGAGGTTTTTTTCCAGTTTGATACTGTAATGAATAGGGCTGCTGTGGATATGCCTGTCAGTATCTGTTGATAAACATATATATGCAGTTCTTTGGAATACATGCCTAAGGAATGAAAATGCTGGGTCACAAGGAATACATGAAAAGATACTGCCCAGTCCCACTCCAGGGAGTTTCTACCAGTGTATGTTCCCATTTGTAGCACAGAAGGGTTTTAGTTTCTCCGTATCTTCAGCAAGACTCAGATTGTTAAGCATGCTGGTGGGTGTGTGATAGTATTTCATGGTGGTTTTAATTTGTATTTTTTGTTATTAAAAGCTAAAATTGGGAGTTCCTATTGTGGCTCAGATTAAAAACCTGACTAGTATCCATGAGGATGCAGGTTCAATTCCTGGCCTTGCTCAGTAGGTAAAAGGATCTGGCATTGCTGTGAGCTGCGGTGTAGGTGGGAGACACTGCTGGGATCTGGCATTGCTGTGGCTATGGTGTAGGCTGGCAGCTGTAGCTTTGATTTGACCCCCAACCTGGGAACTTCCACGAATTGAACTTGAACACCTTGTTTTATGTTTCTTGTTCATTTTTGTATCTTCTTGTGTGAAGTAGCAATTTGAAATCTTTTGCTTACTTTTCTTTTGCATTATCTCTCTTTTTTCTTACTGATTTGAAAAATCTTTTATATAGTCTGAATTTGATTTCTTTGTTGAAGATAGGAAGATGGATAAGTAGATAGATGATAGATAGAATCTTTTACTCTCGTAGTTGCCTATTCATTATCTAAATTATATATCTTGATGAACAATAGATCATAAATTTAATGTAGCCAACTTGCTGATTTGTTCCTTTATGATTAGTGCTTTCTGTGTTTTAAGTTGGCCAAATATATGAAGATATTCTCTTATTTTATTTCCAAAAAGCATTTGTTTTTTAACCTTTTATATTTATACCTATAATCCTTCTGGAAGTAACTTTTGCTTATGATGTGAGTTATCATTAATTTTTCTTCTGTATGGATATATTCAATGACCCTAGCACCATTTGTGGAGAAGGCCATCTTTTCCTCACGGCATTGCAGTATCACCTTTGTCAGACATATATGTACAAGTGTATAACTCTGCATCCAAGTCTTTGTGTGTAGAAGATTTTATTTCTTTTGCATAAATACATAGGAGTGGGATTGCTGGGTCGAGTGTATGTTGAGCTTTATGAGAAATTGACCAACAGTTTCTCAACAAGGCTCTACATTGTGCATTACTGCTAACCACGTGTAAGAGTTCCATTTCCTAACATCCTCACTGTCTCTGGTATTGCCAGTCACCTGATTTCAGCCATTCTAGTGGGTTGGCTGGGGTATCTTGCTGTGGTTTTCATTTCCATTTATCTTGGCTAATGATGTTGAGTGATATGCTATATATTTTTGGTGAAATATCTGCTCAAATCTTTTACACATTGTTTTAAAAATAATTGGATTGTTTGTCTTCTCTATGTGTTCGGGTTTCAAGTCTTTACCAGAAATAAACTGTTTTACAAATAGTTTCTGCCTGTCAGAAACTATTTTATCAAGGGTTGCTTTTGCAGAACAGATGCATTTTATTTTTACAAAGTCCAGATTATAATTTTTTTCTTTTCTAGTTCATGACTTTTGTGTCCCACTTAAGAAAATGTTGCCACCCATATTTTCTGAGATTTTGTCCAATGTTCTCTCCAAAATAGCTTTATAGTTATAGTTCTTAAACATTTGGCTAAGTTCTAGTTACATTTTGCATGTGGTGCAACATGAGTCAATGTTCATTTAGGACATTTTGATATTGAATCATGCTGGCATTGTTCACTAATACAGTATTCTTTCCACATTAAATCGCCTTGGTACATTTGTAAAATATTAATTGAACTTATACATATTGATCAGTTTCAAAATTATTCATTCTGTTCCATTGATCTATACTCCTATCCTCATGTAGTTTTTGTTATTTTTATTGATAACTTTATAAAAAGTTTCAAAATTAGGTAAAATCTGGCACTTTTTTCATTTTTAAAGTTGTTTTGGCTATTTTGATTCCTTTTCACTTCTACATAAAATTAAGAATTAGCCTCTAAAAGTAGTCTGCTGATATTTTGGTTTTAATTGCATTGAACCTATAGATCAATTTGGGGGAGAACTGTTTCTATAATGATATTGACTTATCTAATCTATGTGCAAGGTATATTTCTATTTGAGTTCTCTTTAATTTCCTTCATGAATGTTTTGTGGTTTTTAAGGTACTAGTATTGCTAGTATTTTGTTAAATTTATCCATATCTATTTTTTTAGCTTTTACAAATAGTGTATCTAAAAATTTCAATTCTTGGAGTTCCTGTTGTAGCTCAGCAGTTAGTGAACCCAACTAGCATCCATGAGGATGCGGGTTCAATCCCTGAACTTGCTTGGTGGGTTAAGGATCCGGAGTTGCTGTGAGCTGTGGTGTAGTTCGCAGATGTGGCTCAGATCTGGTATTGCTGTGGCTGTGGTGTAGGGTGGTGGCTACAGCTCCGATTTGACCCCTAGTTTGGGAATCTCCATATACCATGGGTGCGACCCTAAAAAACGACAAAATATAAATAAATAAAATTTCAATTCTCAGTGCTCACCACTAGAATATAGAAGTACCATTGAGTTTGGTGGTTTGTTCATTAACTTTGTTTCCTGCTACCCTGTTAAACTCACTTAGTTCAAATAGATTTAGGGGGAGAATTTTTTCGTTTGTTTTAGTTTTATTTTCCCTTGTTTTTCTGGCTTCATTTAGATTAATTTAGCTTGTGTTACTCATTTTATCTTTATTACCGTTTTTTAGCTATGTTTTTTTTTTTGAGGCTCAGGTTTTTAGCCCAGTCTTTTCATCTCGTCCTTGATTGTGTTTGTGCGTGTGTGTTTGTGTGTGTGTATATCTGCCCTACCCAAAATGCAATATGTTTACCCAATTTTATATGTAAATATAAGATTAAATAGTATGTAACCAGCACCTGGAATGACATTTAAGGCTATGATGATACCCTGATCTCTAGTCTATTTGAGGTATGAAGATAGAAACGAAAATATTTTGAAAGAGTTTTATATTTGATACATGTGTAGAGTTTATGATAGCAACTTTCCTTTATTATGCATTTATTTCATCCTATAAGCTGTGATGCCACAGGTGAGGACAATTTGGCTTTGTTGCCTCTCTTGCCATGGGGTTCAACCTGGATTTCCATTCTTTATGTATTTTCCTGGACTTTTTCAAAGTTAGGTTCTCTTTTCAGAGGAGCAAGTCACAGGTACTGGGGAACTAAGGCAAAGGAGTCCATAAACGTGGATGCTTTGAGTCTGTTTCTGTTCCACAAATAAGTTCATTTGTATCCTTTTTTAGATTCCACAGGTAAGTGTTAACAAATTATTTTTGTCTTTCACTGTCTGACTAACTTCACTTAGTAAGGTAATCTCTAGGTCCATCCATGTTGCTGCAAATAGCATTATTTCATGTTTTTGTATGGCTAAGTAGTATTCCACTATATATCTGTACCACATCTTCTTTATCCATTCCTCTGTTGTGGACATTTAAGTTGCTTCCAGGTCTTGGCTATTGTAAATAGTGTTGCAATGAATATTGGGGTGCATGTATCTTTTCAAATTATTTAATTTCATGTTTTCTCTGGAGAGAGGCCCAGGAGTGGGATTGCTGGATTACACTGTAGTTCCCTTTTCAGTTTTTTGAGGAACCTCCGTATGTTTACCATAGTGGTTTCACCAATTTACATTCCCAACAGTGGTGTAAGAGAGTTCCATTGGCTCTGCATCCTCACCAGCATTTTTTGTTTGTAAACTTGTGACTTCTACAAACATGATTATCAAAGGAGACAGATGCGGTAGGGAGAGAAGGACTGGGAGTTTGGGATTGGCATATTCACAATGAGGTATATGGCATAATTGGCCAATGGGGACCTACTATATAGCACAGAGAATTCTACCCAATATTCTGTGATAATCTATGTGGGAAAAGAATTTCAGAGAATGTAGGTGTGTACATGCATAACTGAATCACTTTGTTGTACAGCAGAAATTATCACAACATTATAAATCAACTATAAAATTTATGAAAAATGGATGCTTTGGATATATGCAAGTAATCTTTTTTTTTCATCTAACAGCTAACAAAAGGCAAGAATCCAAATCATAGTATAATCTTTAATAAAGTTTCATAGTGAATTTGTGTGTTAATTCAACAAGAGATCAACTAAAAATTAAAAATTTCAAGAGATTAATGATTTGATGTTGTATGCTTTCTATGTATTGGTATGCATAGAGGTAGAAATTTAAATATTATCACAATAAATTATTTTAGGAAAGTAAAGAATAAAGTCCTATGTAAAAAAATCATGATTGGTAAACTAATTTTTTTCTGAATAAAAATCATTGCAGGAGGATAAAAAAAGAATAGCGAAAGAATGAAGTACTTTGATTTTATCCCTTGTTTTCAATACTTAGATATGATGTTATCTCCATCATGAATGTGGAATTAATTTTAAAGGCAGCAGATCAAATAGGAATTTGCGCTTGAAAGAAAAATCCTTCTTCACATCCCAGGCTATGACCTGTCAGGGGAAACATGAATCTGGTAGGAAGGACAAGAAAGGAGGTCTCCCCACATCTCCTTCTGGGCTCCCAAGCACAGGGCATCTCCCTGATGTACTTCCTAAGGACAGTGTTGCCTCACAGTCTGCCCTGAGAATCATTTGCCTGAGAATCACCTGGCCCCAGGTCTCATGAATGAGCATCACTGGATGTGGAGCTAGGATCTGCATCTTTAACAAGTTCCCCAGGTGTTTCTACAGAACAACCAAGTTTAGGGACCTCTGCCCTAGGGCATCTGTCCTGGAGGCAGGAGGAAGAAAACTGAGCAATTAACACAGGTTTAATTCATGTCTGTAACCAAGATCTTGGTGCCCTGTCCCCTTGGGTCCTCTCCCTGGTGGGTAGAGCATAGACTTCACATCTCAATTTTTGAAGGTGATGAACTAACTGAGGAGTAACCTCCAGGTGGATGAATTTTCTCTCTGAAGCTGGTAGAAGTTCAGGACCAAAGAAGTTGTGGCCAAATCTGGTCTGAGGGTGTCCTCCAGAAAAGGTGAGAAACCAGGCCATACTCCTGGCAGCTAGCATCACTTGAGCATAAATTTCAGAGCAGATCTGCATATCTTTCAGCAACAGCAGCAGGTGTAATGTCTGAGTGTGTGTGTTTGTATGTGTGCTTGTACTCAGTGCTCTTGCTTAGGCCACTTCTTACGATTCGTTCTTAAAGATGGAAAGAGGACACATTCCTGGCTTCTCTGACATCTTTTGACAACAGCTCTTTTCATTACACTTGTTGGATGTTGATGGGTAATGAGAGTTTGTTAAATCAGGAGAGATTAAAGAATGATAAATATAAGCATCCGTTAAAAAAATTAATGTCATTTATATTTTTAGATTTTTAAGCAGTGATATTGCAATAGTGAGCTCCAAGACACTTTGAGTCCAAGCAGCAGATATGTATCTTTTTCTTCAACTTTTATACCTAAGGGACATTTTGACAATTTACTTTTGATCCACTTTGCATTGAGTATATGTTGCGGAAACGTCCTCTGACTAGTACTTATTAAAGTATTTCACGTTTCAAAAGTTCAGTATTTTACAACTTGAAGGTCAAACCTTACAACTATTTCTAAATGTACAGAAAAGAATAGAAATTAAGGACATTTTAACTTAGTAATCCTCTGTTAAGACAGTGTGACCCTTACTCTTTACTGACTACACATAGCTCCACATGATGGCTTAGAGGCTGACGCTCTCCTAGATGATGGAAAAATGTCACTGAGCCAGTTTCTCTTATGTAACAAACTGTCTGTAAATTCTTCTCATTTTAAGGATTTTTAATCAGTCCTGGCAATGCAGACAGATGTTGGCATATTACCAGTGGGAAGGACTCCTTTATGTCTGGCTGCCGTAAATCATAATGTGATGGCTTCTGATTCTTTTGCTCTCCATTCATCCCAGCAGACAGGAGAGGACAATGAGGAGGGAGAACCAGAGCTGTGTGTCCGAGTTCCTCCTCCTGGGGATCCCCATTCGGCCAGAGCAGCAAGGCGTGTTCTTTGTCCTGTTCCTGGGCATGTACCTGACCACAGTGCTGGGGAACCTGCTCATCATCCTGCTCATCAGGCTGGACCCTCGCCTCCACACCCCCATGTACTTCTTCCTCAGCCACCTGGCCTTTTCTGACATTTCCTTTTCATCTGTCACCGTCCCTAAGATGCTGATGAACATGCATACTCTGGACCAATCCATTTCCTATTCAGGGTGCATAGCACAGACATATTTTTTCATACTTTTTACTGTTCTGGACAATTTCCTTCTCACCTCAATGGCCTATGACAGGTACGTGGCCATCTGTCACCCTCTCCACTACACCACCATCATGAGAGAGGGACTGTGTACCTTACTGGTAACTGTATCTTGGGTTCTCTCCTGTGCCAATGCCCTGTGCCAAACCCTCCTCCTGACCCAGTTGTCATTTTGTGCTGACAACACCATCCCCCATTTCTTCTGTGACCTTGATGTCCTGCTCAAGCTCTCCTGCTCAGACACAGCCCTCAATGAGTTGGTCATTTTCACAGTAGGGCTGGCAGTCATCACCCTTCCACTCATGTGCATCTTGGTCTCTTATGGCCGTGTTGGGGCCACCATCCTCAAGGTTCCATCCACCATGGGCATCTGCAAAGCCTTGTCCACATGTGGCTCCCATCTTTCTGTGGTTTCTCTGTATTATGGAACAATTATTGGCCTGTATTTTTTCCCCTCATCCAGCACCTCCAGTGACAAGGACATAATTTCCTCTGTAATGTACACAGTGGTTACCCCATTGCTGAACCCCTTCATTTACAGCCTGAGGAACAGGGACATGAAGGGGGCCCTGGAGAAACTCTTCCACAAGGCATCAGTCTTGTCTAAATGATGTTTTCTCACCTTTATAACAGACATATATAGTCCACAACCCTGTATCCTACAAGTCTCATCTTGAGTGCAGCCTGGAATGAATACTCAGTAAATATTTGGTAACTTGAATTGCAACTGCTACAGTTATTATTTCTTTTCCTAGCAACTCTTTAGTATAAATTGTGAATTGTCAATTGATATTATGAATTATTGCTTATTTACTATATTGAGTAATTACATAGGTAATAGTTCTTAAGTCTCTCATTTATTTCCCAGGAATTTATAGATCTTTTCAAAATATCTTTATTGAAGTTACGTTGATATAGAAATTGTTGTACATATTTAAAATATTCTGATTAGTATTTTGATATATACACATTGTTTAATCACCACCGTAATCAATTTAACTAATATACTCATCATCTCCACATAGTTAACATTTTAATTTGTTTGTGTGTACAGTGAGAGGACTTAAGAGACACTGTACTTATAAATACTATGTATCCAATACAGTCTGTTCATTGTGGTCATCATGCTGTCCATTCAACCTCAGGAGAACTTATTCCTCTTGCATAACTGGAACTTTGCACATTATGCTAGTGAAACAAGTCAAACTCAAAACAAGGCAAATACTGCAAGTTCTAACTTTATGTGGAAACTGAAATAGTCAAATTCATAGAGCGGAGGATAGGATAGGTTGCTAGGGCCTGGGGAGGAGGACATGGAGGTCCTTGTGGATTGGTGGAAGATCCAGGCTGACCAGGTTCCCGTGGCATAGAAAGGTGGCAGAGCTGGGACTTGCTAAAGCATGTATTTTCCTCTCCTTGCTTCCCATTCAGAGTTCTTTTCATTTTTTGGGTTGGTGGTGATGATGGTGGGTCAGGAGAAGGAACTGTATTCTGGTCTTTATTGCTCCAGGAAATAATCAACAGGTATGATTTCAGATCCTCTACTTAGGAACTCAAGGCTTCTTCTGGATTTTAGAAACACTGATCAATCAAAGGCACTGCTATTCCCTACATTCAGCAGTTGACTGTCAGACTAGTTGTTTCTGGAGTGTTCTGACTGCTTGGATGAGTTTGAACAAAACGTGTGCTCAGCCCATACTGGGAATGAGAAAGACAAAGAAAGCACCCATGGTCTGGAGATTTCTGTTGACCCTATTGAATTTGGTATCTGTCTCATTCAATGTCTTCATTACGAATCTCCGTGAAAATCATTTCTACTCAGCTTAATGATACCAGTTTTATGTTATGAGAGTAAGTTATAATCTCTTTTCTTCTACATCCAATGAGGGACCACATACTTCTCCTCCTTCAGGCTGTGCTTAAAGAAGAGTATGATCAAAACTGCTTCTGAGTTGCAGCACCAAGTAGCTGTAGGAGAGGAGTATTTGGGAAAATATATCTCAATTGCAGGCTATACCTGCCAGAGTGTGTGGCCAGGGGCAATTCAGTTCACTCCTCTGAATATCCATTGCTTCTTCTGTGGAAATTGAAAACATTGCAAAACATCTAAAATATGTTTGATTTGAAACAAATGCAGTACTAATTTTGGCTTAACATGCCCACTGACCAAGCTTTCCCTCATCAAAAGTGATGTGTCAATATCTCCTTTGTCCCATGTATGTGTTCATGTTTATAGCTCTGCATCCAACTCTTTATGGGATGAAGTTTTTTATTTCTTTTGCTTAATTACCTAGGAGTGGAATTGCTGGGTCAAATCTATGTTGAACTTTATGAGAAACTGACCAACAATTTCCTATCAAGTTTCTACATTATGCGTTACTGCCAACCATGTATGAGAGTTCCAATTTTTAACATCCTCACTGCCTCTGGTATTGCCAGTCACCTGATTTCAGCCATTCTAGTGGGTGGCTGGGGTTATCTTGCTGTGGTTTTCATTTCCATTTACCTAATGACTAATGATGTTGGCTGTCTTTATACAGACTGATCTGCTATCTTACTTGGTGAAATATCTTCAAATCTTTTACCCATAGTTTTGTTTCTTTTTTTAAATTTATTTTTTTATTTTTTTGCATTATAGCTGGTTTACAGATTTCTGTCAGATTTTCCAACTGCGCCACGTGGTGACCCAGTTACATGTACATGTATGGTTTTGTCACATGTGATTAGACATAGTTACCCATAGTTTTAAAAAACTAATTGACTTGCTTGTTTTCTGTATGTGTTCTGGATTCATATCTTCATCATAAATATGCTTTTAAATATTTTCTGCCAGTCTGAAGGTAGTTCTCTTATTTTATTAAGAGTTTCTTTTGAAGAGAAGGTGCACCTCTTTTTTATGAAGTCCAAATTATTATTTTTTTTTCTTTTCTAGGTCATGACTTTTGTGTCCTATTCAATAAAATTTGATAGCCCATATTTTCCAAGACTGCATCCAATGTTGTCTTCAATATAGCTTTCTAGTTAACAGTTCTTACACATTTGACCTATTTCTAGTTATATGTTTTGCATGTGGTGTAACGTAAGACTTATGTTCTTTTAAGATATGTTGATCTTGAATCATGCTGGCACCATTTATTGAAACAATATCCTTTCCACAGTCAAATGCCTTGGTGCATTTGTAAACTATTATTTGACCTCATATATATTGTTCTATTTCAAAATTATTCAGTCTATTCAATTTATTAATTGATTTATATTCCTATCCTTATGCAATTTTTGTTGTTTCCATTGCTATGGATTAAGAAAGACTTATGAAATGAGGCAAAGCAGTTCTGGCAGTTTGTTTCTCATTTTTAAGTTATTTTTTCTATTTTGATTCCCTTTCACTTCTATATAAAATTAAGAATTATCCTCTAAAAGTAGGCTGCTGCTGTTTTGACTTTGCTTTCCTGGAGTCTATAGGTCAATTTCAGGGAGAGCTGCTTCTATAATTTCATTTAGTTATACAGTCTATGTGCAAAATATATCTCTTTTATTCATGTCCTCTTGAATTTCACCCATGAAGGTTTTGTGATTTTTGACAACTTGTGTTTCATGTGTTTTGATAAATACATTCATGTGTAATTTTTAGTTTTTTTTACTGCTATAATTGTATGTATAAATTCTCAATTTACAGTGCTCACTTCTCGGATATAGACATAGCATTGATTTTGTGTTTTGTTCATTAACCTTGTTTTGTACTACTTTGTTAAACTGACCTAGTTCAAATAGATTTGGATTTTTAAAAATTTGTTTTCTTTCCCTATTTTTCTGCCTTTGTTTAAATTAATTTGGTTTGTATTATTACTTTTTTTCCTGCCTTTTAGGACTGCATATGAGGCATATGAAGGTTCCCAGGCTAGAGGTTGAATTGGAACTGCAGCTCTGGGTCTACAGTCGCTACAGCTACAGCAACGTGGGATCCCAGCCGCATATGGAATCTACACCACATCTCAGGGCAACAGAGGATCCTAACCCACTGTACAAGGACAGGCATCAAACCTGCCTCCTCATGGATATTAGTCAGGTTCATTCATGATGAGCCACAATGGGAACTCCTTGTGTTATTCATTTTATTTCTATTATTTTCTGCTTAGATATATGTCTTTTATTTTTGAGCTTCAGTTTTTTTTCTGCAGTCTTTTCAACTTTTTATATTTTCTTCCTGGGTGTGTGTCTTCCCTATGCTAAATGTAGTAACTTTACAAATTTTATATGTAAATATAAGAGTAAATAGTATATAACTAGCATTTCGAATGACAGTTAAGGCTGTGCTAATGTTACCAACTCTAGTCTATTCGGAGTGTGAAGATGGGAATCAAAATTTTTTGAAGGAGTTTGGTATTTGATACATGCGGAAATTTATGATAGCAACTTTCCTTAATGATGCATTTATTTCTTACCATAAGCTCCGATTTATGTGATCCCATTGGTAAATGATAATAATCTGGCTGTTGCCTCTTGCCATGGGGTTCAGCCTTGATTTCCATTCATCATGTATTTTCCTGGACCTTTTCAAAGTTAGGTTCTCTTTTCAAAGGAGAAACCAACATGTACCACCTCTTCTCTGTTATTCATACGTTAAAAAAGCCTGAAATGATGCCTCTGCAGCAACGTGGATGGACCTAGAGATTATCATACTGACTGAAGTCAGGCAGATAGAGAAAAATGTCATCTAACTTAGATATGAAATCTAATAAAAAATGATAGAAAAGAACTTATTTATAAAACAGAAAGAAACACACAGATTTTAAAACCAATATTATGGTTACCATCAGTGGAACCGTTGTGGGGAGGGAAGAATCTGAAGGGTGGGAATAACCTATACATGCTACTGTATAAAATAGATCGTTAACTAGAACTCACTGTCTAGCACAGCAAAATCTACCCTATAGTTTGTAATAACCTATAGGGGAAAGCAGAATGGATATATGTATATGTGTGACTGATTCCCTTTGCTGCACACCTAAAACTAAAATGACATTGTAAGTCAACTGTACTCCAATAAAAAAAATAAAAAAAAAACAATTTCAGAGCAAGCCAAAGGGATTTGGGAACTAGGACAATGGAGCCATTAAATGGATACTTTTATAGATGTGCTGAAAGATAGTATGAGAAAAAGAATATATATATATGTGTGTGTGTGTATATATAGACTTGGGTCATGTCACTATGCTATACAGCAGAAATTGACATAACACTGTAAATTAAGTATAATAAATATGAAAAAAAATTAATACTTTGCAGATATTCAAGTAACCTTCATCAGACAACTGACAATAGAGATTTCAAGGCACGATATAATCTTTAATAAAAGTTAACGATGGTGGAAGGATCAGGGTGGCGGAGGAGTAAGAAGTCATGCTCACTTCTTTCACAAACACATAAAAAAAAATCAACATGTAGAATTATTTGCACAGAATATCTACTGAATTCTGGCAGAACTTAAAACTCTAAAAAGGGCAAGAAACCCTCAACATAACTGGGTAGAACAAAAGAAAAAAGAGAAGGTGAGAGAGAAAAAGAATCAGGACGGGACTAGCACTCATGAGAGGGAGCTGTGAAAGAGAAAAGGAACCCACACCCTGGGAGAGATCAGCTGGGTCAGAGGTACCTCAAAGGCACCGAGAAATGTGCAGCAGCTGGACTGAGGAGTGCAAAACAGAGCAAGAGCCGCACAGATCATCTGCACCACCGCACCAGACATCACAGCCCGAGATGCTTGGGCAGGGGCTAGGCTCTGAGACTCAGGCTCCAGAGGTCAGTTCTGTGGAGAGGACTAGTATTGGCTGTGTGGAGACAGACTGAGGGGTCAGGGAGCAGTGTGCCATGGACTGGAGAACAGAATACCACAGCTGAGGGAACCCAGAAGGAGATCTGGGCCCACAGGAGAAACAAGGTGCCATTGTTGGGGAGGGTGAGAGGAGGAAGGGGGACCACCATAGGAATCTCCCTGCCCACGTGTGGTCTCTCAGAGGGTGGGACGCCTCTGGCGTGGGCTAAGGGTGGCAGGAGGCCACTTGCTTGGGCTGTGGGAGACCAGGCCATTCTAGTGCAAGCTAAGGACAGCTGGGAGCTAAGTGTGACAAGGTGGCTCTTGCGTGATCTCCAGGCAGCAGGGACAAACCACAGCAGTCATCTCAGAAACCAGAGGGAGGAGTGGCCTGCCACCCCTAGGAGTCTGTGAATAGGCTCCACCTGTGGCCCCAGTCACCTCAGGTTGGCAAAAAAGAGGACATTGCAACTGAGCACCACCCATTGTTGCTCTCACTCCCCTGGGAACACAGCCACCCTACTGCTGCTGCTGCCAAATGCTCGAGGCAGCACCCACATGCTTGATCACTGTCCCTTCCCAGGACCCTGCAACTAGAAGCAGCCTGTGCTGATGCTCCTGCATGGGCTAAGTGGAGGGGATGCTTTTTGCATGGTCGACAGGTGGTAGGGGGCAAATCACCACAGTTATCTCTCACTCCAGAGGTGGGTGTGACCCACCACCACTAGGGGTCCGCGATTGGGCACCCCTTGCAGCCCCAATCACCTCAGATGGCACCAGAGAGGAGGGCATTGCAACTGAACACCCACCTGTTGTTGCTCTCACTCACCTGGGGAGTCACAAGCCCTGCTGCTGCCACTGCCAAATGCTCTGGGCACCTCTTAAATCTGCCTAAGCCTCTTAACTACTTCCCAGAGTCCTGAAACTAGGAGTAGCCTGCACCACCCTCCTGCAGGGCCTTGCTACTGTCAAGAGCCCCACTGAGTACTAGCCCTACCAATCGCCTCCTTCTCCCTAGAAGCACACTTAGCACCCTGGGGATAATAGCCTGCCCACACTGAAGAAATAGCAGATATTCAAATTCCATGCCAAAAATAAATAGTAACCCCCCCCAAAATACAAAGGGGTGCTCTTGCATAGAAATAACCCTCAAAGACTACAGTTTGGATTCCTTAAACTCACAGAAAAAGAAAAAACATAAGCAAGATGAAGAAGATCAGGAGCCATTCCCACTTAAAAGAACAGGAGAACTTGCCTGAAGCAGCAAAAAATGAAACAGACCTCTGCAGTCTGAGAGACACTGATTTCAAAAGGAATATAGTGAAAATACTGAAGGAATTAAGGCTGAATGCCAAGGAATTGACTGGATAGAGGCAACAATGCAGGTTCCTTTAGAAAGGAACTGTAAAAGATAAGGAGGAACATAGAAAAATTAGAAGATTCATTTATAGAGACACAAACTGAGCTAAAGGCACTACAGAGCAGAATGAATAACTCTGAGGAAAGAATTAGTGACTTGAAAGATAGAATAATGGAAATTATGCAAACAGGACAGCAGACAGAAAACCAAATAAAAAAACATGAAAGAAATAAAAGAGATCTAAGGAATAATATAAAGTAGGACAATCTACACATAATAGGAATTCCAGAAGGAGAAGAAAGAGAAAAGGGGATTGAAAATGGTTGTGATGATTGTTGTACAACTATAAAGGCATTAAAATTCATTGTCATTATAAAAAATAAATAAATAAAAGAAAAAAGAAATATATTTGAAGTAATTATGTCTGAAAACTTTCCAAATTTAAAGGAAACTGATATCAACATACAGAAAGCACTAAAGAAATTGAACCCAAACAGACCCACACCAAGACATGTTATAATAAAAATGGCAAAATTTAAAGAGAGGATTCTAAAGACAGTAAGAGAAACACAAAGCATTTATTATAAGGGAACCCCCATAAGGCTATCAGATAACTTCTCTACAGAAACACTAGAGGCCAGAAGAGAGTGGCAAGATATATTCAAAGTTATAAAAGGGAAAAATTTGCAGCCTGGAATACTCAGCAAGGATATCATTTAAAATAGAAGGAGAAATAAAGAATTTCTCCAGCAAACAAAAGCTATAAGAGTACAGAAATACTAAATCCATTCTAAAAGAAATATTTAAAGGGATTCTCTAAATAAAAAAAGAAGTAAGAAGAAATAGAATGGAGGAAATCACAATTGGAAAGCAATCACTTAGATAAGCCAGTATAAAGATCTAAATGGGGGGAAAACACCTCTGTAAAAGGGACAGTAAACACAAAGAACACAAACAACAAAAGAACAAATGCAAAGCTGCTATAAAAAAGACTTAAAAATCATAGAATTTGGGAAAGGAAGGTCAGAAAATCTAAACTCTTTTTTTAAATAAAGTGTTTGAGCCTATATGACTATCAGGCTAAAGCAAGCAGATATAGGAAGGTGTTAACATCTTAAAAAACAGGGCAACCACAAATCAAAACCAAATATTACATTCACAAAAACTAAGAGAAAGCCAACAGACACATGAAAAAATGCTCAACATCACTGATGATTAGAGAAATGCAAATCAAAACTGCCACAAGACACCACCTCACACCAGTCAGAATGGCCATCATTAACAAGTCCACAAACAACAAATGCTGGAGGGGGTGTGGAGAAAAGGGAACCCTCCTGCACTGTTGGTGGGAATGTAAGCTGGTGCAACCACTATGGAAGACAGTGTGGAGGTACCTTAGAAAACTATACATAGAAGTACCACACGACCCAGAAATCCCACTCTTGGCATATATCCAGACAAAAATCTTCTTGAAAAAGACACCTGCACATGCATGTTCTTTGCAGCACTATTCACAATAGCCAGGACATGGAAACAACCCAAATGTCCATCAACAGATGTTTGGATTAGGAAGATGTGGTATATATTCACAATGGAATACTATTCAGCCATAAAAAGAATAAAATATTGTCATTTTCAGAAACATGGATGGAATTAGAGACCCTCATACTGGGTGAAGTAAGTCAGAAGGAGAAAGACAAATACCATATGATATCACTAATATCTGGAATCTAACATACTGCACAAATGAACCTTTATGCAGAAAAGAAAATCAAGGACTTGGAGGACAGACTTGTGGTTGCCAAGAGGGTGGGGGAGGGAGTGGGATGGTGGGGGGTCTGGGGTTCATAGTTGTAGATTGTTGCCTCTGGGCTGGGAAAGCAAGGAGATCCTACTGTATAGCACCGGGAACTATGTCTAACCACTTGTGATGCGTAACCCTGTCACCATGCTGTGCAGTTGGGTATAATGGAAATAAATAAATAAAATTTAAAAAAAGGTACTCAAGCATAAAATAAATGGAAATCATCCAATCAAAAATAAAAAAGAAAAAGGAAGGAATAAAGGAGAAACATAGGATCCACTGGAAAACAAGGTTTAAAATGGCAATAAATACATATCTCTCAACAATTACCTTAAATGTCAATGGACCAAATGCTCCAATCAAAAGCCATAGAGTGACAGATTGGATAAAAAAAGTAAAAACCTACAATATGCTGTCTACAAGAGACTCACCTTAGGGCAAAGGACACATATAAACTGAAAGTGAGGGGATGGGAAAAGATATTTCATGCCAATGGACAAGACAGGAAAGCAATTGTGATCCTCATATCAGACAAAATAGATTTTAAAATGAAGGCCATAAAGAAAGACAAAGAAGGACACTACTTATTTAATGTTAAAAGGATCCATTCAAGAAGAGGATATTACAGTTGTCAATATATATGCCCCTAATATAGGAGCACCCAGATACCTACAACAAATACTAACAAACATAAAATGATAAATTGATGGGAATACAGTCATAGTAGGAGACTTTAACTCTCCACTCACATCAATGGACACATCCTCTAGACAGAAAATCAGTAAGGCATCAGAGATCCTAAATGACATAATAGAAAAGTTAGACTTACCATTTCAGGACATTACATCCCAAAAAATCAGAATATACATTCTTCTCAAGTGCACATGGAACATTCTCAAGGATCAACCACATACTGGGGCACAAAGCTAACCCCATCAAATTTAAGAGTAAAGAAATTATTTTAAGCATCTTCTCTGACCACAATGGCATGAAACTAGAAATCAACCCCTGGAAAAGAAAAGAGAAAAAGTGCACTACATGAAGACTAAACAACATGCTACTAAAAAACCAGTGGGTCAATGAGGAAATGAAGAAGGAAATTAAAAAAAATACCTCGAGACAAATGATAATGAAGACACAACCACTAAAATCTATGGGATGACACAAAAGGGCTCAGAGGGAAGTACATAGCAATGCAGACATTCCAAAAAAGAAGAAAAATCTGAAATATACAACTTAACTACCACCTAAATGAATTAGAAAAAGAACAAACAAAAGCTAAATTCAGTAGAAGGAAGGAAATCATAAAGATCAGAAAAGAAATCAATAAAATAGAGATTCAAAAAACAATAGAAAAATTTGATAAAATCAAGAGCTTATTCTTTGAAATGCTAAACAAGATTGACAAACCTCTGGCCAAATTCACCAGGAAGAGGAGAGAAAAAACCCAAATAAACAAAATAAGATATGAAAGAGGACAAATTACAGTGGATACCTCAGAAATACAAAAAGGTAAGAGAATGCTATTAACAACTGTATGCCAACAAATTTGACAACCTAGAAGAAACAGAAAATTTTATGGAGACTTCAGGCTGCCAAAACTGACTCAAGAAGAAATAGGTTAACTTAACAGGCCAATCACTAGAAATGAAATCGAATATGTCATAAAACTAACCCTACAAACAAAAGTTCAGGACCAGATGGCTTCACAGGTGAATTCTACCAAACATACAAAGAAGAATTTATACCCATTGGAGTTCCCGTCATGGCTCAGCGGGAATGAATCCTACTAGGAACCATGAGGTTGCGGGTTCAATCCCTGGCCTCGCTCAGTGGGTTAAGGATCTGGCATTGCTGTGAGCTGTGGTGTAGGTTGCAGATGCAGCTAGGATCCTGTGTTGCTGTGGCACAGGCAGGCAGCTGTAGCCCCCTAGCCTGGGAACCTCCACATGCTGTGGGTGCAGCCCTAAAATGACAAAAGTCAAAAAGAAAAAGAGCTTATACCCATACTCCTTAAACTCTTCCAAAAGGTTGAAGAAGAAGGAACACTCCCAAAGACATTCTATGATGCCACCATCACCCTAATTCCAAAACCAGACAAAGATACCACCAGAAAAGAACACTATACGCTAATATATTTGATGAATATAGACGCAAAAATTCTCAACAAAATTTTAGCCAACCAAATCCAACAACATATCAAAAAGATCACACACCATGACCAAGTGGGATTCATCCCAGGTTCACAAGGATAATTCAACATATGCAAATCAATCAACATCATACACCACATTAACCAAAGAAAAGTAAAAAACACATGATCATCTCAATAGATGCAGAAAAAGCATTTGACAAAGTCCAACATCCATTCATGATAAAAACTACTACCAAAGTGAGTATAGAGGGAACATACCTTAACATAATAAAAGCCATATATGCCAAGTCCACAGCAAATATAATATTCAATTGAGGAAGCTGAAAGCCTCCCCAGTAAAATCTGGAACAAGACAAGGATGCTCACTCTCACCACTTTTATTCAACATATTATTGGAAGTCCTAGAAACAGCAATCAGACAAACAAAAGAAATAAAAAGACATCCAAATAGGAAGGAAGAGGCAAAATTGTCAATGTATGCAGATGACGATACTATATATAGAAAACCCTAAGGACTCAACCCAAAAACTACTTGAACTGATCAACAAACTTGGCAAAGCAGCAGGATATAAAATTAACATTCAGAAACCGGTCACATTTCTGTACACTAACAATGAAATATTAGAAAAGGAATACAAAAATACAGTACCTTTTAAAATTCCACCCAAATAAATTAAATATATGGGAATAAACCTGACCAAGGAGGTGAAAGACATATGCTGAGAACTATAAAACATTCATCAAGGATAATTAAAGAGGATTCAAAGATATGGAAATATATTCCATGCTCCTAGGTTGGAAAAATTAATATTGTAAAAAATGCCATATTAGCTAAAGGCATCTACAGATTCAATGCAATCCCTATCAAATTACCTATGACATTTTTCACAGAATTAGAACAAACAATTCAAAAATTTTATGGATCTATAAAAGACCCAGAATAAGCAAAGTAATGCTGAGGAAGAAACACCAAGCAGGAGGCATAACTCTCCCAGATTTCAGGCAATATTACAAAGCCACAGAAATCAAGACAGTGTGGAAGTGGTTCCAGAACAGACATACAGACCAGTGGAACAGAATAGAGAACTCAGCAATAAACCCAGACACCTATGGTCAATTAATCTTTGGCAAAGGGGGTAAGAATATAAAATTGGAAAAATACAGTCTTTTCAGCAAGTATTGCTGGAAAAACTGGATTTACGACAGCTGCATGTAAATCAACAAACCTGGAACACAGCCACACACCAAGCGCAAAAATAAACGAAAATGGCTTAAGGACTTAATTGTAGGACAAGACACCGTCAAACTGCTACAAGAGAACATAGGAAAAACATTCTCTGACATTAGCCTTACATGTTTTCTCAGGTCAGTCTCCCAAGGAAACAGAACTAAAAGCAAAAAATAAATCAATGGAACCCAATCAAACCAAAAAGATTTGCACAGCAAAGGAAACTATAAAAAAACAAAAAATAAAAAGACAACTTATGGAATGAGAGGAAATAGTTTGAAATGATTCAACTGACAAGGGCTTAATCTCTAAAATATGCAAACAACATATACAACCTAACAGGAATAAATAAAAACCTAATTGAAAAATGGGCAAAAGACCTGAATACACATTTCCCCAATGAAGATATACAAATGGCCAATAAGCACATGAAAAAAATCCTCAGTGTCACTGATTATTAGAGAAATGCACATCAAAACTACTATGAGGTACCTCCTCACACCAGTCAGAATGGCCATCATTAACAAGTCCACAAACAACAAATGCTGGAGGGGGTGTGGAGTAAAGGGAACCCTCCTGCACTGTTGGTGGGAATGTAGGCTGGTACAACCACTGTGGAAGACAGTATGGAGATGCCTCAGAAAACTAAATATAGAACTACCATATGACCCAGCAATCCCATTATTGAGCATATATCCAGACAAAACTTTCCTTGAAAAAGACACATGCCTGTATGATCACTGTAGCATTGTTCACAATAGCCAAGTCGTGGAAAAAACCTAAATGTCCATTGACAGATGATTGGATTAAGAAGTGGTGTGTATATACAGAACTGAATACTACTCAGCCATAAAAAAGTACAAAATAATGCCATTTGCACCAACATGGATGGAACTAGAGACTCTCACACTAAGTGAGGTAAGTCAGAAAGACCCGTATGATACCACTTATATCTGGAATCTAATCACAAGTGAACTTTTGCACAGAAAAGAAAATCTTGAACTTGGAGAACAGACTTGTGGATGCAAGGGGGAGGAGGAGGAAGTGGGGTGGACTGGGAATCTGGGGTTAATAGATGCAAACTATTGCCTTTGGAGTGGATAAGCAATGAGATCCTGCTGTATAGCACTGGGAACTATATCTAGTAACTTATGGAGCATGGTAATGTCAAAAAAACATGTATATATGTATGTTTGACTAGGCCACTTTGCTGTACAGTAGAAAATTAACAACACTGTAAACAATTACAATGGAAAAGATAAAAATTATTAAAAGAGAATAGAGCAAATAAATATCTGAAGAAAATAAATTTAACAATGAATGTGTTCATTCATGTGATCAGCTAAAAATTAAAAATTTTGAGTAGATTAATGTATGGCTATTTCATGTGCTCAATGTATTCATATGCATAGAAATAGAAACCAAAATAGTATTACAGTAAATTCTCATAAGGAAAATAAATCTATAAAATAGATATAAAATTAAATGGATTTAGGTAAACCATATATTTCTGAATAAAAACCATTATAGAAAGCTAAAAAATGAATAATGACGGGCTGATGTACTTTGACTTTATCCTTTGTTTTGATGTCTGCTTTATTTGGATTTCCATCATGAATCAGAATTCATTCTTAAAGCAGCAGATCAAACAGGAATTTGCACTTCGAAGGAAAAATCCCTCTTCACATCCCAGGCTATGACCTGTCAGGAGGAAACATGAATCTGGTAGGAAGGGCCGGTAAGGAGGTCTCCCCACATCTCCCCTGGGCTGCCATGCACAGGGACTCTCCCTGATGTTCTTCCTCAGTACAGTGTTGCCTCACAGTCTGCCCTGAGAACCATCTGCCTGAGAATCACCTGGGCCCAGGTCTCATGAATGAGCATCACTGGATGTGGAGCTGGGATTTGCATCTTTAACAAGCTCCCCAGGCGTTTCCACAGAACATCCAAGTTTAGGGACCACTGCCCTAGGGCATCTGTCCTTGTGGCAGGAGGAAAACTGAGCAATTAACACAGGTTTAATGCATGTCTGTAACCAAGATCCTGGTGCCCTGTCCCCTTGGGTCCTCTCCCTGGTGGGCAGAGCATAGTCTTTACATCTCCATTTCTGAAGAGGATGAACTAACTGAAGAGTAAGCTCCAGGCTCATGACTTTTCTCTCTGAAGCTGATGAGAGGTTCAGGACCACCAGAAGTTGAGGCTAAATCTGGTCTGAGAGTGTCCTACAGAAAAGGTGAGAAACCAGTTCATACTCCTGGCAACTAGATCACTTGAGCATAAATTTCAGAGCAGATCAGCTTATCTTTCACCAGAAGCAGGTGTGTGTGTGTGTGTGTGTGTGTGTGTGTGTGCGCGCGTACATTTGCTTAGCACTTCTGTGACCTCCTTCTTAAGCCATTTATTATTACTAATTTCTAAAAATGGATAGAGGAGACATTTTTGGCTTATCTCTTTGACCTTTCTTGATAACAGCTCTTTTCTCTTTGTATTGTGCATGTTGATGAGGTCATGAGAGGTTTTTTTTTTTAATAACGGATTTTATTTCAATTATCGGTATACAAAAAATCATCACAAGTCCATTTGACAGATTTTGTGTCCCAAACCCACAGTGCATCCCCCCACCCTCAGATTGTCTTATTTGAAAAACCAGGGTTTTCCAAAGTCTGTGAGTCATTGTCTGTTCCGCAAAGAGGTTCATTGTGTCTTTTTAGTTTCCACATGTAAGCAGTAGCATTGGGTGTTGCTGTCTAATTGTCTGACTGGTTTCACTTCACATGATAATTTCTAGGTCCATACATATTGCTATAAATGTTGGTATTTCATTCCTTTTAATGGCTAATATTCTGTTGTGTGTATGTACCACATCTTTGTGTGTGTGTGTGTGTATACACACACACGTATATAATTTTAAACACACACATATGTATATATATAATTTTATTTTTGTTAGAATATAGTTAATTTATGTTGTATTAATTTCTTATGGACAGTGACCTAGTAAGAATATACAGATATAGATATAGATATATACATTTATATATCTCTCTCTCTATATATATACACACATTCTTTTTCTCATATTTTCTTCCTACAAGATTGTATAGAGAGGTTGTTGAATCAGGAGAGGTAGTAGAATGATAAACATGAGTACTAGTAAAAATGTATACACCTGGCAGTAATAGTTTTAGTTTTTTAAGCAGTGATATTGCAAGACTGAGCTCCAGGGCACTTTGATTCCAAGCAGTAGGTATGCTTCTTTTTTCTTCAACCTTTATATATAATGGGTATTTTGACTATTTATTTTTGATTCACTTTGTTTTGACTCTGTGTTGTTGAAACTTCCTCCAAATACAACTTTAATGGATTTTAGATTCCAAAAGTTCAATATTTAACAGCTTGAAGGTCAAGACTTATGTTTGTTTCTAAATGTAAAGAAACAAAATGTAAATTTTGCAGACTTTAACTTAATATCCCTCTGCTAAGGCTTTTTTTTTTTTTTACCAATTATGCATAGCTGCAAATAAGAGGCTGACTCTTTCCTAGATGAAAAAATGTCACTGAGCCACTTTCTCTTCCATATCAAACTCTCATATCTAATAGTAAGTTCTCTCATTTCACATGGTGATTCACTCCATTTTAAGGGATTTTTCTATGGTCATGGCAGTGCAGACAAACCTTGGCATATTCAGCAATAGAAAAGGCTGCTTTTCATCTGGATGCTGTAAATAATAATGTGATAGCTTCTGCCTCTCCTATTCTCCATTTGTGCCAGCAGACAGGAGAGGAGCATGAGGAGGGAGAACCAGAGCTGCGTGTCCGAGTTCCTCCTCCTGGGGCTCCCCATCTGGCAAGAGCAGCAGGGCGTGTTCTTTGCCCTGTTCCTGGGCATGTACCTGATCACAGTGCTGGGGAACCTGCTCATCATCCTGCTCATCGGGCTGGACCCTCGCCTCCACACCCCCATGTATTTCTTCCTCAGCCACCTGGCCTTCTCTGACATTTCCTTTTCATCTGTCACTGTCCCAAAGATGCTGGTGAACATGCAGATTCAGGATCAATCCATCTCCTATGCAGGGTGCCTAACACAGATGTATTTTTTCATAATTTTTACTGTTCTGGATGGTTTTCTTCTCACGTCAATGGCATATGATCGGTACGTGGCCATCTGTCACCCTCTCCACTATACCATCATCATGAGAGAGGGACTGTGTACCTTACTGGTAACTGTATCTTGGGCTCTGTCCTGTGCCAATGCTCTGTGTCACACCCTCCTCCTGGCCCAGCTGTCCTTTTGTGCTGACAACACCATCCCCCATTTCTTCTGTGACTTTGGTGCCCTTCTCAAGCTCTCCTGCTCAGACACAGCCCTCAATGAGTTGGTCATTTTCACAGTAGGACTGGCAGTCATCGTCCTCCCACTCATGTGCATCTTGGTCTCTTATGTCCGCATTGGGGCCACCATCCTCAAGGTTCCATCCACCACAGGAATCTGCAAAGCCTTGTCCACATGTGGCTCCCACCTGTCTGTGGTTTCTCTGTACTATGGAGCAATTATTGGGCTGTATTTTCTCCCCTCATCCAGCACCTCCAGTGACAAGGACATAATTTCCTCTGTGATGTACACAGTGGTCACCCCATTGCTGAACCCCTTCATTTACAGCCTGAGGAACAGGGACATGAAGGGGGCCCTGGACAAACTCTTCCACAAGTCTTGTCTCAACGACGTTTGCTCATCTTTATAACAGATACATGTAATCACATAACCAGGCCCCTACAAGTCTAATCTTGAGTCCAGCCTGGAATGAATACTCAGTAGATATTTGGTACCTTGAATTGCATTTTGTTACAGTTATTCTTTCTTTTCCTAGTAGCTCATTTGTATAAATTGTGAATTGTCAATTGATATTATGGATTATTACTTTTTTACTTTAATGAGTAATTACATAGATAATAGTACTTTAATCTCTCCTTTTATTTCTCAGGAATTATAGATGTCTTTAAAATATCTTCATTGAGGTTAAATTGATCTATACATTGTTGTACATATTTAAAATGTTCTGATTGGTATTTTGATATATGTACATTGTGAAATCACCACCACAATCAAGTTAACTAGTATATGCATCATCTCCACATAATTAACAATTCAATTTATTTGTGTGGGCAGTTAGAGAATTAAGATCCACTGCACTAGTAAATACTATGTATACAATACAGTCTGTTCACTATAGTCATCATGCTGTACATTTGACCTCAGGAGAAATTATTCCTCTTGCATAAGTGGAACTTTGTACATTATGCTAGTGAAATAAGTCAAACTCAAAGCAAGACAAATATTGCATGTTCCCACTATGTGGAAACTAAAACAGTCAAATTCCTAGATCAAGAGATAGGATAGCGGTTGCTAGGGGCTGGGGAGGTGGGGGTCCTTATGAATTGGAGGAAGCCCCAGGCTGACCAGGCTTCCATGGCAAAGAAAGGGGCCAGAGCTGGGACTTGGTAAATTATTTCCTTTCCTTTCCTTGCTTCTCATTCAGTGTTCGGTTCGTGTTTTTGTTTGTTGGTGGTGATGGTGGGTCAGGAGAAGAAACTGTATACTAAACTTATTGCTCCAGGCAACAATCCACATCTATGAGTTCAGTTCCTCCACTTAGGGACTCAAGGCTTCTTCTGGATTTTAGTAACACTGATAGCTCTAAGACATTGCTGTTCCCATCTCTCAGCAGTTCACTCTCAGACAAGTCATGTCTGGAGTGTTCTGACTGCATGCATGAGTTTGAACAAAATGTCGGCTCCATCCAGACTGGGAATGAGAAAAACAAAGAAAACAGCCATCAGGTGGAGTCTTCTGTTGTCCCCACTGAATTTGATGTCTGTCTCATTCAATGTCTTCATTATGAATCTCCATGAAAATCAGTTCTACTCAGCTTAATGATAGCAGTTTTATGTTTTGAGCCTAAGTAATAATCTCTATTCTTCTGACATAGTTCTCCTTCTTCAGGCTGTGCTTAGTTAAAGATGAATATGATCAAACCTGTTTATGAGACTCTACACCACGTAGCTGTAAGAGAGGAGTATTTGGGAAAACAGATCTCAACTGCAGGCTGTACCTGCCAGATGTGTGGCTTGGGGCAATTCCCTTCACTCCTCTGAATATCCATTGTTTCTTCTGTGGAAATTGAAAACACTGCAAAATATCTAATATATGTTTGATTTGAAACAAATGCAATACTAAATTTGGCGTAACATGACCACTGACCAAGCCTAATGAACATTAGCTTTCCCTCATCAAAGGTGGTGTGACAGTATCACCTTTGTCCCATATATATGTTCATGTTTATAGTTCAGCATCCAACTCTTTATGGGAAGAAGGTGTTTTTTTTTTTTGCTTTTGCTTAATTACCTAGGAGTGGAATTGCTGGGTCAAGTGTATGTTGAACTTTATGAGAAACTGACCAACACTTTCTCATCAAGGCTCTACACTGCGTTACTGCCGATCGTGTATTAGAGTTCCATTTTCTAACATCGTCACCACCTCTAGTATTGCCAGTCATCTGATTTCAGCCATTCTAGTGGGTTTGTTGGGGTATCTTGCTGTGGGTTTCATTCCCATTTCTCTAATGACTAATGATGTTGGCTATCTTTATACAGACTGACCTGCTATCTTCTTTGGTGAAATATCTTTTCAAATCTTTTACCCCTAGTTTTACAAAATAATTGGCTTTCTTGTCCTCTATATGTGTTCTGGATTCACATCTTTATCAGAAATTTGTTTTATAAATATCTTTTACCAGTCTCAAGCTATTTATTTTATTTTATTGAGTTTCTTTTGAAGAGTAGGTGCTTCTTATTTTCATGAAATCCAAATTATTATTTTTTTCTTTTCTAGTTCATGCCTTTTGTATCCTATTCAGTAAATTTTGATAGCCCATATTTTCTGAGATTGTGTCCAATATTCTCTTCAACATAGTTTTCTCATTACAGTTCTTAACAATTTGACCCATTTCTAGTTACATGTTTTGCATGTGGTATGACACAAGACTCTATGTTATCTAAGACATATTGATATTGATACATGCTGACACCATTTATTGAAACAATATCCTTTGCACATTCATTTGCCTTGGTACATTTGTAAAATATTACTTGACCTTTATATATTGTTCTATTTCAAAATTATTCACTCTGTTCAAATTATTAATCTGTATTCCTTTTCTTATACAATCGTTGTTTCCATTGCTTTGGATTAAGAAACAGTTTTGAAATTAGGTTAAGTAAGTCTGGCAGTGTGTTTCTCATTTTTAAGATATTTTGTCTATTTTGATTCCCTTTCACTTCTATATAAAATTAAGAATGATCTTCTATTGTAGGCTCTGCTATTTTGACTTTGTTTACCCTTAAGTCTATAGGTCAATTGCAGGGAGAGCCACCTCTATAATTTCATTGAATTATCCAACTTATGTGCAAAAGATATGTTTTATTTATGTCTTCTTTAATTTCACCCATGAATGTTTTGTAGTTTTTAACAATGTGTATTGCACGTGCTTTGATAAATTCATCCGTGTGTATTTTTTGGTTTTTCTACTGCTGTGACAGTATATACAAATTCTCAATTCACAGTGCTACTGCTGGGATACAGATATACTATGAATTTTTCAGTTTAATTCATTAACCTTGTTTCGTGCTACCTTGCTAAACCTACGTAGTTCAAATAGATCTAGAGGGAGATTTTTTTGTTTGTTTGTTTTCTTTACCTCTTTTTCTGTATTCATTTAGATTAATTTGCTTTGTATTATTTATTGTTTTTTCTTGTATTGGCCTCACCAATGTCATATGGAGGTTCAGTGGCTGTGGGTTAAATCACAGCTGCAGCTGCATGTCTGTACCACAGCCACAGGATCCTAGCTGCATATGTGACCTATACTACAGTTCAGGGCAATGTGGGATCCTTCCCACTGAGTGAGGCCAGGGATCAAACCCAAAACCTCATGGATACTTGGCAGGTACTTTCCTGCTAAGCCACAATGGGAACTCTCAGTATTATTCATTTTATCTCCATTGTTATCTCTGTTATATTCTTAGGTAACTGTCTTTTTTTTTTGAAATTCAGGTTTTTTTCCTCAGTCTTTTCAAATTTTTAAATTGTCTTTGTGGGTGTGCATGTGCATGCCCTATGCTAAATACAGTAAGTTTACAAATTTTATGTGTAAATATAACTAAATAGTATGGAAATAGCATTTGTAGTGACCTTTAAGGCTGTGCTGATGTTCCCAATGCTAGTCTATTTGGAATGTGAAGATGGGAATCAAATATTTTGAAGGAGTTTGGTATTTGACACATGTGGAGAATTTATGGTAGTAACATTCCTTTATTATACATTTATTTCTTTCCTTAAGCTCTGACTTAGGTGATTCCATGGGTGAATGAAGGTAATCTGGCTTTTTTTTTTGTCTCTTTGCCTTTTCTAGGGCCGCTCCCACGGCATATGGAGGTTCCCAGGCTAGGGGTCTAACAGGAGCTGTAGCCGCTGGCCGACGCCGTAGCCACAGCAATGCGGGATCCGAGCCATGTCTGCAACCTAGACCACAGCTCACGGCAATGCCGGATCCTTAACCCACTGAGCAAGGCCAGGGATTGAACTTGCAACCTCATGGTTCCTAGTCGGATTCATTAACCACTGAGCCACAACAGGAACTCTGGTAATCTGGCTTTGTTTCCTCTTTCCATGGAGTTCAACCTGGATTTCCATTCTTCAGTTGGGTTCTCTTTTCAAAGGAGCATGCAACATGTACCACATCTTCTCTATTATTAAGCCATAAAAAAAGCCTGAAATAATGCCTTAATCAGCAAGATGGATGGACCTAGAGCTTATTATAGTGAGTGATGTCAGGCACACAGAGAAGGAAAACTATCGTATCACTTATATGCAGAATCTAATAAAAATTATAGAAAATAACTTATTTATAAAACAGAAAGAAACTCACAGAATTCAAAAGCAATGTTATAATTACATAGGTGGCACCGTTGTGGGGAGGGAAGAATCCTAAGGGTCGGAACAACACATACACACTATTGTATAAAACAGATGATTAACGAGAATGCAATTTATGGCACAGGAAATTCTACACTATAGTTTGTAATAACCTATATGGGGAAAAAGAATGGTCGTATGTATATGTGTGACTGATTCACTTTGCTGTACACTGAAAAATAAAACAACTTTGCAAGTCAACTATACTCCAATAAGAAAAATTTAAAAAACAAGCAAATTCAGTGCAAGACAAAGGCAGTTTAGAACTAAGACAATGTAGCCCATTAAATGGTTACTCTTTTTTAGGCATGATGGAAGATAGTATGAGAAAAAGAATACATATGAATATATATATGTATGTGTATGTATATTTATATATTTGTGTATATGTGTGTGTGTGTGTGTGTGTGTGTGTGTGTGTGTGTGTGTGTGTTTATTTACACATACATGACTGGGTCACTTTGCTATAGCAGAAAATGAAACAACAACATAAATCAATGGAGTCTAATTAAAATGAAAAAAGTAAAATTAAGAATTTGGAGATATTCACGTAACCTTCATTAGATAGCTGACAAAAGAGATTTCAAGGCAAAGTATAATCTTTTGTTTTTTTTTTTTTTTTGGTCTCTTTTAGGGCCGCACCTGTGGCATATGGAGGTTCCAAGGCTAGGGGTCTAAATTGGAGCTACAGCTGCCAGCCTACACCACAGCCACAGCAACGTGGGATCCAAGCCGCATCTGCAACCTACACCACAGCCCATAGCAATGCCAGATCCTTAATCTGCTGAGTGAGGCTAGGGATCAGAACCACAACCTCCTAGTTCCTAGTTGGATTCATTTCTGCTGCACAATGATGGGAACTTCCAAAGTGTATTCTTTAATGAAGTTTCATGATGAATGTGTTCATTCAACAAATGAGAAGCTAAAAATTAAAATTTTAAGTAGATTACCATTGAGATATTTTAATTGCTCAATGTATTGATATGCACAGAAGTAGAACTGATAATATTATTACAGTAAATTGTCATAGAAAAATCAAGCTATAGAATATGATATAAAATGGGATTTATGTAAACCTAAAATTTATCAATAAAAACAATTGTAGAAAGATAAAAAAGTGAATAATGGAAGGCTAAAGTACATTGACTTTATCCTTTGTTTTGATGTCTGTTTCATTTGGATCTCCATCATGAAATAGAATTCATTTAAAAGCAGCAAATAAGAATTTGAACTTCAAAGAAAAAATCCTTCTTCATATCCCAGGATATGACCTGTCAGGGGAATCATGAATCTGGTAGGAAGGACCAGTAAGGAGGTCTCCCCACATCTTCTTCTGGGCTCCCATGCACATGGCCTCTCCCTGATGTCCTTCCTAAGGACAGTGTTGCCTCACAGTCTGCCCTGAGGACCATCTGCCTGAGAATCACCTGGCCCCAGGTCTCGTGAATGAGCATCACTGGATGTGGAGCTGGAATCTGCATCTTTAACAAGCTCCCCAGGCGATTTTACAGAATATCCAAGTTTGGGAACCACTGCCCTAGGGCATCTGTCCTGGAGGCAGAAGGAGGAAAACTGAGCAATTAACACAGGTTTAATGTATGCGTGTAACCAACAGCTTGTTTCACTGTCCCTCGGGTCCTCTCCCTGGTGGGTAGAGCATAGTCTTCACATGTCCATTTCTGAAGGGGGTGGACTAACTGAGGAGTAATCTCCAGGCTCAAGACTTTTCTCTCTGAAGCTGGTGAGAGGTTCAGGACCAGAGAAGTTGTGACTAAATCTGGTCTGAGGGTGTCCTACAGAAAAGGTGAGAAGCCAGTCCATACTCTTTGCAGCTAGATTATTTGAGCATAAAGTTCAGAGTAGGATAGCATATTTTTCACCAGAAGCAGGTGTGTGTATGTGTTTGTGTGTATACGCAGCTGCTCAGCACTTCTCTGTGCTCCTGCTTTAGCTACTTCTTATTCCTAGTTCCTAAAGATGGGTAGAGGAAACATTTTTGGCTTCTCTCTTTGACCTTTTTTGATAACATCTCTTTTCTCTTGTGCATGTTGATGTGGTCATGAGAGCCTGGATTTTTTTGTTTATACACACACACACACACACATATAAATATATAATTTTTATTAGAGTATAGTTGATTTACATTTTGTGTCAGTTTCTGGTGTGCAATATAGTGACCCAGTCATATATTCACATTTGTGTGTATATATATATATATTTTTTTCTTTTTTCACATTATCTTCCATCATGTGCTATCCTAAGAGATTGGTTATAGATGTTGTTGGATCAGGAGAGGTAGGAGAAAGATGAACATGAGTACTGGTAAAAATGTGAATAACTGGAAGTAATATTTTTAGTTTTTCAAGCAGTGATATTTCAAGACTAAACTCCAAGACACTTTGAGTCCAAGCAACAGGTGTGTTTCCTTCTTTAACCTTTATGTATTAAATGAACATTTTGACTATGTATGTATCTATGTATTTTTTTTATTTCAGGGCTGCACATATGGAGGTTCCCAGGTTAGGGGCCTAATCAGAGTACAGCTGCTAGGCTACGCCACAGCCACAGCAATGCCAGATCTGAGCAGCATTTGCCACCTACACCACAGCTCACACAGTGCTGGATCATTAACTGTCTGAGCAAGGCCAGGGATCAAACCCACAACCTCATGATTCCTATTCGGATTCATTTCCGTTGTGCCGTGATGGGAAATCCCATTTTGACTATTTATTTTTGGTCCAATTTGCTTTGAGTATATGTCACAGAAACTTTCTCCATATACTACTGAATACTAGGTTTTAGGTTTCAAATATTCAATATTTTACAACTTGAAGGTCAGTACTTATAATTATACCGAAACAAAATGTAAATTATGTAGATTGTACTTTAATATCTCTCTGCTAAGGCATTTTTTCTTTACAAACTAGATGTAGCCGCAAATGAGGACTAAGAGGATGACTCTCTCCTAGAGGATGGAAAAATGTCACTGAGTCAGTTTTTCTACTAAATCAAATTCTCTTATCTGATAGTAAGTTCTCTCATTTCACATGATGATACCATTCATTTTAAAGGATTTTTGTGGTGTCGGGGATGTAGACAGCATTGGCATATTCACTAGTAGGAAAGCCTACTTTTTATCTGGTTTCTGTAAATCAAAATGTGCTGATTTTGCTTCTCTCACTGTCCAGTCATCCTAGCAGAAAAGGGAGGAGCATGAGGAGGGAGAACCAGAGCCGCATGTCTGAGTTCCTCCTCCTGGGGCTCCCGATCTGGCCAGAGCAGCAGGGCATGTTCTTTGCCCTGTTCCTGGGCATGTACCTGACCACAGTGCTGGGGAACCTGCTCATCATCCTGCTCATCAGGCTGGACCCTCACCTCCACACCCCCATGTATTTCTTCCTCAGCCACCTGGCCTTCTCTGACATTTCCTTTTCATCTGTCACTGTCCCAAAGATGCTGATGAACATGTGGACTCAGGATCAATCCATCTCCTATGCAGGGTGCATAGCACAGATGTATTTTTTCATAGTTTTTGCTGTTCTGGATAATTTCCTTCTCACCTCAATGGCATATGATCGGTACGTGGCCATCTGTCACCCTCTCCGCTACACCACCATCATGAGAGAGGGACTGTGTACCTTACTGGTAACTGTATCATGGATTCTCTCCAGTGCCCATTCCCTGTGTTACACCCTCCTCCTAACCCAGTTGTCCTTTTGTGCTGACAACGTCATCCCCCATTTCTTTTGTGACCCTGGTACCCTTCTCAAGCTCTCCTGCTCAGACACCCCCATCAATGAGCTGGTCATTTTCACATTAGGACTGGCAGTCATCACCCTCCCACTAACAGGCATCTTGGTCTCTTATGGCCGCATTGGGGCCACCATCCTCAAGGTTCCGTCCACCATGGGCATCCGCAAAGCCTTGTCCACATGTGGCTCCCACCTGTCTGTGGTTTCTCTGTATTATGGAGCAATTATTGGGCTATATTTTCTCCCCTCATCTGGCACCTCCAGTGACAAGGCCATAATTTCCTCTGTGATGTACACAGTGGTCACCCCATTGCTGAACCCCTTCATTTACAGTCTGAGGAACAGGGACATAAAAGGGGCCTTGGAGAAACTCTTCTACAAGGCAGGAGTCTTGTCTCAGTGATACTTACTCACCTTTATAACAGACATATGTAGTCACATAACCCCATATCCCACAAGTCTAATCTTGAGCCCAGCCTGGAATGAATAGTCAGTAAATATTTGCTAACTTGAGTGGCAGTTTATTACAGTTATTCTTTCTCTTCCTAGAAACTCATTAATATAAATTTTGAATTGTGAATTGATATTATGGCTTATTGCTTTTTTATGATATTGTACAATTATATAGTCTCTTATTTAACAGGAATTTATTGTCTTCTTAATATCTTTATTGAGGTTAAGTTGATATATACATTGTATATATATTTAAAGTGTTCATATTGATATTTTGATACATATGCACTGTGAAATAACCACCAAAATCAAGTTATTTACTATACTGGTCCTCTCCCCATAGTTAACACTTTATTTGTATGTACAGTGAGGGGACTTACAACCACTGTACTAGTCAATATTGTGTATAAAATACAGTCTGTTCACTATAGTCATCATGCTGTACATTTGACCTCAGGAGAACTTATTCCTCTGGCATAACTGGAACTTTGTACATTATGCTAGTGAAATAAGTAAAATTCAAAGCAAGAAAAATAGTGTATGATCTAATTTTTATGTGGAAACTAAAATAGTCACATTCATAGAGCAGAGAATAGGATGGGCAGTGCTTACTAGGGGATGGGGAGGAGGACATGGGAGTCCTTATGAATTGGTGGAAGCTCCAGGCTGACCAGGCTTCCATGGCATAGAAAGTGCCAAAGCTGGGACTTGGTAAAGTATGTCCTTTCCTTTCCTCACTTCACATTCCACATTCTTTTCATGTTTTTGATTGTTCGTGGTGATGATGGTGGGTCAGGAGAAGAAACTATATAGCAGCTTTTATTGCTCCAGGAAACAATCCACAGCTGTGAGTTTAGTTCCTCCACTTAGGGATTTGAGACTTTTTCTGGATTTTAGAAACACTGATCACTCTAAGACCCTGCTGTTCCCATCACTCAGCAATCCCTCTGGAGTGTCTGATGGCATGCATTTTTTGAGAACAACTCCAGCTCAGTCAAGACTAGGAATGAAAAAGACAAAGCAGCCATGATCTGGAGTCTTCTGTTGCCCCCAGTGAATTTGGTCTGTCTCATTCAATGTCTTCATTATGAATCTCCATGAAAATCATTTCTACTCAGCTTTTGATACTGGCTTTATGTTATGAGACTAAGTTATAATCTCCTTTCTTCTATATCCAGTGAAAAACCACATAGTTCTTCTTCAGGCTGTACTTAGTTAAAGACAAATATGATCAGCACTGCTTCTGGGGCTCAGCACCATGTATCTGTAAGAGAAGAGTATTTGGGAAAACTGATCTCAATTGCAGGTTGTACCTGTGTGGCCTGGGGCAATCCCCTTCATTTCTCTGAATATCCATTTCTTCTGTGGAAATGGAAACATGGCAAAACATATAAAATATGTTTGATTTGAATCAAATGCAATACTAAATTTTGCTTAACATGACCACTGACCAAGCCTAATGAACATAAGCTTTCCCTCATCAAAGGTGATGTATCAGTATCTCCTTTGTCCCATATATATGTTCATATTTATAGCTCTCCATCCAACTCATTATGGGAAGAAACTTTTATTTCTTTTGCTATTTACCTAGGATTGGAATTGCTGGGTCATGTCTATGTTGAACTTTATGAGAAATTGAACAACAATGTCACACATAGGCTCTACTTTATGTGTTACTGCTGACCATGTAGGAATGAGAATTCCAATTTCTAACATCCTCACTGTCTCTGGTATTGGCAGTCATATGATTTCAGCCACTCTGGTGGGTTTGCTGTGGTATCTCTCTGTGGTTTTCATTTCCATTTATCTAATGACTATGATGTTGGGTATCTTTCTACAGACGTATCTGTGAACTTCTTTGGTGAAACATCTTTTCAAATCTTTTACCCCTAGTTTTAAAAAATAATTGGCTTGCTTGTCTCCTCTATGTGTTCTGTATTCACATCTTTATCAGAAATGTGTTTTATAAATATTTCCTTCCAGCCTGAAGCTAGTTGTTTTATTCTATTGAGAGTTTCTTTGGAAGATTAGGTACATCTTATTTTTATGAAGTCCAGATTATTATTTTTTGCTTTTCTGGTTCATGACTTTTGTGTCCTATTGAATAAACTTTGCTACCCCATGTTTTCCAAGACTGTGTCCAATGTTCTCTTCAAAATAGTTTTCTCATTATACTTCTTAACAATTTGACCCATTTCTAGTTACATGTTTTGCATGTGGTGCAGCACAAGGCTCTATGTTCATTTTAGATATATTGATATTGACTCATGCCGGCTCCATTTATTGAAACAATATCCTTACCACATTCAAATGACTTGGTGCATTTGTACAATATCATTTGACCTTATATATATTGTTCTATTTCAAAATTATTCACTCTATTCAAATTATTAATCGATCTACATGCCTATCCTTATGCAATTATTGTTGTTTCCATTGCTTTGGATTAAGAAACAATTTTGAAATTAGGTCAAATGTGTCTGGTGGTTTGTTTCTCGTTTTTAAGTTATTTTGTCTATTTTGATTCCCTTTCACTTCTATAAAAAATTAAAAATTAACTTCTAAAAGTAGGCTCTGGGGAGTTCCCGTCGTGGCGCAGTGGTTAATGAATCAGACTAGGAACCATGAGGTTGCAGGTTCGATCCCTGCCCTTGCTCAGTGGGTTAACGATCCGGTGTTGCCGTGAGCTGTGGTGTAGGTTGCAGACACGGCTCGGATCCTGCGTTGCTGTGGATGCGGCGCAGGCCAGTGGCCACAGCTCCGATTAGACCCCTAGCCTGGGAACCTCCACATGCCGCGGGTGCGGCCATAAAATGACAAAAGGCAAAAAAAAAAAAATAAGAAAAATAAAAAAAATAAAAAAAATAAAAGTAGGCTCTGCTATTTTGACTTTGATTACCTTGAATGTATAGGTTCATTGCAGGGAGTGCCATCTGTATAATTTCAATGAGTTATCCAATTTTTGTGCAAAATATATTGCTCTTATTTGTGTCTTCTTTAATATCACCCAGGAAAGTTTTGTGTTTTTTAACGATTTGTCTTGCACGTGTTTTGATAAATTCATCTGTGTTTATTGGGTTTTCTATTGCTGTAATAGTGTATAAAATTTTTCATTCACAGAGCTATTGCTATGGTGTAGATGTACCATTAATTTTTCAGTTTTATTCATTAACCTTGTTTCGCGCTGCTTTGTTAAACTCATGTAGTTCAAATAGATTTGGAGGGAGATATTTGTTTGCTTTCTTTCCCTCTTTTTCTAACTTTGCTTAGATTAATTTGGTTTGTATTATTTATTTATTTATTTATTTATTTATTTATTTATTTATTTTTTGTATTGGCCTCGCCAATATCATATGCAGTTTCCGTGGCTGTGGGTCACATCAGAGCTGCATCTAGATGTTTATACCACAGCCACCGCAATGCAGGATTCTAGCTGCATATGTAACCTACACCACAGCTCAGGGCAATGTGGGATCTTTCCCATGGAGTGAGGCCAAGGATCAATCCCAAATCCTCAAGGTTACTAGGCAGGTTCTTTCCTGCTAAGCCACAATGGAAAGTCCTTGTATTATTCATTTTATCTCTGGCATTATCTCTATTATCTTAATAGGTATATGTCTTTTTTTTTTAACCCCAGGTTTTTTCCTCAGGCTTTTCAAATTTTGATATTGTCTGTGTGTGTGTGTGTGTGTGTGTGTGTGTGTGTGTGCTTTGCTAAATACAATAACTTTACAAATTTTATATGTAAATATAAGACTAAACAGTGTGGAACTAGCATTTGGAGTGACATTTAAGGCTGTGCTGATGTTCTCAATGCTAGTATGTTTGGAGTGTGAAGATGGGAATCAAAATATTTTGAAGGAGTTTGGTATTTGACACATGTGGAGAACTTATGGTAGTAGCATTCCTTTATTATACATTTATTTCTTTCCTTAAGCTCTGACTTAGGTGATTCCATGGGTGAATGAAGGTGATCTGGCTTTGTTTCCTCTTTCCATGGGGTTCGACCTGGATTTCCATTCTTCAGTTAGGTTCTCTTTTCAAAGGAGCAAGCAACATGTATCACATCTTCTCTATTATTCAGCCATAAAAAAGCGTGAAATAATGCCTTATGCAGCAAGATGGATGGATCTAGAGTTTATTATAGTGAGTGATGTCAGGCAGACAGTGAAGGAAAACTATCATTTCACTTATATGTGAATCTAATAAAAATGATAGAAAAGAACTTATTTATAAAACAGAAAGAAACTCACAGATTTCAAAACCAAGCTAATGGTTACCATAGGTGGAGCCATTGTGGGGATAGAAGAATCTGAAGGGTGGGAAAAACATATACACAGTACTGTATAAAATAGATGGTTAACTAGAACCCACTGTATAGCACAGGAATTCCACACTATAGTTTGTTGTAATAACCTATAAGGGGAAAGGAATGGACATATGTATGTGTGTGAGTGATTCCCTTTGCTGCACACCTAAAACTAAAACAACATTGTAAGTTAACTGTATTCCAATAAAAAAATTAAAAAACAAACAATTTCAAAGCAAGCCAAAGGGATATGAGACCTAGGAAAATGGAGCCCATTAAATGGATAATTTTATAGATGTGCTGGAGGATAGTATGAGAAAAAGCATATGTATATATTCTTTTCTGGCCTATCCAGAACTCTGTTGAGTTGGCTGCTTTTCAGTAAGTTTAAAAAAGAGGATGGTTATATCCATATGGAATAGGAATGGGCTCATTTCACCAGATTAAAAAAAGTAAAGGATTTTAAGCTTACCACTAACATGTAGAAAGCTCTTCTGAATTTTATTTCCAATTAAGAGCTGCTCAAATGAAATTTTTTTTTAATTTTAATTTTAACTTTTACATTATACCCAGCTGTACAGCGTGGTGACAGGGTTACACATACATATATGGATTCATCACAAGTGGTTAGACATAGTTCCCAGTGCTCTACAGTAGGATCTCCTTGCTTTTCCATCCCAGAGGCAACAGTATACAACTATGAACCCCAGACCCCCCTACCATCCCATTCCCTACCCCACCCTTTTGGCAACCACAAGTCTGTTCCCCAAGTCCTTGATTTTCTTTTCTGCATAAAGGTTCATTTGTGCAGTATATTAGATTCCAGTGATTAGTGATATCTTATGGTATCTGTCTTTCTCCTTCTGACTTACTACACTCAGTATGAGGGTCTCTAATTGCATCCATGTTGCTGCAAATGACATTATTTTATTCTTTTTTATGGCTGAGTAGTATTCCATTGTGAATATATACCACATCTTCCTAATCCATTCATCTGTCGATGGACATTTGGGTTGTTTCCATGTCTTGGCTATTGTGAATAGTGTTGCAGTGAACATGCGTGTGCAGGTGTCTTTTTCAAGGAGATTTTTGTCCGGGTATATGCCCAAGAGTGGGATTGCTGGGTCATATGGTAGTTTTATGTATAGTTTTCTAAGGTAACTCCATACTGTTTTCCACAGTGGTTGTAGCAGCTTACATTCCCACCAACAGTGCAGGAGGGTTCCCTTTTCTCCACATCCCCTCCAGCAATTGTTGTTTGTGGACTTGTTAATGATGGCCATTCTGACTGGTGTGAGGTGGTATCTCATAGCAGTTTTGATGTGCATTTCTCTAATCATCAGTGGTGATGAGCATTTTTTCATGTGCTTGTTGGCCATCTGCATCTCTTCTTTGTAGAACTGTCGATTTAAGTCCTTTGCCCATTTTTCAATGGGGTTGTTTTTTTTTTTTTTTTTGCTGTTGAGCTGCATAAGTTGCTTATATATTTTTGAGATTAAGCCCTTGTCAGTTGCATCATTTGACACTATTTTCTCCCATTCTGTAAGTTGTCTTTTGATTTTCTTTTTGGTTTCCTTTGCTGTGCAAAAGCTTGTCAGCTTGATTAGGTCCCATTGGTTTATCTTTGCTTTTATTTCTGTTGCTTTGGGAGACTGACCTGAGAAAACATTTGTAAGGCTGATGTCAGAGAATGTTTTACCAATGTTTTCTTCCAGGAGTTTAATGGTGTCTTGTCTTACATTTAAGTCTTTAAGCCATTTAGAATTTATTTTTGTGCATGGTGTGAGAGTGTGTTCTAGTTTCATTAATTTGCATGCAGCTGTCCAGGTTTCCCAGGAATACTTGCTGAAACCACTGTCTTTTTCCCATGTGATGTTCTTCCTTCCTTTGTCAAAGATCAATTGAACATAGGCATCTGGGTTTTTTTCTGGGTTCTCTATTCTGTTCTATTGGTCCATATGTCTGTTTTGGTACCAGTACCACACTGTCTTGATTACTGTGGCCCTGTGTTATTGCCTGAAGTCTGGGAGAGTTATGTCTCCTGCTTGGTTTTTGTTCTTTGGAATTGCTTTGGTGATTCTGGGTCTCTTGTGGTTCCATATAAAATTTTTGGATTGTTTGTTCTAGTTCTGTGAAGAATGTCTTGGGTAATTTCATAGGGATTGCATTAAATCTTTAGATTGCTTTGGGTAGTATCGCCATTTTTACAATATTTATTTTTCCAGCCCATGAGCATGGAATATCTTTCCATTTCTTTGTATCTTCTTTGTACTCCTTGATTAATGCTTTGTAGTTTTCTGCATATAGGTCTTTCACCTCCTTGGTCAAGTTTATTCCCAGTTATTTGAATTTTTGGGGTGTTATTTTAAAAGGTAAAGTATTTTGGTATTATTTTTCTAATATTTCATTGTTAGTATACAGAAATGCGATTGATTTCTGAAGGTTAACCTTATATCCTGTCACTTTGCTGAATTTATCTATGAGTTCAAGTATTTTTGGGATTGAGTCCTTGGGGTTTTCTATATAAAGTATCATGTCATCTGCATAGAGTGACAGTATTACCTCTTCTCTTCCTATTTGGATGCCTTTTATTTCTTCTGTTTGTCTGATTGCTGTAGCTAGGACTTCCAATACTATGCTAAATAAGAGTGGTGAGAATGAGCATCCTTGTGTTGTTCCAGATTATAATGGGAAGGCTTTCAGCTTTTCTCCATTGAGTATTATATTTGCTGTGTATTTGTCATAAATGCCTTTTATTATGTTAAGGAATGTTCCCTGTATTCCCACTTTGGTAAGAGTTTTGATCATGAATGGATGTTCTGACCTTGTCAAATGCTTTTTCTGCATCTATTGAGATGATCATGTAGTTTTTGACTTTTCTTTTGTTAATGTGGTGTATGACGTTGATTGATTTGTGTATGTTGAATCATCCTTGTGCACCTGGGAGGAATGCCACCTGGTCATGGTGTATGATCTTTTTGATATGTTGTTGGATTCGGTTGGCTAAAACTTTGTTGAGAATTTTTGCATCTATATTCATCAAAGATATTGGCCTATAGTTTTCTTTTTTCTTGGTGTCTTTGTCTGGTTTTGGAATTAAGGTGATGCTGGCATCATAGAATGTCTTTGGGAGTGTTCCTTCTTCTTCAACTGTTTGGAAAAGTTTAAAGAGAATGGGTATGAGTTCCTATTTGTATGTTTGGTAGAATTCACCTGTGAAGCCATCTGGTCCTGGACTTCTATTTGTAGGGAGTGTATATCTCTTTTGATGTCAGTAATGTACTGTGTTGATTTCTAAAAGTTTGAAGTATAGTTTGCAATCAGTGTCATGCCTAGTTTTGTCCATTTTGCTCAAGATGGCTTTGGTTTTGTGGTTTTTCAGTGGTTTCACATGGATAGAATAAATGATGGTGATGGGATATGAGCTCCAACAAACTTCAGGGTCAGTGGTGTGGGACCTCAAGGGCTGGTCCTACTCTGTTAGGTCCTTTCTGCAGTGGATGGAGTGGCAGATTCTGTTGTAGGTTCTTCAAAGTTCAATGGTGTTCATGGTCTCTCCTCCTCATGAGAGGGCAGAGGGAAGAAGGATATGTCACTGATATTAGAGATATCCTCTGGGACTCCTGTAGTTTAGACCCTTTGGTCTCCTCACTGTATCCCTCCCCAGAGGAAGGCGAGAAATTGGGCAATTAACTCAGTTGTCTTCTACTCTAAGCAGAGTCTTTGATTCTGTGTTCCCTGGGGTCCCAATCATTGTTCTTGTTCTTGTAAACAGGCACAGAAGTGCTAAATATCCTCAGGCCATGGAGGCATAAGTGATGACTCCTCAATTAGTAGCCTGAACCAGCACAGACCTGAGCAAGGTGGGGAACCATGACTTGGCCTAGATGTGTGTGTTGATGTGAGGGAATAGGAAGAAGAGATAGAGAAAATATGTGTTTGTGTTGACCGTATAACCATGTGCTTTTAGTGACTGATTCACACACTAACCTACATGGTGCTACCAGCCTCAAGTGGTCATAACATTACAATTATTTAAAAGGACCTAAAATTAAAACTTGGGTTACTCAGTTGCACTAGCTATATTTCAAGTCTGCAGTAGTCTCAGGAGACGGTGCTACCCTGTCGGACAAACAGCTATAGAGTATTTCCATCTTGTTGAAAGTCCTATTGCATAGTGCTAATAATAGACCATGAAGCCTGAATATCTGCAATACATGTGTGTGCTTGGGTTGCTGTGTGAATGTTGCTTCATTTTATGTTATTTGTGTGTTCTGTTTAACCACACCTGATTCTCAGTGTGTGTAGTGGATTTATTTGTGTGTGTGTATGGTTTGTGAGTTGTGTGAGTGACTAGATGTGGTTTTGCATGTTGTTTTTTTGAAACAGCTTGTGAGTTGTAACTGACATACAAAAAACTGCACATATTTAATGTACAAAATTTTGCGGAGTTTGGACCTGAGCACACACTTGTGAAACTACCACCACAATCAAGGTCATCAACATATATATCTCCTCTCAAAATGTCCTTGTGTCCTTTTGATGTGGTAAGAAAACTTAATATGAGATCTACTCTTTTAGGGAATTTTTAGGTTCAGAGTATAGTGTTTTTGACTTGGCATTATGCAGCAGGTCTCTAGAACTAATTCATCTTGCATAACTGACATTTTATTTCAATTGAATAAATACACTCCATTTCTCCTTCCTCCTAGC
The DNA here is from genome assembly GCA_004024745.2 of Catagonus wagneri. Lineage (NCBI taxonomy): Eukaryota > Metazoa > Chordata > Mammalia > Artiodactyla > Tayassuidae > Catagonus > Catagonus wagneri. The sequence goes on from PVHT021183634.1 coordinate 9,631,377, forward strand.
CCTTGGTGACTGCCATTTATTCTCTTTTTCTGTGAATTTCTCAAGGTGAAGTTTTGCGATGTTTTTCCTTGTAAGACTGGCTTATTTCACTTAGCATAATTTCCTCCTGGTTCATTGTTTTTATCAGAATGTCAGGATTTCATTTTTTAAAGGCAACCTTATAATCCATTTTGTGTATATGCCACATTTATCCTTTCATCTGTGGATGAACATGTGGCTTGTTTCCATAGCTTATCTTTGTGCACAGAGCTGCAGTGCACATGAGAGAGTAGATATGTCTCTGAGCTCCTGATTCCAGTCCTTTCTGGTCTACACCCAGAAGTGGATTGCTGGATCATGTGGTTGTTCTCTTATTAATGCCCTTGGGGAATCTCCATACTGTTTTCCATATTGGCGGCACAATTTAACATTTCCACCAACAGGGTAGAAGTGTTCTTGCTTGTGTGTTTTTTAATTTTTGAGTGACAGAGATTTCATTATAAAGTTGTAAGTAAGTTGGTATGAATCCATGCAAACCTCACTTCTTACTAGGATGAATATAGGTTGGAGAGTGCCAAAAAGCAGCACCTGGGATTTTCTTTTGGTGTCACTATGTTTCATGCTGAGAGTCTGTTTCTGTGTATAAACCAATCACAATCTATTTCTCCTCTCCTTGGATGGCTGTAGAGCAGAGAGATCCTCATGAGGGCCTTGGAAATATGTGTTTGCACTTGACATGATCATCCAGGCTTGGATCCTGACTGTTCCTTTGTTACAGCTTTATTTAGATACAAACAGGCAACAAACAAATCCTCTTTAGGCCTAGTTGGTAGCACTTTGTCCCATTGTTTTGAAGGTTACTGAACTTTTCTCAGTGTTCCTCATTGATATTTGATGATTTCCACATTTCCACTCTGGGGAACAAAATGGGGTCAGTTTTGGAAGTTTGTCTAGTTTTGTTTTTTGTTTTTTGTCTTTTTGCCTTATCTAGGGCCACTCCCATGGCATATGGAGGTTCTCAGGCTAAGGGGTCTAACAGGAGCTGTGGCTGTCAGCCTTCACCACAGTCACAGCAAGGCGGGATCCGAGCCACATCTGCAACCTACACCACAGCTCACGGCAATGCCAGATCCTTAACCCACTGAGCAAGGCCAGGGATCAAACCCTCAACCTCATGGCTCCTAGTTGGATTCGTTAACCACTGAGCCAGGATGGGAACTCCAAAGCTTGTCTAGTTATCAGGAATTCTGAAATATGTCCTTGGTCTTTTAGCATCTTTAATACCTTGGCTCTCTGATCATCATGCAAATTCTTATGACCCTCATTTTGCAAGTACGCTCAGAACTGAGCCATTTAAAAGCCCCAGTGATAGAATGGGAGAGAGAGAAAGAGACAATGGCATATATGAAGGAAGGCATTTATTATAAAATTTGTAAAAGATTCTATGAGTCAGTTTCTGTGGACCTACTAATCTTCAAGGGCCGTCCATGATCTGGGCCTGTACTGTTTCCTGGATGTGAGAGCGAGACCTCAGAAATTAACCCACATTTTCAGGAATCTACCTGATCTTGCTTGATGACCTACTGAGTCTTTGTCATCTTAAGCTCCTGATGTCTGCTTACCCATCCTGCCTAAATAATGAGGTATTTATTTATTTTTGTGGTCTGTTTCCTTTTGATTGCTATTTTAGTCGATATTTATTGACTTGTGATGTATTACCTAAATTGAATTTATTTACTTTGCTAAAATATATGTACAAAACAACATTTCAATAATTTTTGCATACATTTCTATGGTAATAAATAATTCATGTTGTTGTACAGCCATCACCACCATCCACCTCTAGGAATTTTTATCTTCCCAAATGGAAATTCTGTAACCACTGAACAATAACTCCTCATTTTCCTCTGCACACCAGCCCCTGACAGTCACCATTCCATTTTTGTCTCTATTAATTTGACTCTTCTAGGAATCTCATGTGAATGGAATCTTACAATATTTACACTTTTGTGACTGCATGATTTTACTTAGCATAATGTCTTCAAGGTTCATTCATATTGTGGCTATTATCAGGATTTCTTTCTTCCTTTCTTTCTTTCTTTCTTTCTTTCTTTCTTTCTTTCTTTCTTTCTTTCTTTCTTTGTTTTTATGCCTTTTCTAGGGCCACACCTGCGGCATATGGAGGGTGCCAGGCTAGGGGTCTAATAGGAGCTGTAGCCGCTGGCTACAGCCACAGCCACTGCAATGCCAGATTTGAGCCACATCTGTGACCTAAACCACAGCATACGGCAGTGCTGGATTGTTAACCCAGTGAGTGAGGCCAGGGATCAAACCCACAGCCTCACCATTCCCAGTCAGATTCATTAACCACTGAGCCATGATGGGAACTCTGGGATTTCTTTCCTTTTTAATGCTGAGTATTATTCCACTATATGTGTAGACCACATATTATTTATCTAATCATTTGCTAAAGCACCTGGGTTGTTTTCATTTTGGCTACTGTGAATAATGTTGCTTTAAATACGGGTATATAAATACCTTTTTGGGCCCCTGTTTTCAATTATTCTGGGTATATAAGCAGAAGTAAAATTCCTTAATCATATGAAATTCCATTGAATTTATGAGAAACATTCTTAATGTTTGCCTTTCCCTTCCTTCCTGCCTTCCTCACATCCTACCTTATTTCCTTCCTTCCATTATTTCTTTCCTTCCTTCATTTCTTCCTCTTTCCCCCTCTCTTTCTTTCTTTCTTTCTTTCTTTCTTTCTTTCTTTCTTCATTTTTCATTTCTTTATTATTTCTTATAATCATTTTAATGATAAAAAGTAAGTTTTTTGTTGAGCACTTTTTTTGTACATGGTACATTCATCTTCCAAATAATGCTTTAAGTGATGTGTGTATGTATAATGTGTGTGCACGCATGCATGTGCGCATGTGTGTGTAATGTGCATGTGTAAGACAGACACAAGCACATAGGCAGTCTGACTGTAGAGCCACAGAAGGGACTACGTCTTATTTATTACTGTCTCCCTACTGTCTTTCATGATGTCTATACTCTGTAAAAAAGAGAATGAGTTGTTCCCTATTTCCACTGTGTTTGATTGAAGTTGAATACTTTCCCCATGTGACTGTATCAGTGTTCAGACAAACCATGTTGTGTTACTCTCACAACTGGATGAGGCATCAGTGTGTGGCGCAGACTGGATGAGGCATCAGTGCTGTGAGAGCTGTCTGTACCCTAACACAGTCACTCTGAGAAGCCATATGACCTTGTAGTATCTGCCTTGCTCAGTACTTCTAAGTTCCTGGAATTTCCAATTTCTCTTCATTCCCAGAAGAGAGAAAAGCAGCATGAGGAAGGAGAACCAGAGCCACGTGTCCGAATTCCTCCTCCTGGGGCTCCCCATCTGGCCAGAGCAGCAGGGCATGTTCTTCGCCCTGTTCCTGGGCATGTACCTGACCACAGTGCTGGGGAACCTGCTCATCATCCTGCTCATCAGGCTGGACCCTCGCCTCCACACCCCCATGTACTTCTTCCTAAGCCACTTGGCCCTCACTGACATCTGCTTCTCATCTGTCACTGTCCCTAAGATGCTGATGAACATGCAGACTCAGGATCAATCCATTCCCTATGCAGGGTGTGTGACACAGATGTATTTTTTCATATTTTTTGGTTGCATTGATAATCTTCTTCTTGCAGTTATGGCCTATGACAGGTATGTTGCCATATGTCTCCCTCTACGCTATACCATCATCATGAGAAAGAATCTGTGTCTATGTCTGTTGGCTGGATCCTGGCTTCTCTCCTGTGCCAGTGTGCTGACCCACACCCTCCTCCTGGCTCAACTGTCATTCTGTGCTGACAATATCATCCCCCACTTCTTCTGTGACCTTGCTGCCCTGCTTAAGCTGTCCTGCTCAGACACCTCTCTCAATGAGCTGGTCATATACACTGTAGGGACTGTAGTTGTCATTTTTCCATTGATTGGCATCCTGGTCTCTTATGGCCAGATTAGTGTCTCCATCCTGAGGGTCCCCTCTACTAAAGGCATCTGCAAAGCCTTGTCTACCTGTGGCTCCCACCTCTCTGTGGTGTTTCTATTCTATGGGACAATTATGGCACTGTACTTTTCCTCCTCATCAGGCCAGACCCATGACAAAGACATCATTGCTTCCGTGATGTATACAGTGGTCACCCCCATGTTGAACCCTTTCATCTATAGCCTGAGAAATAGCGACATGAGATTGGCTCTGGGAAGTGTTTTCAGGAACAATAACCTTTTTCACCAAGTGAGAATCACCTAACCATGTGCTTATTTACTCACTGTCCTTGTATGACATGCCTGAAAAAAGTTGTGTGTTGGTCACCCATGTCTCTAGCACTTTTCTAACTGTCCTTTAAATAGTCTTTGTTATTGGATCAATCCTTCCCTTTCATCTTATCTCTTGTCCAGTTTTTCTTCTATAACACTAAATTTATCATTAGCAATGACGTTAAATTTTTTGGTTTTCAAAGCATCAAACTCCTGTGTTTGTATGTGTATGTGTTTTTAATTTTTTTCCATTTGTTATATTATTATTAAATTTGGTTTTTATAGCTTTTTAAAATGTGTATATGGAGTTCCCGTTGTGGCTCAGTGGTTAATGAATCCGACTAGGAACCATAAGGTTGCAATTTGATCCCTGGCCTCGCCCAGTGGTTTAAGGATCCAGCATTGCCGTGAGCTGTGGTGTAGATGCAGATGCAGCTCGGATCCTGCCATGCTGTGGCTGTGACCCCTAGCTCTGATTAGACCCCTAGCCTGGGAACCTCCACGTGCCACCGGTGTGGCCCTAGAAAGTGCAAAAAGGCAAAATAAATAAATAAATAAAAATGAAATAAAATAAAATGTGTGTATATATATATATGTATATATATATATATTATGGGCATTGGTTTTTACGTTCTTAATTATTTTGAAGTATAGTTGACTTGTGTTAATTTCAGGTGTGGAGCATAGTGATTCCCCCCTTTTTTTTGGTGGGTATTTGTAGTAGATTTTATTTATTTTTTTCCATTGCTTAATGAATTTTATTACAATTATAGGTGTACAAAAATCATCAGAACTCAATTTGATAGCATATGCATCCCAAACTGTCATTTGTACTATGTATGTTTTCAGGTTATTTTCCCTTATATTTTATTACAAAATATCTAGCATAGTTCCATGTGTTATACATTTGGTCCTTGTTAATTATCTAATTTATAAATTGTAGTGTATATATGTTAATCCCAGACTCCTAGTTTGCCCCTCACCCTTTCCCCTTTGATAACTGTTTTGTATATCTGTGGATCTATTTCCATTTTTTGTATAAATTCATTTGTATCATTTTTTTAAGATACCACATTTAAGCAATACCCTAAGATATATGATTTTCTCTGCCTGGTTTTCTTCATTTAGTATAATAATCTCTAGGCTCATCCATGTTGCTACAAATGGCATTGTTTTATTCTTTTCATGGCTGAGTAATATTCTATTTTATATATGTACCACATGTTCTTCATCATTCACCTGTTGATGGATATTGAGGTTGTTTCTATGTCTTGGCTTCTTGTCTTCCAAAGCTACAAACATTCAATTAAATTTCTAATGCTTAGTTTTAGTAAAGTCCAAAAATCTTATCTTCTCAATGCAGGATCAAGTTAATAAAGTACTTTTGTTCATTTGCTAAACATAAATAAACTTTAATTTGAATGTGATTTGACAATAGGAGAGCACAGAGTAGTCAATCATATTACCAAATTTCCCCATTCCAGGAAGACTATTTCATCCCAAGCCCCAAATTGGAAGTTTGTGTTGAGAACAGTCTATAGCTCTTGGATTAATTTTATCTTGGAAATGAGTGTTGTCTTTTCTCCAGAGATATCATTTCTAATATGAAGAAGCTAAATGCATGAATTTACAATTTATGCACCCTAAAATTTCGACTGCATGACCACTATGTGCCAGGCAATTTTCTACATTCTGGGAATACACATTAAAAAAGATGTATCATTTCATATAGTTTATATTCCAGCTCTCCTGATCCAGCTCACCATGCTCCTTTTTTTTTTCCATAATAGGTTTTAACCTTCCTAAACACCATAGTTTACTTATTTTTTAAAATTGTCATCGTTTCTTTACTGCGATAAAAATTCTAAGGAAGATGGGTTACTATGTCTGAAATAAATAAATTCTAAAGTTTTGAGGGTAAAATAGTCTGTGAATAAAGGAGCCATAAAAAGGGGGGAGAGGAAGGAGTTCCTATCTTTGCTCAGTGGTAACGATCCGACTATTTTTCAGGAGGAAACGGATTTGATCTTTGGCTTTGCTTAGTGGGTTAAGTATACAGCGTTGCTGTGAACTGTGGTGTAGGTTGCAGATGCGGCTCAGATCCTGAGTTGCTGTGGCTGTGGTGTAGCCCGGCTACTGCAGCTCTGATTTGAGCCCTAGCCTGGGAACTTCCATATGCTGCAGGTGTGGCCAAAGACCCCCAAATCAAAGAGGGGTGGGAAACAAGAAAGGTGGGGTGTAGTTCATAATTTAACACCATGTGGTCTAGGTAGAGATCATTGGGAAGGGAACCTCCAAAGACTTTAGTGAGGACAGGTAAGTGAGCCATGGTGACATGTGGTCAAAAGCATGGAGATCAGCACCTAGAAAAACTCTGAGGTGTGAAGGGGCCTGGTCAATTCCAGGGACATTAATGGGGCTTCTGTAGCTGGATGGGATGAAGTGTTGAAGGGATGGTAGGTGAGTGGTACAGAGATATCACAGGACCAGATTTTTAGGGCACTTCAAGTCATGGTAGGTGTATTATGCAAGATTCCCCAGAGCAGTAGAACAAATATGGTGTCTGTGTTTAAAAAGAGTGATTTATGGAGTTCTTCCTGTCTCACAAGGATTGCTAGCATCTCTGCGTTGGATTAGAGAATGCCGTTACCACAGTTGTGGCATAGGCTGCATGGCAACTCTGATCTGATCCCTGGCCTGGGAACTTCCATATGTCATGGGGCATCCAAAAAAGAAGACAAAAATAGAGAGAGAAATTTATTTTAAAGAATCGCTTAAAATAATTTTGAGGCCAGCTAGTGTAGAGTTTACAGGGTAGTTTGGTAGGCTGGAAACCCAAGGAGAAGTTGCAATTTGAGTCTGAAGGCAGGCTGCTGACAGAAGTGTCTGTTCTCTGTGGGAGGTCATTCTTTATCTTAAGGCCCTTAACTGATTGATGAGGCCCACCCACATTATGGAGGACAGTCTGCTTTATTCAGAGTTTTCTGATTACACTGTTAATCTCATCCACAAAGATACCTTCATGGAAACATCTAGAATTGTGTTTGACCAAATATCTGGGTGCTGTAGCCTTGCCAAATTAACATATAAAGTAAGAATTATAGTTGAGTCTTTGGTTCTTAGTCTGATTTGGGAACCCTCTGGAAGGGATTCAGTAGAGGAATAACACAGCCATACTTGATTTTGTTATTGTTTCTTTAAAAACACCCAGATTTGCGGAGGTATAAATGACATACAATAAACTTCATATAGCTAAAATATATCATTTCACTCAGAAAACTTGCATATAGAACTACCATATGATCCAGCCATCCCACTCCTGAGCATATATCCAGATAAAACTACATTTCAAAAAGACACATGCACCCCTATGTTCATAGCAGCACTGTTCACAATAGGCAAGACATGGAAATAACCTTATTGGCCATAAACAGATGAATGCATACAAAAAATATGATATATCTATATATAAAAATATATATAAAGGAATATTACTCAGCCATAAAGAAGAAAGAAATAATGACATTTGTAGCAACATGTTGCTATTAGATATTCTTATACTAAGTGAAGTAGGTCAGAAAGCCAAACATCATATGATACACTTATATGTGGACTCTAAAATATGGCACAAATTAACCTATCTGCAAAACAGAAGCTGACTCTTAGACATAGAGAAGAGACTGTAGTTGCTAAGAAGGGAGAGGGATGACAGGGAGTTTAGAGTTAGCAGATGCAAAGTCTTACATTTGGAATCATAAGCAATGAGTTCCTACTGTACAACCCAGGGAACTAAACCCACTGTCTTGGGATAGACCATGATGGAGGAATATATACAAAAGGGAATGTTTGTGTGTGTGTGTGTGTGTGTGTGTGTATGACTGGCTCACTTTGCTATACTGCAGAAATGGGCACAACCTTGTAAATCAGTATACATTAATAAAAAAGGTTAAAAAATGAGGTATATCATTTGACTTGTTTTGATGTATATATATACACTCATGAAACTATCACCACAGCCATCAAGATCCTGAATTTCCCTGATGCCTACACTCCTGCCCTCTCTTGGCTCCTCCCAACTGTCCTCAGGGGAACCACTAACCTGTTTATATCACATGGAGTAGTTATCATCTCCTAGAAGCTTATTTCAGTGGAATCATACAGTGTGTAATATTTTCTTGCTGCCATTTTTACTCAGTGTAAACATTTTGAGATTCATTCATGTTCTACTGTGTATAAATAGTTCTTTCTTTATTATTGAGTAGTATTCCGTTACACAGATATACCACAGCTGTTGTGTTAACTAAACCTTATAATTTAAAAAATTTTTATTATTGTAAAAATTTGAATTATTTATTTTTAATTTTAAAACTGTTTATCTTTTATTTTTTTACTTTCATTTGACTATTATTGAAGTGTGGTTCATTTACAATGTGTTAGTTTCAAGTATAAAAAAAGTGATTCAGTTATGCACGCACACACACACACACACACACACACACACAATTTATATTCCACTGAGATCTTTTTCCCTGAAGTTTTTATATAATATTGAATACAGTTTCCTGTGCTATATAGTAAGTCCATTCACTTACTAAGAGTAAGTCCATTTATGAACATCTGGGCTATTTCTAGCTTATGGCTATTAAACAGAGCTGTTATGCACATTCTTCTATGGTCTATGTGTAACTATATACCTAGTCACATTCTAAGTATATATTTAACTTTTTAAAAATGTTCAAACTGTTTTGTATTTCCAAGAGCAATGTATGAGTGTTCCAGTTCCATCATATCTTCATTAACAGTGAGAGCAGCAGTCTTTTCAATTTTAGCCGGTCTAATAGGTGTGCAATGGTATAAACCAGTTTATAGACATGGAGCCACTTGATTGAAGGGCTGTCTTTGTTCTTGAAAAAGAATTCTGTAGCACTGGGTATCTTATGAAATGCCCCTTGCATGAGTTTCATGATTCTGCAGCACTTGTCACCATTAACATGCCATTCATTTTGCATAAATAATATTTTATGCACACCCCCCACTTGTAAGTATTTTCTAAGAGTGGGGTTTCTGTTTATATTATTAACTGTTATGTCTCTAGAGAAGATATCAGTATTACATTTGTGGGAACCTTAATGTTTATTTAAGGGAATGAGTTAATGAATGAGTTGATGAATTCATTCAACAGTTACCAATCACAATTGCCTGTTGTGAGCCATAGCTGATCTCTAGTGATACAAAGACCTTGACAATAAACCTTAACATTTAGTAAGCTTTCATTAGGTGCTCATTTAACCATTCTTCAAATTCAAATGAAGAGAACAATTATTATTTCCACTTTGATAAATAGCTCAAGTATGTTCTCTTGGTAGGCAAAGAACACAAAGGCTTTTTTCCAGAGTTTTATATTCAATCCCCTTTCTACTGAACAAGGCATAGACTGTACTCTAAAAACCCTTCCAGTGGAGTGTGGAGATGGGCACATTTTAATGGGCTTTGTGTTCTAATGAAAGCCTGTGTCAGTGCTGGGGAAACTGCAAAAGCCCTTCCACTGCCTGTGACATACACTGCCCCTGGCAGAAGCTGTGCTCATGACACAGAGGACATGGGCAGTGGGGGAACTCCTGCTTCTCATCAGAGACTTGACCAGAAGCCCAGGGTAGAATTGCTAGAAGGGACACTTTCTCTGTGAAACCAGGTGCAGCTCAGCCCCTGTGGACCCTGGTCATCCTCCTTCCCAAGGGGCTAGGAAGATGTTATGCAATTACCCCAGTGGACTCCTTCTCTAGTTGTGGCTCATGCTGGATTACTTCTGGGGTTATTTTTGATTGGAGGACAGATCTCCTTGCATATTGTTTTGAAGCTGGAGAAATGACAGGCAAGACTAGGTTCCTCAGGCCACCAGTATTTGCTCTTTTTCTTTGGATCCTGGGTCTTCTGGACAGAAAGTGAGGAATCAAGTAACAGAATGAAGTAGAAGGTATTTGACCCCAGAGCTCAGTTATAGCTCAGAAGGAGCCCAGAAACTCCACAGCCATGCAGGGCAGAGAGGATACTTAAGTTCCTCAAGGCCAACAGTTAATGAGGAGCATAGCCCAGACCCAGTTCTTCTGAGTACTGAGCCCAAGGACTCAATCTACTTCATCTACCATTTACTGGAAAAGGTTTCTGGAAAACCTTTGTGTTTAGTGGTTAATGGGTATTTTCATGCATGAGTCTCTATTCAGAGTCTGAGTTCGTACATCTGATATGTGATTTTTAGGTGTTGCTGGTGGTTTTATGTTTGTTGAGATTATACAAGAGCTATTTGTTCATAGTTATGTGGATTATTTGTGTGTACCATCTTGTGTGTTATTTAGGAATTAATTTTTGTGACTCTTTGGGTAACTGAGCCCTAAGCCATGGTTATTATCCTATAGCTACATATGGTAAGAAATTATAAATCAGTAAGTGTGCACGTTAGTGTTTGTTTCACATACAAGTTTTAGGGGCTTCTGTTTTAATATCTATGAGTCCAAATAATCCTTTAAATACCTTTCAACTCTGGCCATATCACTGCCTTGGTGAGCAGGTCATGTAGAGGTTAGTGAAAACAGGTCTATGCAAATAATCCTTCTCCAACTTCAAGGTCACAGTCTGACCTACCTTCCAGGGCTCATGGCCCAGCTTCCTCCTTCCCAAGGTCCTACCTGAATCAAGGCTACTGGGTTGTCTAGATCTGTTCTGGTTTCTCTGTGAGGACTAACACAATGTATGTCAGGGAGTAGCCATGTCACCATAAATGGTCATCATTGTCCTCCTTGGTGGCTATGAAGTGAAATAACCAGTGCCTCAAGCAAGATCCTAGTCCAGTTACTCTGTCCAAACTTGTATTGCTTGCTGCACGACAGGCCAGTTTATTAATTGAGAGACCATTTGTTGGGGCAAGCAATAGGGAATGTATTTGGAAAGCCAGCAGAT
>PVHT021183634.1:9653644-9677913 GCA_004024745.2 Catagonus wagneri
AAAAAAAAAAAAAAGAGAGAAAGCCAGAGTAGCAATACTCCTATCAGACAAAATAGACTTTAAGATGAAGAACATTTTAAGAGATAAGGAAGGGTACTATGTAATGATCAAAGGATCAATCCAAGAAGAAGATATAATAATTTTAAATACCTATGCATCCAACATAGGATCACCACAATATATAAGGCAACTGCTAACAACCTTAAAAGGAGAAATCAATAATAACACCATCATAGTGGGGGACTTTAACACCCCACTTACAGCAATGGACAGGTCATCCAGACAGAAAATCAGTAAGGAAACACAGGCCCTGAATGAAGCATTAGATCAGATGGACTTAATATATATTTATAGGACATTCCATCCAAAAGCAACAGAATACACATTCTTCTCAAGTGTGCACGGAACATCCTCTAAGATTGATCACATCCTGGGTTACAAATCAAGCCTCAGTAACTTTAAGAAAATTGAAATCATATCAAGCATCTTCTCTGACCCCAATGCTATATGACTGGAAATCAACAACAAGAAAAAAATGGCCAAAAATACAAACACGTGGAGACTAAACAACTCACTACTAAACAACCAATGGAACACTGAAGAAATCAAAGAGGAAATTAAAAAATACCTAGAAGCAAATGACAACAAAGATACAACACTCCAAAACCTCTGGGTTGCAGCAAAAGCAGTTCCAGTAGGAAAGTATATAGCAATACAAGCCTACCTCAAGAAACAAGAAACACAGAAACAACCTAACTTTACATCAAAATCAGCTAGAGAGGGAAGAAGCCAGGTCATGGAAACAACCTAAATGCCCATCGACAGAGGAGTGGATAGGGAAGATATGGTACATACACACAATGGAATATTATTCAGCCATTAAAAGGAATGAAATAACAACATTTACAGCAACATGGATGGACCTAGAAATTATCATGTGAAGTGAAACCAGTCAGACAATTAGACAGCAGCACCCAATGCTACCGCTTACATGTGGAAACTAAAGAGACACAATTAACTTCTTTGAGGAACAGACAATGACTCACAGACTTTGGAAAACCTTGGTTTTTCAAATAAGACAATCTGGGGGGTGGGGGGATGCACTGTGGGTTTGGGACACAAAATCTATCACATTGACTTGTGATGATCTTTCTACACCTATAATTGAAATAAAATTCATTGTTATAAAAATGATTATTTAAGGAAATGAGTGAATGAATGAACAGATGAATTCATTCAACATTTATCAGTCACCATTACCTGTTGTGAGCCATAGCTGATCCCTAGTGATACAAAGACTGACAATAAACCCTAACATTTAGTCAGTTTTCATTTGGTTTTCACTGAACCATTCTTCCAACTACATAAATGACTATAATTATTATTTCAACTTTATAGAAACTGAGTCAAAGTGGCCTTGGATAAATTTCTCAAGTGTGTTCCCTTAGCAGGAGATGAACCCAGAGTATTTTTTACAGAGTTTTATATTCAATTCCCCTTTTCCTGAACAAGGCATAGACCATGCGCTACAACACCTTCCAGGGGAGTTGGGGGATGTGCATATTTTAAGGGGCTTTGTGTTCTAATGAAAGCTTGTGTAGGTTTTAGGGAACCTGCAGAAGCCCTTCCACTGTCTGTGCCACATACTGTCCTTGGAAGAAGCTGTGCTCATGATGCAGAGGCCACAGGCAATGAGAGAACTCCTGCTTCTCATCAGAGAATTGACCAGAAGCCCAAGGTACCACTCATATCAGGGACACTTTTGTGAAACCAGGTGCAGCTCAGCCCCTGTGGACCCTAATCATCCTCCTTCCCAAGGGGCCAGGAGGGAGCTGGGCAGTTGCCCCAGTGGACGGCTTCTCTAGTCAGGGCCTGGGGATGGATTCCCTGTGGGATCTCTTTAGGATGGAGAAAAGGAGATCTCCTTGTGCATTGTTTTGAAATTGGAGAAATGACCGGAGAGTCTGTAAGGTCCTCAGGCCACTGAGATTTGCTCTTTTTCTTTGGATCCTGGCTCTTCTGGACAGAAAGTGAGGATTCAGGTAACAGAATGAAGCAGAAGGTATTTGAACAAAGAGCACAGGTATAACTCAGAAGAAGCCCAGAAACCTCCCTAGTCAGGCATGTGTAAGTGTGTGAACATCAGAGAAGTTACATGTATTTTTGTGTGTGTTCTGTTGTTTGAGTCTATGTGTGTATGTGTAACTGGCAGACACATTGTATGACACATATGAGAATATACAGAGTTCACAGAAGACTGGACATTTCCTCAGGGTGTGCTTATTCTACTTGCATCTGCTGCTGTATGCTCTGTATGAGACTTTGTGCACTGCTTGTAATTCAACTATGAAGGACTCTTGTGTCAACAATGCCTCTGGTCTAGGATGCTTGACAGTTCTATGTGTGTTGCTGTCCTATGCATGTGCATTTTCTTTGTGAGTTTTGCATGGATTTGTCTGAAGCTGACATGCACCCTGACTGTATTTACCTAGTAAGAGTATAAGCCAGAGATATCTATAAATCTCCATTTGACAAGTTTGTGTCTGTGATAGTGTGTGAGGACTTTTTTTGTAACAAACCCATCTCTTGACTTCCTTCTCACTGAAGATATAAATATCTATCTGTGTGTGTTTTTGACATTCTCACATTTTTTTACTCTCCACCTGCCTGAGACCAGAATCCACACAGGCAGCTCCATAGAAACCTGACTTTGCAGAGCTATTGGTATCCATTCTTCTGTGATTGGACTCCTCCAGCAGGAGCCCTGGGAGCCCAATATTTTTGGCACTCTGCTTCAATTTGGGTCAATCCATTTAGAAAGGAAAACCTCACTTCTGGAATCACATACTTCAACACTCAGATCGTTATCATTTCCACACTTAATAGCTTGGTGGCCTTGGGTTTGGCAGTGGTGATTCTCAGCATCCAGTGCTGTCACATGGGATCATGCTATTTCTTGTCTGTAAGATTCTTAAGAAGCTGGGTATGTCGTAAGCACTTAGTAAATTGTAGCCTTGTGGAACCTAATCACTTGTCTCTCCATGTCCTATTATGCAGGGGACATATGTGATATGGAGACAGAAAAATCAGCACCATCCATAGTATCTCTCAGTGCCACACCCCTTCATTATGCACTGTCTCCTTTTCACTGTTGAGCAATTTCCCAGCAACTTCTTTGCACAGTGTGTAATGGAATCAAATTTCCACATCTGTATTGTTCTCTACTGTTGCCATTGTAGCTCCTAGGTGTCATTAGGAGCTCTGATTCTCCTGCAGGAGATCTGTGAGATCCTGGGCTAAGTCAGACCCAGCAACTTTCAGTGAGAAGCCTGTGCTTGGCAGGATAGTCAAGTGCCTGGTCCCTCCTAGTGCTCTGTGAACTGAGTTAATAACCCCAACCAACTCTCTGGTCTGGAGCAAACATCTACTGACAGATTCTTACACAGTGTTAATGTCAGTTCCCTCTCCCAGGCATATTTTAACATTTACCTTTTCACTTTTAACATTTCACCTTAGCTTCTCTACCCTCCATAAAAAGAAATGGGTAGATTCTATGTAGTGAAAAATGATCAGAAAATCAATGTTTGAGACCAGGTTCCACTATGCAATAACTATGTGAGACTGTTTAAGTGATTTCACTACTTCTGGTAAAATGCAGGGAAAAAACACTGTTCTTTTCTTCTCTCAGAAAAAAAGGATGTTGGATTAAATGTTATTGAAGGCATGGGAAAGCCATTAGCAAACTCAAGGGCTGCAGGAATATGAGTGTGGACAGTTATCTGTGCAGAAGGGCTCCTTCAAATCCCAAAATATTTCTTAAGGTCTTGCCTATTTTTCTAACTAAAGAGAGGAAGGAACAGTAGAGTCATAGAAGCAAAGATTCCAGCACATATTTAAAAGCTTGGAAGAGAAATGTGACTAGAACTGTTACTAACTGTATGATCATGCTCATTTCCTTCTCCTTCTGAGTGTGTTGATAGTGCACTATTATATTTTTTCAATTATTTAATTTTTTAGGGCTGCAAATGCAGCATATGGCATTTCCCAGGCTAGGTGTCAAATCAAAGCTGAAGCTTCTGGCATATACCACAGCCACAGACACGCCAGATCTGAGCCCTGTCTGCAACCTTCACCACAGATCATGACAACACTGAATCCTTAGTCACTGAGCAGGGCCAGGGTTTGAACCAGTATCCTCATAGATACTAGTCTTTTTTTTTTTTTTTTTGCCTTTTGTCATTTTATGGCTGCACCCGTGGCATGTGGAGGTTCCCAGGCTAGAGGTCTAATCGGAGCTGTAGCCACTGGCCTGTGCTGCAGCCACAGCAATGCAGGATCTGAGCTGTGTCTGCAACCTACACCACAGTTCACGGAAACGCCGGATCGTTAACCCACTGAGCAAGGGCAGGGATCGAACCCGCAACCTCATGGTTCCTAGTCGGATTTGTTAACCACTGCGCCACGACGGGAACTCCATAGATACTAGTCTTGATCTTAACCTGCTGATCTGCAATGGGAACTCCCAAAAGTGAAGTTTTAACAGCATCCTTCCTAGGACTCTTGAAAAGTTCAGTGAGGCAATCATGGAAAAATGTATTTGCCTTCCATTGTGTTCATTAACTGTCACTTATTATCAGTGTGAAGACCAATATTGGGAAAGTGCTGGTCAATTAGGTAACTGACTTCTAAGAGACACCCCAGTACTTAAGTATCTCTCAGCTCTCAGACTCCAACTCAGATCTCAAGTATCTTCCTATTCATGAATATCCATACCTGAGCAAACTTGCAGGATCAGATGGAGATGGAGATAGATGGAGCTACATGCACTGAAGTAAGATTTCTTGGCAAGTAAATAACATGCGTTAAGGTAAATTCTAGTGGGGAACTTACCTCAGTGATAGGCTATGAACTCAGAAACTCACCTGAAAGTGTGAGAGCTCTGATGAGTAAATACAAATTTTAGGTCAGCTTCTTGGTCCCTATAGTGACCACCTCATAATACTTTTTTATTAAATTCCTGAACTTGATCCTTTTGTGGGCAGATAACAGATACTCTCATAAAAATAATGTATGCAAATTTTGGTGTTTAATTTACTCAGGAAAGTGTTCTTAGATCTTACTGCCTAATGAATTAGAATCCTTTGTATTAACTCTATGAAGGTATGATATTGGCATCTTCATGTTATCAATGCACAAAGTGAGGCCAAGAGAGATTTAGCATCCCAAGTCCCACAGTGAGAAAGTGGTGGGACCAAAATCATAACACATGGAATATGGCTTCAGGTTCACAACTTAGCCCTTGAGAGTCAGTATCCTGAGGGAAGAGGTTCTGCATGTTGTAATTAGTGTTCTATGTTCAGTTAGTAGCTTAGTGTCAGAAACATGGTTGATAAATAGAAAAAAAATTAATTTGCTGGTTTTTATCATTAGGAATCACTGTGAAGGTTGAGGGTGTGTCAGTTGCTTTGGCAACGCTAGGTGATAAAAGAAATTCAGGCAGTTATTCCTTTTCTCCAAGAGAAATTGAGAACCACAATTGTGACTTTAATGTCTTGTGGCCACAATTGTGACTTTAATGTCTCCAAAATTTCTGACTCCCTCCCTTCCTTTCCCAGCAGAGAGAGGAACATGAGGAGGGAGAACCAGAGCAGTGTGTCCGAGTTCCTCCTCCTGGGGCTTCCCATCTGGCCAGAGCAGCAGGGCTTGTTCTTTTCCCTGTTCCTGGGCATATACCTGACTACTGTGCTGGGGAACCTGCTCATCATCCTGCTCATCAGGCTGGACCCTCACCTCAACACCCCCATGTACTTCTTCCTCAGCCACCTGGCCCTCATGGATGTCTCCTTTTCATCTGTCACTGTCCCTAAGATGCTGATGAACATGCAGACTCAGGATCAATCCATTCCCTATGCAGAGTGCATAGCACAGATGTATTTTTTCATCTTTTTTGCCTTCATTGATAATCTTCTTCTTGCAGTGATGGCCTATGATAGGTATGTGGCCATTTGTCACCCTCTACGCTACACTCTCATCATGAGGGATGAGCTATGTCTTTGTCTGTTGGCTGGATCCTGGCTCCTCTCCTGTGCCTATGCTCTGACCCATAGTGTCCTCCTGTCTCAACTGTCCTTCTGTGCTAACAACATCATCCCCCACTTCTTCTGTGATCTTTCTGCCCTGCTTAAGCTTTCCTGCTCAGACACCTCTCTCAGTGAGCTGTTCACATTCACTGCAGGGGCTGCAGGTATCACTTTTTCATTGAGTGGCATCCTGGTTTCTTATGGCCACATTGGAGTCTCCATCCTGAGGATTCCCTCTACTAAAGGCATCTGCAAAGCCTTGTCCACCTGTGGCTCCCACCTCTCTGTGGTATCTCTATTCTATGGGACAAGTACCACAGTGTACTTTTTCTCCTCATCAGGCCAGTCCCATGGCAAAGACATCATTGCTTCCATTATGTACACAGTGGTCACCCCCATGCTGAACCCTTTCGTCTATAGCCTGAGAAACAAAGACATGAAATTGGCTCTAGGGATTCTTTTCAGACACATTACCCTTTTTGCCAAGTGAGAATCACTGAACCATGTTCTTATTTTACTCACTGCCCTTGTTAGAAATTCTTCAAAAAGTTATGTGTTGAGCACCCATGTCTCTAGCACTTTTCCTCACTCTATTTAAATGGTCATTTTTATTTACCCTCACACCATGCACAAAAATAAACTCAAAATGGCTTAAAGACTTAAATGTAAGACAAGACGATATCAAATTCCAGAAGAGAACATAGGCAAAACATTCTCTGACAATGACTTTACAAATGTTTTCTCAGGTCAATCTCCCAAAACAACAAAATTAAAAGCAAAGATAAGCCAGTGGGACCTAAACTATCTGACAAGCTTTTGCACAGCAAAGGAAACCATAAAAAAACCACAAAGACAACTTACAGAATGGGAGAAAATAGTTTCAAATGATGCAAATGACAAGGGCTTAATCTCTAAAATATACAAACAGCTTCTACAACTCTATAGCAAAAAGAGCCATTTAAAAAATGGGCAAAAGACCTGAATAGACATTTCTCTAAAGAAGATATGCTGATGGCCAACAAGCACATGAAAATATTCTCAACATCACTGATTATTAGAGAAATGCAAATCAAACTACTATGAAGTACTATCTCACACCACTCATAGTGCCCATAATTAATAAGTTCACAAATAACAAATGCTGGAACGTGTGTGGAGAAAAAGTAACACTCCTCCACTGTTTGTGGGAATACAAATTGGTACAACCATTATGGAAAACAGTATGGAGGTACCTTAGAAAACTATATATCGTACTACCATATGACCCAGCAAGCCCATTCTTGGGCATATATCCGGACAAACCTTTCCTTGAAAAAGACACTTGCACCCACATGTTCACTGCAGCATTATTTACAAGAGTGAGGACATGGAAATAACCTAAATGTGCACTGACAGATGAATGGATTAAGAAGACGTCAACTCTCTCTCTCTCTCTCTCTCTCTCTCTCTCTATATGTATATATATACACACATACATATATATACATACATATGTATATACATATACATACATATGTACATATATATACATACATATATGTACACATATATATATACACATATGTATACATATGGAATACTACTCAACCATAAAGAACAAAATGATGCCATTTTCAGCAACATGGATGGAACTAGAGACTCTCATAGCAAGTGAAGTAAGTCAAAAAGACAAAGACAAAAACCATATAATATCACTAATATCTGGAACCTAATATATGGCACATAGGAAACTTTCCATAGAAAAGAAAATCATAGACATGGAGAACAGACTTGTGGTTGCCAAGCAGGAGGGGGAGAGAGTGGGATGAATTGGGAATTTGGCATTAATAGATGCAAACTATTGCTTTTGGAATGGATAAGCAATGGGATCCTGCTGTATAGCACTGGGAACTATGTCTGGTCACTTGAGGCATGATAACGTGAGAAAAAGACATGTATACATTTATGTGTGAACAGGTCATCTTGCTGTTCAGTAGAAATCTGACACAACACTGTAAACCAGCTAGCATGGAAAAAAATTAAAACCATTATAAAAATTAAAAATAAAAATATTAAAAATAAAAAATAAAAAATGGTTATTGTTATTGGATCAGTCTCTTTCCCTTCAGTCACATCTCTTGTCCATTTATTCTTACATAAGCCTAATAATGACATTACCCACAACACATTAAATTGTGTTCTTCAAAGCATCAAACTCCTTTGTGTGTATATGTAAGTGTGCTTAAACTTTTTTTTTTAAATGTGTCATATTATTATTACATTTGGTTTTTTTACAGCTTTTTAAAGTATATGTATATGTAAATTTAAGTCCTATTGTGGTCATCTATTGAGCATGGGTTATTAAATTTTTAATTGATCAACTGATTAAGTAATTTGAAGTATAGTTGACATACAATGTTCTGTTAGTTTCAAGTGTAGAGCAAAGTGATTTCAGTTTTAAATATATTATATTCTATATATTTTACAAATTGTTTTTGCTGTTATATTATTATAAAATATTGAATGTAGTTTCACATTCTATACAATTAGTACCTTTTAGTTATTTATTTTATGTATACCAGTGTGTATATATTAACCGCAAACTCCCAAGTTCTACCTCCTCCCTTTTGCCTTTTGGTTACCATAAATTTGTGTTCTCTGCCTGTGGGACTATGTTTGTTTTATGTATAAGTACAAGTGTATCATTTTTTTAGATACCATATATAAGAAATATCACATGACATATTTTTTCTCTCTGATTTACTTCATTTAGTATGATAATCTCTAGCTCCATCCATGTTACTACAAATGGTATTTTTTCCTTCTCTTTATGGCTGACTACTATTCTATTAAATATATGCACCACATATTCTTTATCATTTATCTCTTGAAAGACATTATGGTTGCTTCCATGTCTTGGCTTCTTGCCTTCCAAAGCTGCAGACATTCAATTATGATTCTATTGTTTACTTTTAGTAAAGTCCCAGATGCTTATCTTTGCAATGTGGTATCAAGTTAATAAAGTACATTTGATGGTTTGCTATGTTGTGATTCCACCTGTTGCACATAATAGTGTGTATCTTTGCACATTTAGATAATGTATACTTCTATTTTCTTCTGTTTAAAATGTGTGTAATAATATTTATTTGGGATACTAGGAAGATTTAATTTGGAACTGCGTGTAAAATATTTGGGATAGTGCCTTGAACTATTGATATTGACTTGGAAGCCTGGATTGGCCATTTTTGATAATGGGATTTTAAGTGACAGGTAGGATGATGCAAACTACCCTGAAAGACCATGACATAGTTTCAATAATTATCTTCATGTAAGAACTTTCATATCCTTTGCAAGAGGAAATGAATGAATGATTGATACCTCTTGGTGACCTTTTCCCATTGTCATCTTAGCAAATAACAAAGGTTTGAACCTGGCTTGATGTGAAGATATAAACTTGAATAGAGAGACTTCTCAGTTCTTGTTGACTTCTATGTACTCAATAGGGGACAAAGCAGTGGTTCAATAAGTATTTATTGAATGAAAAATAAGTGTCTATTTGTTTCTTTGGGAAAATACTTGCTTAATGTGAGTTTTTATGTGCTATTGGAGCCAGAATATGAAAGACTGATTCATTCACAAACAGTTATGAGAAATAAAGGGAAAGGTAGCCAAAATGAAGACTTTTCATGGTACAAAGGACATGACTTAAATATTATGGCATATTTATTGACATTTCCCACTTTTCCCAATTCCCAGCTGAGGCAAGAACAGCATGATGAGGGAGAACCAGAGATGGGTTTCTGAATTCCTCCTCCTGGGTCTCCCCATCTGACCAGAGCAGCAGGGTGTGTTCTTTGTCCTGTTACTGGACATGTAACCAACCATGGTGCTGGGGAAACTGCTCATCATCCTGCTCATCAGGCTGGACCCTCGCCTCCACACCCCTATGTACTTCTTCCTCAGTCAGTTGGCCCTCACTGATCTCTCCATTTCAACTGTCACTGTCCCTAAGATGCTTATGAACATGCAAACTCAGCAATAATCCTTCCCCTATGCAGGGTGCATTTTCCAGATGTATATTTTTTTTCACCATTTTGGTTGTCTTGACAAGTTCCTTCTCACAGTGATTGCTTATGACTGGTATGTGCCCATGTGTCAGCCTCTCCACTACAGCACCATCATGATGGAGGAACTTTGTGTCTCCTTAGTAGCTGGGTTCTGGCTCGTCTGTTGTATCCATGCCCTGTTGCACAGACTCCTCTTGGTCCAACTGTCCTTCTGTGCTGACAATACTATCGTCCACTTCTTCTGTGACCTCACTACACTCCTGAAGTTGAGCTGTTCAGACACTTCCCTGAATGAGCTGTCATCTTTACTGTGGGAGGATTGCTTTTCATCCTGCCTTTGAGCATTATCTTGGGCTCACATATTCATATAGGGACAACAGTTCTTAGTGTCCCTTCCACCATGAGACTCTTTGAAGTTTGTTCCACCTGTGGCTTCCATGTCTTTGTGGTGTCTTTACACTATGGGATACTTGCTAGTGTTTACTTTTTCTCCTCATCATGGGACTGTAATTACAAAGACATAATTGCTTCCATTGTGTATGCAGTAGCTACAACCATGTTAAACTGCTTCATCTGTAGCCTCGGGAACAGAGTTATAAAACAGACTTTAGAGACTTTTGTCAACAGGGCTAACTTCTTGAAGTGACACTCACTAAATCCTCTTTTTTTTGCTTTTTTTGGGGACCGCACTTGCAGCATATGGAAGTTCCCAGGCTAGGGGTCCAATCAGAGCTACAGCTACCAGCGTATGCCACACCCACAGCAATGAAGGATCCAGTCCATGTCAGCAACCTACACCACAGCTCACAGCAACACAGGACCCTAACCTATTGAGCTAGGTCAGGGATCAAACCTGCAACCTCATGGTTCCTAGTCAATTCATTTCCACTGCACCACAAACTCCTCACTAAATCTTCTTATTGCTGTTGTGAGCACAGTGAGATTGTCTCCTAAAATTATCATATGCTTGGCACCTGTTTAACTTCAAATGAATATGCATTCAACCATCACATATAGTGTTAATATGTCAATAAGTTCTAGTATGTTACTTGCATTATTAATATTCCTTATCTCTATTTTTTTTCTGCTTTTTCAACATCTCATAAATATCAAAAATCCTATACAAAATGCGATAATTATGATTGTGGTTTTGTCTTTTTCTCGTTTTAGATATGTCAATTTCTCATATTTTTTTATACTGTATTATTGAGAGCACATCAATTTAGCATCGTGTGCTGCTCCTTGTGGACTGATTCTTCTCTGTAAGATGTGTTGAAATTGGCTTGCATTGGTTTCATGCTGATTGTGAAAGTGTCTTTTGAACTCCACAGTCAATGGCTCCTTGCTTGTGGATTGAAATCCACCACAATGGGCGTAATTGCACTATAGAAATTGGCTAATGCTACAAAGTAATGCTCTTTTATGATAGAGCGCCAGTTCTTATTCACTGAACAGCACACCATTGTATTTATGGTTGAGGGTAGATTTCTCTTTAGTCACGACTCCTACCCTCACATCTCATTTACTTCTTCTGATATTAGTTTAGATACACCAGCTTTATTTTAGTTAGTGTTTACACGCATTTCCTTCCAACACTTTAAACTTTCTTATGTGCTTATATATGGAAATTGTTAGTTCTTAGCAGTGTAAATTTGGGTTTTTCTCTTTTTATGTAGGTTGACTTTCATTGTATTTTTGTGGAATTTGATCTATTAACATCCAATATAATCAGATTGTATCTGATTTATGTTTTCCATGTTTCTATATGTTTTCTAATTGAGACATCTGATTTCATATTTATTCTCATTTCTCTTTATCTTTTTAGATTAATTAAATATATAAATGTAATTCCATATCCTCTCAATTAAATTATTAATCATATATTATTAATATTTTATAATTCTTTTCTGAGCTTTACGTAGAGATTATGATTTGCATTTTTCTTTTTTTTATCTTTAGTGCTACTCCAGCAGCATATGGAGTTGCCCAGGCTAGGTGTATAATTGGAGCTACAGCTGTTGGCCTATGCCACAGCCACAGTAATGCTAGATCTGAGCTGTGTCTGTGACCTACACCAGAGCTTATGGCAACATCGGATCATTAACCCAGTGAGCAAGGCCAGGGACTGAACCAGCAACCTCATGGTTCCTAGTCAGATTCATTTCCTCTGCACTGTGGCGGCAACTCCACGACTTGCATTTTTCTTAAAAAAAAATTATTGTGGTATGATGTGCTACCCAACATGAAATGTACCATTTTAACCCTTTGAGGGATAAAACGCATATTAGATGGCATTTAGTAAATTCATCACCACTATTTTATTCTAGGGCTTCAAAAGTAAACTATGGAACATCAATGCTATTGAATACTTTACAGCTATAAAAAATAATAACAAACATACCTGTGAATCAATATGGAGGTTTTCCCATGATGTATTATTAAACAGAAAAAAGAAATCCATAAAAGAGCATCTGCAGCATGCTACTTCCTATGTGAAAAAGTCAGGAAATAATATATACATGTATCTTCCAATTGAGCAAGAGGAAACACATGAGGAATCAATTTAAAACTAATGAGACTGCTTACCTTCAGGAGTCAGGTGGGAATGGGATAGAAAAGATGGAGAGGTGTGTATATTTATTTGTATAGTTTTGACTGTGTTATCTTTTACCAACTAAAAAATAAAAAGAAAGTGATGAAAAAAGAAAAACAGAATAAAACAAAAAATGAGCCTAACTGTAGCTTGAATTGATTCCATAATCAGACTAAAGGGGAAAATAATTAAGTTATTATTGAACACTGAATTTTGTTTATTAAGTAGTCCCACAATGACAAAATAAAAAGCTGTAAGAAAATTTTTTGGTAAGCAATTTTTTTGAGCTGATGTTAGTTTGTTATTAACAGTGGTTTTGGTTCAAGATTCTGAAATTACATGTATTCAAAGATTTAGTAAATAAGTAAACTTGTCCTGGAAAAGAGAATGTCTCTTGAATGGGGGAAAGGTCAATGTACATGGAAAAAGAGGCTAGAAAGAACTCTATGGTGACAAAATAGAACTGAAGATACCAGCTTGAACTCATGGGTTGTAATGTGTATAAACACATTGAAATTATATATTAATATCTGTCTGGTTCCCATCTCCCATTCTTTCTGTCCCTCTCCTGATGCACCTCCTACAGGTAACCAGTCCTTTAGTTTACTTGTTTCTAGGCTCTATATCCTGTGTTTCTTTCATATATGTTTCCTGTCTTTATTGTCTGAGATCACTTAGAAGCCTTGTGAGGAACAAATGCATGTAATACCAAATTTGCTTTTTGAATATCAGTGTCTTCTAAGAGGAAAGAAAATTACCTAAGAAAAATGGCTGATTCTAGAGCTGGGGCCAGGATACAAGAAGACAGAGGAAATTTTGCTGAGCTTGAAAATAAAAAGTGATCAATGAATCAAGGGGACACAGAAGACATCTGGAAGGGGCTCCCAGTGGCCAAATCTGGAATAATTGGAGCTTCAGAATGAATAACATCAGTAATTGCTTAGAACTCAGAGAATAAATAAGAATTCGTGTGGAGGTGGCGCAAGATGGCAGAGGAGTAAGTGGTTGCACTCAACTTCTCCCACAGACACATCAAAAAAGCACATCTACAGGTAAAACAACTTGCACCGAACATCAACTGAATTCTGGCCAAAGAGCTTAAACTCTTGACATAACTGGGTAGAACAAAAGAAAAAAATAACAGAGAGAGAGAAAAAGAATCAGGATGGGACTAGCATTCCTGATAGGGAGCTGTGAAAGAGAAAAGGAACCCACATCCTGGGAAGCCACCTAAGTGATGGAAATATCACCTGAGATTGAGGGACCTCAAATTTGCCAAGAAAAGTTCAGCAGCTGGACTGAAGAGGGCAATGCAGAGTGAGAGCTGCACAGATCATCTGAACCACCTCCCTGATACCACAGCCTGAGACACTTGGGAAGGGGATAGGGCTGAGACTTAGGTTCCAGAGGTCAGTCCTCTGGAGAGGGCTGGGATTGGCTGTGTGCAGACAGCCTAAAGGGCTAAGGAGCAGCATGCCATGGGTTGGGGAGCAGTATGCCATGGGCTGGGGAGGGGAACGCCATGGCAGAGGGAACCCGAGAGAAGGTCCAGGCCCACAGGGGTGGTAAAGAGTCATTGTGGGGATGGTGAGAGGAGGAGGGGTGGACCACCACAGGAAATTCCCTGTGCCTGAGCCTGCATGTGCACCTGTGGGCTCTCAGAGTGTGGGTGGGCTCTGGTGCAAGTAACAGGTGGCAAGAAGTCTTTTGGCATTTATAGGAGACTGGGCACTTCTTGTGCAGGCTACCAGTGGCCAGGCAACTCTTATGTGGGCTAAGGGCATCAGGGGGCTAAGTGCAATGTGATGTCTCTTGCATGATCTACAGGTGGCAGGGACAGATCGAGTCAGTCATCTTGGAGTCCAGAGGGAGGTGTGGCTGGCCATCACTGGGGGCCTGTGATCAGGCTTGACCTGCGGCCCCAGTCACCTCAGGAATTGGGAAAAATAAAAAAGGGCAGTGCAACCAAGCACCATAGGCTTTTGCTCACACTCCCCTCGGAACATACCCACCCTGTAGCTGCCACCACTAAATATTCTGGGTGGCACCCAGACACTTGGTCCCTGTCCATTTCTAAGACTTTCCAACTAGGAGCAGCTGGTATAGCACCTCCTGCCTGGGCTAAGTGGGACATTGTGCTTCTTGCATGGTCTGCAGGTGGTAGGGGCAAACAACTGCAGTTATCCCTGACTCCAGAGGTGGGTGTGGCCCACCACCCCTGGGATACCTGGACAAACATCACTTATAGTCACAACCACCTCAGAGGGCACCACAGAAAAGGACATTGAGACAGAATACCACATGTTGTTGGTCTCGCTCCCCTAGGTGCACAGCCACCATGCTGCTGAGAAGTGCCCAGACTCTTGATCACAGTCCCTTCTCAGGAATCTGCAACTAGGAGCAGCTTGTGCAGCACCTTTTGTGGGGGTTAAGCAGGATGAGGTTCTTCTTTCATGGCCTACAGGAAGTGGGGCAAACCACTGCAGTTATTTTTGGCTCCAAATGTGGAAGCGGCCCACCACTGCTACGAGTCCATGAACAGGCACCACTTGCAGCCCCAGCCACCTCAAGGGCACCACAGAGGAGGGCATTGTGACCAAATACCACCTGTTGGTGCTCTTGCACCCCTGGGAACACACTGGCCTTGCGGCTGCCACTGCCGAATGTTTTGGGCAGTACCCACACACCTGATCTCTGTTACCTTCCAGGAACCTGCAACTAGAAGTAGCCCTTGCAGCACCTCCTGTGTGGGCTAAGTGAGACAGGCTGCTTCATTCGTGGTCTACAGGTGGCAGGGACAAACCATCACAGTTATCACTGACTCCAGAGGCAGTCATGGCCTGCTACCAAGAGGGGTCCCTGAACAGGTATGACCTGCAGTTCCAATCACCTCAGAGGAGGGCATTGAAATTGAACACTATCTGTTGTGGCTCTCACTCCTCTGGGAACCCACGCACCCTGCTGCTGCTACTGCCAAATGCTCTGGTCACATACCTGGTAGATCTGCCTAGAGCTCATTACCACTTCCCAGGGCCCTGAAACTAGGAGTAGCCTGTGTTACTTTCCTGTAGGTCCTTGCTGCTATTGAGATCCCTGGACCAGGCACTGACTGCTGGCCCTACCCAGTGCATCCTTCTCCCTGAAAACACACTCAGCACCCTGGGGATAACAGCCTGGTCACACTGAAGAGAGAGACAGAAAATATTCAAACTCCCACACCAAAAATAAATAGTGCCCCCCCCCAAAAAATACAGAGGGATGCTCTTGCATAGAAGTGTACTTAGAAGACTACAGTTTTGCTTATATAAACTCAGAAAAAGAACAACATAAGCTAGATGAAGAAGCTCAGAAACCAATCCCAGTTAAAAAAATAGGAGAATTCACCTAAAGAAGTCAACAATGAAACAGATCTCTGAATCTGACATACATTGAGTTTAAAAGGGAGATAGTGAAAATACTGGGGGAATTAAGGCTCAATATCGAGTAATTAAGAGAGGATATGAACAGTAATGCAGATTCTTTTAGAAATGAATTACAAAATATAAGGAGGAGCCAAGAACAACTAGAAAATTCATTTGCAGAGATGCAAAGTAGCTAAAAGCACTAAAGAGCAGAATGAATAATGTAGAGGAACAAATTAGTGACTTGGAAGGTAGAATAATGGAAATCACCCAATCAGGACAGCAGACAGAAAACCAAATGAAAAAACATGAAAGCAATATAAGATATCTATGGGGTAATATAAAGCAGGCCAGTCTACAAATAATAGGAGTCCCAGAAGGAGAAGAAAAAGAAAAGGGGATTGAAAATCTATATGAAGAAATTATGTGTGAAAACTTTCCAAATCTAAAGGAAAGTGATATCATGATACAGGATGCACACAGGGCCCCAAACAAGTTGAACCCAAATATGACCACAGCAAGATATGTTATAATAAAACTGGCAAAATTTAAAGATTAAGAGAGGATTCTAAAGGCAGCAAGAGAAAAGCAAAGTGTTAACTATAAGGTTATCACCTGATTTTTCTACAGAAACACTACAGGCCAGAATGGAATGGCAAGATATATTTAAAGTGCTGGAAGGAAAAAATTTGCAGCCTAGAATACTCTACCTAGCAAGAATATCAATTAAAATAGGAGGGGAAATAAAGAATTTCTCCACAAACAAAAGCTAAAAAGAGTACAGCAATACTAAACTCATTCTAAAAGAAACACTGAAGGGGTTCTCTAAATTAAAAAAAAATATATGTAAGAAGAAATAGGATGGAGGAAACCACAGTTGGAAAGCAGTCACTTAAATAAGCTAGCATTCAGATCTAAACATGAAGATGTTAAAAAAAAGACATAAAAATCTTACAATGTGCACAAGGAAAGTAAGAAAATATAGATTTGATTTTTTTATTTTAATGATGTGTTTGAGCCTATATGACTGTTAGGCTAAAGCAGGCAGATATAGGAAGGGATACTTAAAAAACAGGGCAACCACAAATCAAAACCGAACATTACATTCAAAAAACTGAAAAGAAAAGTACCCAAACATCAAATAAATGGAAATCACTCAACCAAAAAAAAAAAAAAAAGAAAGTAAGAAAAGAGAAACATAGAATCAACTGGAAAACAAGGCTTAAAATGTCAATAAATACATATCTATAAATATTCACCTTAAATGTCAGTGGACTGAAGGCTCCAATCAAAAGACACAGTGGCAGATTGGATAAAAAAAGCAGAAACCTTCAATCTGCTCTCTACTAGAGACTCAGCTTAGGGCAAAGGACACATGTAGATTGAAAGTGAGGAGATGGGAAAAGGTGTTTCATGCCAATGGACAAGATAGGAATGTGGGAGTTGCAATACTCATATCAGACAAAATAGACTTTAAAATGAAAGCCATAAAGAAAGACAAAGTAGGGCATGATTTATTCAATGATAAAAGGATCCATTTAAGAAGAGGATATTACAATCATCAACATATATGCCCCTAATATAGGAGTACCCAGATACCTACAACAAGTACTAACAGATGTAAAAGGAGTAACTGATGGGAATACAATCATAGTAGGAGAGTTTAATGCTCCACTCACATCAGTGGACAAATCCTCTAGACAGAAATTTAGTAAGGCAACAGAGATCCTAAGTGTCAAAATAGAAAATTAGACTTAACAACATTTTCAAGACATTACATCCTCCAAAAAATCAGAATAGACCTTCTTAAGTGCACATGGAACATTTTCAAGGATTGATCACATAGTGTGGCAAAGCTAACCTCAACAAATTTAAGCGTATAGAAATTATTTCAAATATCTTCTCTGACCATGATAGCATGAAACTAGAATTAAACCACAGGAAAAGAAATGAGAAAAAAAATGACTACATGGAGACTAAACAACATACTAACAAAAAAAAAAAACCCCAATGGGTCAATGAGGAAATCAAGAAGCAAATTAAAAAATACCTCAAGACAAATGATAGTGAAGACACAACCAGTTCAAATCTATGGAATGCTACAACAGCAGTGCTCAGAGGGGAATCATAGCAATACAGGCTTTCCTAAAAAAAGAAGAAAAATCTCAAATCAACATCTAACCCACTACCTAAATGAATTAGAAAAAGAAAAAACAAAAGCCAAAGTCAGCAGAGGGAAGGAAATCATAAAGATCAGAGAGGAAATCAATAAAATAGAGATTCAAAAAAAAAACAAGAGAAAAAATCAATACAACAAAGAGCTGTTTCTTTGAAAAGGTAAACAAAATTGAAAACCTCTGGCCACACTCACCAAGAAGAGGAGAGAAAAAACCCAAATAAACAAAATAAGAAATGAAAAAGTAGAAATCACAGCGGATACTGCAGAAATACAGAAAGCCGTAATAGAATAATGAACAACTGTATGACAACATACTTGACAACCTAGAAGAAATGGACAACTTTTTAGAGACTTACATCCTGCCAGAACTGAATCAAGAAGAAATAAGTCAACTGAACATACCGATCACTAGAAATGAAATTGAATATGTCATAAAAACACTCCCTACAAATAAAAGTCACCAGATGGCTTCAGAGGTGAATTCTACCAAACATACAATGAGGAAATTATACCCATCCTCCTTAAAATTTTCCAAAAGATTGAAGAAGAAGAAACACTCTCAAAGACATTCTATGATGCCACCATCACCCTAATTCCAAAATCAGACAGATACCACCAAAAAAGGAAACTATAGGCCAATATCTTTGATGAATATAGATGCAAAAATTCTCAACAAAATTTAGGCCAACCAAATCCAACAACATATCAAAACAGATCATACTCCAAGACCAAGTGGGATTCATCCCATGTTCACAAGGATGATTCAGCATATGTAAATCAGTTAATATCATACACCACACTAACCAAAGAAAAGTGAAAATCCACATAATCATCTCAATAGATGCAAAAAAGCATTTGACAAAGTCCAACATCCATTCATGATCAAAACTCTTACCAAAGCTGGTATAGAGGGAACATAACTTAACATAATAAAAGCCATTTACGGCAAACCCAAGGCAAATGTAATACTCAATGGAGAAAAGCTGAAAGCATTCCTTCTAAAATCTGGAACAAGACAAGGACGCCCACTCTCGCCACTGTTATTCAACATAGTATTGGAAGTCCAGGCCACAGCAATCAGACAAACAAAAAAAGACATCCAAATAGGAAGAGAAGAGGTAAAATAGTCACTGTATGCAGATGACATGATGCTATCTGTAGGAAACCCTATGGACTCAACACCAAAATTACTTGAAATGATCAACAAATTTAGCAAAGGTTTGGAATATAATATTAACATTAAGAAATCAGTCACATTTCTGTATAACAATGAAATATTAGAAAAGAAATGCAAAAAGAGCATACCTATTAAAATTGCACCCCCAAAAATCAAATACCTGGGAATAAACCTGACCAAGGAGGTGAAAAACTTATATGCTGAGAACTATAAAACATTAATCAAGTAAATCAAATAGATGTAAAGAAATGGAAAGATATTCCATGCTCCTGGGTCAGAAATATTAATATTATAAAAATGGCCACACTACCCAAAGCAATCTACAGATTCAATGTAATTCCTATCAAATTACCCATGAGATTTTTCACAGAAGTAGAACAAGCAATCTAAAAGTTTTTATGGAAACCACAAAAGACCCAGGATTGCCTAAGCAATTCTGAGGAACAAAAACCAAGCAGGAGGCATAACTCTCCCAGACTTCATATAGTATTACAAAAACCACAGTAATCAAGACAGTGTGCCACTGGTACCAGAACAGACATGCAGACCAGTGGAACAGAATAGAGAACCCAGAAATAAACCCAGACAACTGTGGTCAATTAATCTTTTACCAAGAAAGTAAGAATATAAAATGGGAAAATGAAAGTCTTTTCAGTAAGTACTGCTGGGAAACCTGGACAGCTGCATGCAAATCAGTGAAACCAGAACAAACCCTCACACCATGCACAAAAATAAACTAAAAATGGCTTAAATACTTAAATATAAGACAAGACACCATTGAACTCTTTGAACAGAACATAGGCAAAATATTCTCTGATATCAACCTTACAAATGTTTTCTCAGGTCAGTCTCCCAAAGAAACAGAAATAAAAGCAAAACTAAACCAATGGAATCTAATAAAACTGACAAGCTTTTGCACAGCAAAAGAAACAAAAAGAAAAAAAAGACAACTTACAAAATGGGAGAAAATAATTTCATATGATGCAACTGACAAGGGCTTAATCTCTAAAATATACAAAGAACTTATACAACTCAACAGCAAAAAAGCCAACAACCCAATGGAAAAATGGGCAAAAGACCCAAATAGACATTTCTCCAAAGAAGATATACAGATGGCCAACAAACACATGAAAACATTTTTGAATATTTGGGTACTAGGCTAAGGGCTTTATGCATAACTAAAATGACCTGAAATTAAAACTTGGGTTCTTCAGTGGCACTTGCTATATTTCAAGTCTCCAGTAGTCACAGGAGTCTGGTGCTACTGTATTGGACAACAAAGCTATGGAGTATTTCCATCCTTGTGGAAAGTCCTACTGTATAGTGCTAATAATATATCATGGAAGCTGAAAATCTTCAATAATATGTGTGTGCTTGTGTTGCTGTGTGCACGTTGCTTCTTTTTATATTATTTCTGTGTTGAATTTGATCACATGTGTTTCTCAGTGTGCGCAGTGGAATTTCTGTGTGTGTGAGTGTGTATGGTTTGTGAGTTGTGTGGGCGACTGGATGTGGTTTTTGCATGTTTTTTTTAAAACAGCTTTTGAGGTTTAATTGATATACAAAAAACTACACATATTTAATGTACAAAATTTTGAGGTATTTGAGCATGTGCACACACTTGTGAAGATACCACCACAAAGTCATCAACATATCTGTCTCCTCTCAGAATATCCTTGTGTCCTTTTGATGTGGTAAGGAAACTTAACATGAGAGCTACTCTTTGAAGGAATTTTTAGGTGCACAGTATAGTATTATCGACTCTAGGCATTATGCTGTATAGCAGGTCTCTAGAATAATTAATCTTGCATAACTGACATTTATTTCAATTAAATAGCAACATTACCTTTCTCCTTCCTCCTACTCTTGGTGAATGCCGTTTATTCTCTGCTTCTATGAGTTTCTCAAAGTGAAACAGTGCAATATTTGTCCTTGTAGGACTGGCTTATTTCACTTAGCATAACACCCCCCTGGTTCATCCTTCTTGTCAGAAATGGCAGGGTTTCCATTTTTTAACCAAAATTATAATCCATTTTGTGTATATGCCACATTTATGCATTTATCTGTGAATGGACATGCCGCTTGTTTCTATAGCTTATCTTTGTGCACAGAGCTTCAATGCACATGGGAGAGTAGTTACATCTCTGAGCTCCTGATTCCAGTTCTTTCTGGTCTACACCCTGAAGTGGGATGACCGTATCATGTAGTAGTTCTATTTTGAATACCTTGGGGAATCTCCATACTGTTTTCCTTAATGGCCACACCGTTTTACTTCCCCACCAACAGTGTAGAAGGGTTCTTGTTTGTGTGTTTTTTATGTCATGTGTGACAAAGCATTTCATTTTAAAGTTTTCAGTAAGTTGGTAAGAATCCATATAAACCTGCACACTTCTGACTAGGATAAGTATACTTTGGAGAGAGCCAAAAAGCAGCACCTGATTTATATGTTTGGGTCACCATGTTTCATGCTGAGTGTCTGTGTATATAACACACTCACCATCTACTTCTCTCCTTAATGGCAATAGAGCAGAGAGGACCACGTGAGGGCCTTGGAAATATATGTATGTATTTGACCTGGTCAGACAGCTTCACAGACTGAATCTTCCTTTGTTTCAACTCTAGTCATAAACAGGCAGTAAACGAAGTCCTCTTTATGCTATGTTCATGGCACTTTGTCCAGGTGGTTTCAAGGCCACTGAACTTCTCCCAGTGTCCCTCATTGATGTTTAATGATTTCCACATTTCCACTCATGGGAACAAGGTGGGTTCAATTTTGGAACCTTCTCTAGTTAATCAAATGACTGAATTCTGATATAGATCTTTGGTCCTACAGCATCTGTAATATCTTGGCTCTCTGGTCACCTTGTTGGGCAAATTTAAATGTCCCTCTCTTGGCATGTATGCTCAGATCTGTGCCATTTTAAGGCTCTTGTGATGGAAGAGGAGAAAGAGAGAGACAATGGCAGATATGAAGGAAGGTATTTATTGGAAAAAATTTAAAACATGCCCATGATTAAATTTCTGTCGACATACTAATCTTCAAGAGGCATGGTTTGGGCCTGTACTGTTTCCTGGTTGTGAGAGCAAGACCTCAGAAGTAAACATAATGTTTGTCTTTTACGTCCTCCCTCCCTCCCTTTCTTCTTTTTTTTCCTTCCTCTCTTCCTTCTTTCCTATTTCATTCTTCCCTTCATTTCTTCCTCTTTCTTTTCTTTCTTCCCTCCCTTCTCTTCCCTTCCCTTCCCTTTTCCTTCCTTCCTTTCAGCCATTCTTTCTTTCTGTTGCATTTCTTATAGCAGTTCTAATGAAAAACATAAGTTTGTGTGTTGAGCAATTTATTTTGCACATGCTACATTAATCTGAATAATGCTTTAAGTGGTGTGTGTGTGTGTGTATTGTGTGTGTATTGTGTGTGTATGTGTGTAATACAGACACAAGCGCTTAAGCTGTTGGACAGTAGAGCAACGGCAGGAATTATATATCATTAATTGTTCCCTCCCTACTGTCTTTCATGATGTCTCCACTTTAAAAAAGAATAAGCTTTTCCTTATTTCCACTGAAGGGTTTGACTGAAGTTGTATTATACTTTCTCCATGTGACTGTGTAAGCCATTAGACAGTAGAGCAATTGCAGGGATCGTGTCTTATTTATTACTCTCTCCCTTCAATTTTCATGATGTTTATACTTCAATAAAAGAGAATGAACTTTTCCCTATTTCCACTCAGACACGCTGCAGATGGGACAGGAGCATAAGGAGGGAGAACCAGAGCAGTGTGTCCAAGTTCCTCCTCCTGGAGCTCCCCATCCGGCCAGAGCAGCAGGGCGTGTTCTTTGCCCTGTTCCTGGGCATGTACCTGACCACAGTGCTGGGGAACCTGCTCATCATCCTGCTCATCAGGCTGGACCCTCACCTCCACACCCCCATGTACTTCTTCCTCAGACACTTGGCCCTCATGGACGTCTCCTTTTCATCTGTCACTGTCCTTAAGATGTTAATGAACACTCAGTTTCAGGACCAGTCCATTCCCTACTCAGGATGTGTAACATAGATGTATTTTTTCATATTTTTACCAATCTAGAAAATTTCCTTCTCTCCTCTATGGCCTATGACATGTACCTGGCCATCTGTCACCCTATGCACTATACCATCATCATGAGACAGGGACTGTGTACCTTACTAGTAACTGTATCTTAGATTCTGTCCTGTGCCAGTGTGCTTTGTCACAGCATCCTCCTGGCCCAGCTGTCCTTTTGAGCTGACAATACCATCCCCAATTTCTTCTGCAATTTTGGTGTCCTGCTCAAGCTCTCCTGCTAAGACATGTCCCTCAGTGAGCTGGTCATTTTCACCGTAGGACTGGCAGTCATTACCCTCCCACTCACGTGCATCGTGGTCTCTTTTTTTTTTTTTTCTCTTAATGGATTTTATTTCAATTATAGGTGTGCATAAATCATCACAAGTCAATTTTACAGATTTTGTATCCCAAACCCCCAGTGCATCCCCCCACCCCCCAGATTGTCTTATTTGAAAAACCAAGGTTTTCCAAAGTCTGTGAGTCATTGTCTGTTCTGTAAGAAGGTTCATTGTGTCTTCTTAGTTTCCACATGTAAGCGGTATCATTGGGTGTTGCTGTCTAATTGTCTGACTGGTTTCACTTTGCATGATAATTTCTAAGTCCATCCATGTTGCTGTAAATGTTGGTAATTCGTTCCTTTTAATGGCTGAGTAACATTCCATTGTGTGTATGTACCATATCTTCCCTATCCACTCTTCTGTCGATGGGCATTTAGGT
>PVHT021183634.1:9686302-9709573 GCA_004024745.2 Catagonus wagneri
GGAAGGGCTGGTAAGGAGGTCTCCCCACATCTCCTTCTGGGCTCCCACACACAGGGCATCTCCCTCATGTTCTTCCTAAGGACAGTGTTGCCTCACAGACTGCCCTGAGAACCATCTGCCTGAGAATCATCTGGACCCAGGTCTCATGAATGAGCATCACTTGATGTGGAGCTGGGATTTGCATCTTTAACAAGCTCCCCAGTCGATTCTACAGAACATCCAATGTTAGGGACCACTGCCCTAGGGCATCTGTCCTGGAGGCAGGAGGAGGAAAACTGAGCAATTAACACAGTTTTAATGCATGTCTCTTACCAAGAGCTTGGTGCCCTGTCTCCTTGGGACCTCTCCCTTGTGGATAGAGCATAGTCTTCAAGTCTCTATTTTTGAAGGTGATGAACAAACTGAGGAGTAATCTACAGGCTCATGACTTTTCTCTCTGAAGCTGGTGAGAGGTTCAGGACTACAGAAGTTGTAGCTACACCTGGTCTGAAGTTGTCCTACAGAAAGGGTGAGAAACCAGCATCTAGCAGCTAGATCATTTGAGCATAAAATTCAGAGTAGAACAGCGTATCTTTCACCAGAAGCAGGTGTGTGTGTGTGTGTGTGTGTGTGTGTGTGTGTATGTGTGTGTTTGTACACAGCTGCTCAGCACTTCTCTGTGCTCCTGTTTAAGCCACTTCTTATTCCTAGTTCCTAAAGATGGATAGAGGAGACATTCTTGGCTTCTGTCTTTGACATCTCTTGATAATAGCTCTTTTCATTTCAGATTGTGCGTGTTGATGAGGTCATGAGATGTTGGTTTTTTCTGTGTGCGTGTATATATATATAATTTTTATTAGAGTATAATTGATTTCTGTTGTGTCAGTTTCTGGTGTACAGCATAGTGACCTAGTCATATATATATATATTTTTTTTCTCATATTATCTTCTATCATGTGTTATCCTAAGAGATTGGTTTTAGAGGTCGTAGAATCAGGAGAGGTAGGACAATGATGAACA
Source organism: Catagonus wagneri (assembly GCA_004024745.2). Classification (NCBI taxonomy): domain Eukaryota; kingdom Metazoa; phylum Chordata; class Mammalia; order Artiodactyla; family Tayassuidae; genus Catagonus; species Catagonus wagneri. The sequence continues at coordinate 9,687,302 of PVHT021183634.1, forward strand.
TGAGAATTAGTAAAAAATGTATATAACTGGCAGTGATATTTTTAGTTTTTCAAGTAGCGATATTGCAAGACTAAACTCCAAGACACTTTGAGTCCAAGCAACAGGTATGTTTCCTTCTTCTTTAAACTTTATATATAAAATTGACATTTTGACTTTTTTATTTTATTTATTTTATTTTATTATTTTATTTTTTTAGGGCTGTACATGTCGAGGTTCCCAGGCTAGGGGTTCAATTGGAGCTACAGCTGCCAGCCTCCACCACAGCCACAGCAAAGCCAGATCTGACCAGCATCTGCCACCTACATACACCACAGCTCATGGCAACAGTGGATCATTAACCCACTGAGCAAGCCCTGGGATCAAACCCACAATCTCATAGTTCCTATTCAGATTCATTTCTATTTTGCCATGATGGGAAGTCCCATTTTGACTATTTATTTTTGATCCAATTTGCTTTGAGTATATGTCGCGGAAACTTTCTCCATATACTACTGAACACCAGGTTTTAGATTTCAAATGTTCAATATTTTATAACTTGAAGGTCAATACTTATGAGTGTTTCTAAATGTACAGAAACAAAATGTAAATTATGTGGATTGTAATTTAATATCCCTCTGATAAGGCATTTTTTCTTTACAAACTTGATGTAGCTGCAAATGAGGACTAAGAGGCTGACTCTCTCCTAGATGATGGAAAAATGCCACTGAGCCAGTTTCTCTATTAAATCAAATTCTCTATCTGATACTAAGTTCTCTCATTTTGAATGATGATACCATCAATTTTAAATGATTTTTGTAGGGCCAGGGGTGCAAATAGCATTGGCATATTTACTAGCAGAAAATCCTGCTTTTTATCTGGCTACTGTAAATCAAAATGTGCTGAATTTGCTTGTCACTGTCCAATCGTCCCAGCAGGCAGGGGAGGAGCATGAGGAGGGAGAACCAGAGCTATGTATCCGAGTTCCTCCTCCTGGGGCTCCCCATCCGGCCAGAGCAGCAAGGCTTGTTCTTTGCCCTGTTCCTGGGCATGTACCTGACCACGGTGCTGGGGAACCTGCTCATCATCCTGCTCATCAGGCTGGACCCTCGCCTCCACACCCCCATGTACTTCTTCCTCAGCCACCTGGCCTTCTCTGACGTTTCCTTTTCATCTGTCACTGTCCCAAAGATGCTGATGAACATGCAGTTTCAGGATCAATCCATTCCCTATGCAGGGTGCATAATACAGATGTTTTTTTTCATATTTTTTACTGTTCTGGATGATTTCCTTCTCACCTCAATGGCATATGATTGGTATGTGGCCATCTGTCACCCTCTCCGCTATACCACCATCATGAGAGATGGACTGTGTACCTTACTAGTAACTGTATCTTGGATTCTCTCCAGTGCCGATGCCCTGTGTTACACCCTTCTCCTGACCCAGCTGTCCTTTTGTGCTGACAACACCATCCCCCATTTCTTTTGCGATCCTGGTACCCTTCTCAAGCTCTCCTGCTCAGACACATCCCTCAATGAGCTGGTCATTTTCACAGTAGGACTGGCAGTCATCACCCTCCCCCTCATGTGTATCTTGGTCTCTTATGGCTGCATTGGGGCCACCATCCTCAAGGTTCCATCCACCACAGGAATCTGCAAAGCCTTGTCCACATGTGGCTCCCACCTGTCTGTGGTTTCTCTGTACTATGGAGCAATTATTGGGCTATATTTTTTCCCTTCATCCAGCACCTCCAGTGACAAAGCCATAATTTCCTCTGTGATGTACACAGTGGTGACCCCATTGCTGAATCCCTTCATTTACAGCCTGAGGAACAGGGACATGAAGGGGGCCCTGGAGACACTTTCACAAGGCAGTGGTCTTGTCTCGGTGATGTCTGCTCATGTTTATAACAGACACATGTAATCACATAATCCAGCTCCCACAAGTCTAATCTTGAGCCCAGGCTGGAATTAATACTCAGTAAATATTTAGTAACTTGAATTGCAATTTGTTACAGTTATTCTTTCTTTTCCTAGAGACTCATTAACATACGTTGTTTATTCTCAATTGATATTATGGATAATTTCTTGCTTACAATATTGAGCAATATCATAGCTAAGAGTTATTAAGTCTCTCCTTTTATTTACCAGGAATTTATTGTTTTTTTCTTAATGTATTTTTTGAGGTTAAGTTGATATATTGATTTTGTATATATTTAAAGTGTTTAGATTGATATTTTGATAGGTATACACTGTGAAATAACCACCTCAGTCCAGTTATTTACTATACTCATCATCTCCCCATACTTATCACTTTGTGTGTGCAATCTGAGGTCTTATGACCACCGTACTAGTCAACATTTTGTATAAGATACAGTCTGGTTCACTACGGTCATCATGCTGTATGTTTGACCTCAGGAGAACTTATTCCTCTTGCATAACTGGAACTTTGTTCATTATGCTGGTGAAATAATTCAAACTCAGAAGAAGACAAAGAGTCTGTGAGCTAATTTTTATGTGGAAACCAAAATAGTCAAATTCATAGAGCAGAGGATAGGATCTTGGTTGCTAAGGGCTGGGGAGGAGGGCATGGGGGTCCTTATGAACTGGTGGAAGCTCCAGGTTGACCAGGCTTCCATGGCATAGAAATGTGCAAGAGCTGGGACTTGGTAAAGTATGTCCTTTCTTTTCCTTACTTCACATTCCACGTGGAGGACAGATTTTTGGTGTGGGTGGTGATGATGGCGGGTCAGGAGAAGAAACCATATAGTAGCTTTTATTGCTCCAGGAAACAATCCACAAGTCTGAGTTCAGTTCCTCCTTTAGGGACTCAAGGTTTCTTCTGGATTTTAGAAACACTGATCACTCTAAGACACAGTGGATCCCTTCACTCAACAGTTTGCTCTCAGACTAGTCGTCTCTGGAGTGTTTTGACTGCTTACATGAGTTTGAAGAAAATACCAGCTCAGTCCATACTGAGACTGAAGAAGACAGAAAGCATGGGTGGTTTGGGGGCTTCTGTTGCCGCCATTAAATTTGGTGTCTGTTTCACTCAATGTCTTCATTATGAATCTCCATGAAAATCTTTTCTACTCAGCTTAATGATACCAGTTTTATGTTATGAGACTAAGTAATAATCTCTTTTGTTCTACATCCAGTGAGGGACCACATAGTTCTCCTTCTTCAGGCTGTACTTAGTTAAAGACGAATATGATCAAAACTGCTTCTGAGACTCAGCACCACGTATCTGTAAGAGAAGAGTATTTGGGAAAACAGATCTCAACTGTAGGTTGTGCCTGCCAGATGTGTGGCCTGGGGCAATCCCCTTCACACCTCTGAATATCCATTGCTTCTGTAGAAATTGAAAACATGGCAAAATGTATAAAATATGCTTGATTTGAAACAATTGAAATACTAAATTTGGCTTAACATGACCACTGACCAAGCATAATGAACATTAGCTTTCCTTCATCAAAGGTGACATATCAGTATCACTTTTGTCCCATATATATATATTCATGTTTATAGCTCAGCATCCAACTCTTTATGGGAAGAAGCTTTTATTTCTTTTGCTTAATTACTTAGGAGTGGAATTGCTGGGTCAATTGTATGTTGAGCTTTATGAGAAACTGAACAACAATGTCACACATAGGCTCTCCATTATGCGTTACTGCTGACCATGTAAGAATGAGAGTTCCAATTTCTAATAACATTCTCATTGCCTCTGGTATTGGCAGTCATCTGATTTCAGCCACTCTAGTGGGTTTGCTGTGGTATCTCTCTTTGGTTTTCATTTCCATTTATCTAATGACTATAATGTTGAGTATCGTAGAGAGACGTATCTGTGATCTTCTTTGGTGAAATATCTTTTCAAATCTTTTACCCCTAGTTTTAAAAAATAATTGGCTAGCTTGTCTCCTCTATGTGTTCTGGATTCACATCTTTATCAGAAATATGTTTTATAAATATTTTCTTCCAGCCTGAAGCTAGTTGTTTTATTCTTTTGAGAATTTCTTCAGAAGATTAGGTGCATCTTATTTTTATCAAGTCAAAGTTATTTTTTTTTTCTTTTCTGGTTCATGACTTTTGTGTCCTATTAAATAAAGTTTGCTACCCAATATTTTTCAAGACTGTGTCTAATGTTCTCTTCTGAATAGTTTTCTCATTGTAGTTCTTAACAATTTGACCCATTTGTAGTTATATTGATATTGACTCATGCTGGCACGGTTTATTGGAAAAATATCCTTTCCACATTCAAATGCCTTGGTGCATTTGTAAAATATTGTTTGACCTTATATATATATTGCTCTGTTTCAAAATTATTCACTCTATTCAAATTATTAACTGATCTATATTCCTATCCTTATGCAATTATTGTTGTTTCCATTGCTTTGGATTAAGAAACAGTTTTGAAATTAGGTCAAGTAAGTCTGGTGGCTTGTTTCTCATTTTTAAGTTATTTTGTTTTGGGGAGGGAATAATCTGATGGGTGGGAAGAACATATACACAGCACTGTATAAAATAGATGATTAACTGGAACCCACTGTATAGCACAGGAAATTCTACAGTATAGTTTGTAATAACCTATAGGGGGCAAAGGAATGGACATATGTATGTGTGTGATTGATTCACTTTGCTATACACCTAAAACTAAAAAACAACATTGTAAGTAAGCTATACTCTGTTAAAAAAATTTTTTTAAAGAAACAAATTTAGAGCAAGCCAAATGCAGTTGGGAGCTAAGACAATGGAGTCCATTAAATGGATACTTTTCTAGACATGATGGAAGATAGTATGAGAAAAAGAATATATATATATATGTGTGTGTGTGTGTGTGTGTGTGTGTGTGTGTGTGTGTGTGTGTGTATATGTATATATGTGACTTTGTCATTATGCTGTACAAATGAAGTTGACACAACACTGTAAATCAATTGTCTAATAAAAATGAAAAAATAAAATGAGTACCCCCTGGGGATATTCAAGTAACCTTCATTAGATAACTGACAAAAGAGATTTCAAGGCATTGTATAATCTTTAATAACATTTCACAGTGAATGTGTTCATTCAACAAATGAACAGATAAAAATTAAAAGTTTTAAGTATATTTATGTATGGCTATTTTATATGCTCAATGTATTCATATGCCTAGAAATAGAAATGCAAATATTACAATAAATTCCCATAGAGAAAAACGGTATAACATATGATATAAAATAAAATGGATTTGTGTGAACCTAAAATTTTCTTGATGAAAACCGTCATAGAACACAAAAAATGAACAATGGAAGTATGAAGTTCTTTGACTTTATCCTTTGTTTTCATGTCTGTTTTATTTGGATTTCCATAATGAAGTGGAATTTGTTTTTAAAGCAGCAAATCAGAGAGGAATTTGCACCCCAAAGAAAAAAATCCCACTTCACATCCCAGGCTAGAAAAGGAGACAAGCCAGTCCATACTCCTGGCAGCTAGATCTCTTGAGCATAAATTCAAGAGCAGAACAGTATATCTTTCACCAGAAGCAGAGGTGTGTGTGTGTCTCTGTGTGTGTGTGTGTGTGCATGTGAACACAGATGCCCAGCACTTCTTTGAGTTTCCTTAAGCCACTTCTTATTCCTAGTTCCTAATGAAGGATAGAGGAGACATTCCTGACTTCTCTCTTTGAACTTTCTTGATAACAGCTCTTTTCATTTTAATTTTTTAATAACTTAATGAATTTTATTTCAATTATAGGTCTACAAAAGATCATCACAAGTCAATTTGATAAGTAAATATATAATTTGATAAGTAAATATATATATAAGTAAATATATAATTTTATTTTTGTTGGTGTATCATCGATTTACATTGTTGTGTCAAGTTCTGCTGTGCAGCGAATTGACCCAGTCATTCATATATATATATATATATATATACACACACACACACACACACACACACATATGTATATACACATACACACACATACATATATATATGATATAGGTATTTATATATTATATAACTATATATATTATATATACATTCTTTTTCTCATATTATCTTTCATCATGTTCTATGAGATTGGATAGAGAGGTTGTTGAATCAGGAGAATTAGGAGAATGATAAACCTGGGTACTAGTAAAAATATATATAACTGACAGTAATATTTTTAGTTTTAAAAAACTTAAGAGCAGTGATATTGCAAGACAAGCTCAACGACACTCTGAGTCAAAGCAACAGGTATGCTACTTTTTTCTGCAACCTTTACATATAATGGGTATTTTTACTATTATTTTTGATCCACTTTGCTTTGACTCAGTATTTTTGAAACTTCCTCCAAATACAACTTATTAGTGGGTTTTAGATTTTGAGATTTTGAAAGTTCAATATTTTACAACTAGAAGGTCCAGACTCATGTTTGTTTCTAAATGTACAGAAACAGAATGTAAATTATGTAGATTTTAAGTTAATATCCTGCTGCTAAGGGATTGTTTTCTTTAACCCATTATACATAGTTGCAAAAGATAACTAAGAGCCTGATGTTCTCCTATATGGTGAAAAAATGCCACTGATCCTGTGTCTGTTCTGTATCCAACTCTCTAATCTGATAGTAAGTTCTCTCATTTTACTTGATATGATGCATTTAAAATGATATTTAGGGTCATGGCAATGCAGACAGACCTTGTCATATTCATCGGAAGAAAAGCTTCCTTTTTATCTGGCTGCTCTAAATCATAATTTGATGGTTTTGGCTTCTGTTACTTTCCATTCATGACAGCAGACAGGAGAGGAGCATGAGAAGGGAGAACCAGAGCAGCATGTCCGAGTTCCTCTTCCTGGGGTTCCCAATCTGGCCAGAGCGGCAGGCTGTGTTCTTTGCCCTGTTCCTGGGCATGTACCTGACCACAGTGCTGGGGAACCTGCTCATCATCCTGCTCATCAGGCTGGACCCTCGCCTCCACACCCCCATGTACTTCTTCCTCAGCCATTGGGCGCTCACAGACATCTCCTTTTCATCTGTCACTGCCCCTAAGATGTTGATGAACATGCAGACTCAGGATCAATCCATTCCTTATGCAGGGTGTGTAACACAGACATATTTCTTCATATTTTTTGGCTGCATTGATAAACTTCTTGCAGTAATGGCCTATGACAGGTGTGTGGCCATTTGTTACCCTCCATGTTATGCATCATCATGAGGAAGGAGCTGTGTCTATGTCTGTTGGCTGTATCCTGGCTCCTCTCCTGGTCCAAGACCTAACCCACACCACCCTCCTGGCTCAACTGTCCTTCTGTGCTGTCAACATCATATCCCACAGAACAACGAAGTATTGGAGTACTTCATAGCTATGAAAAAATAATGGCAAAGATACCTATGAATCAATATGGAGGGATTTCCAAGTTATATTATTAAATGGAAAAAAGCAATGTGTAAAAGAGCATCTATTGCATGTTATTTCTTATGTGAAAAAGAGGGGAAAACAATATATACATTATTCTTCCCATTGAGCAAGAAGAAATACACAAGGAATCAATCTGAAACTAATGAGACTGTTTACCTACGGGGGTGGGTTGGGAATAGGTTAGAAAAGAGGGGGAGATGAGTGTTTTTATTTGTGTAGTTTTGACCATGTTATCTTTCACTACTAAAAAATAAGAAGGTGATGGAAAATAAAGCAAAATAAAATAAAAAAAATGAGCATAGCTATATTTTGAGTTAATATCGTAATCAGACTAAGGGGAAAATAAAGTAATTAAGTTATTATCAAACACCAAATTTTATTTATAAGGTAGTCTCACAATAATGAAAACTCTAGAAGCACGTTTTTTTGGTAACAAGATTTTTTTAGCTGAATTTTGTCTCTCATTAAGGGTGCTAATGAGTTCAGGATTATTGAGTTCAGGATTCTGAAATTAGATGTATTCAAAGGTTTAGTACATAAGTAAATTTGTCCTGGAAAAGGGCCTGCCTCCTAAATGGGGGAAAGCTGCTATATACATGGAAAAAGAGAGGCTAGAAAGAACTCTATGGTGTCAAACTAGAATTGAAGATACCAGATTGAACTCATGGATTGTAATGTGTATAAACAGATTGAAATTGTATATCAATATCTGTCTGGTCCCTATCTCCCACTTTTTATGTCCTACTCCTGACCCATCTCTTTTGGGTAACCATTCCTTTAATTTGCTTGTTTATAGTTTATACACCCAGTGTCTCTTTTATATATGTTTCCTGGCTGTATTCTCTGAGATCACTTGGAAGCTTTGTAAGCAACAAACACACATGTAATGACAAATTTGATTTGTTCATTAATTTTATAGGACCACACCCATGCATACGGAGCTTCCCAGGCTGGGGGTCTAATTGGAGGAAATACAGCTGCCGGCCTAGGGCCATAGTCACAGCAATGCCAGATCTGAACCCAGTCTATGACCTGTAATACAGCTCACTGCAATGTGCCAGATCCTTAACCCACTGAGCAAGGCCAGGGATTGAGCTTGCAAACCCATGTTTCCTAGTCGGATATTTTTCCACTGTGCCACAATGGGAAATCCCCAAATTTGATTTTTGAGTATCAGTCTCCTCTAACAAGAACCAAAGTTACTTAGAAAAATGGCAGATTCTAGGTTGGGGCCACGCAGGACACAAGACCAGGGAAATTTTGCTGAGCTTGAAAACAAGTGCTCTATGAATCATGGGGACACAGAAGCCAGCTCAAATGTGCTCCTATTGGCCAAACCTGGAATAATTAGTTTCAAAATTAATAACCTCGCTAATGGGTTACAACTTAGAGAATAAATAAGAATTCATGAATCTGTGATGATATAAATAAATCAATGGAAAAAACAAATGAGTGTGGAGTAAGAGGAAGCTCCTTCTTATAGGTGAATACAGCTAATAGACATAGAAGAAATGATCAAATTAGCAAATCACTATTAGGCCACCACATTTGCAACTGATTTCTTAAATATGAGAATCATCCATGTATATTAGATATAGTGAGTTAAATGGTATTAAAAAATGTGTTGTGGTTATATAGTTTCAAAATATCTACAAAATGATACTTAATTATAAAAGTTAAAATCATAACTTACTGTGGAGAACTTGGCAGAGACCACTTTAACCAGTTTTTCAATTATACATCACTATTAATTGAAATTTTTTTTCTTTTTGGGGCCACACCTGTGGCATATGGAAGTTCCCAGGCTAGGAGCAGAGTTGGAGTTGCAGCAACCAGCCTACACCACAGTCATTGCAACAAGGTATCCAAGCCACATCTGTGGCCTACATTTGTAAAGCCCTTAGCTGAGAAACTAAATGGTCGCAAAAACATTCAGCATTAGGAATAATAGTTTGAAGACTATTTTAGAACCAAGCAGCTTTACTAACTTCTTTATTGAAATACAACTTGTAGGACCTGGGGAGCTAAGTCAGGAGAGCATCAGACTTTTAATCTGAGGGTGCAGGGTTCAAGTCCCTATCCAGGCACCATGTGAAATATAGTTTGCAAACAATATTACATTAGTTTCAGGTATATTACATGGTGATTTGACATTTTCATACATTGTGAAATGATCACCACAATCATTAATCTTGTATCTATCTGTCCCCAAAAGCTTTTACAGTATTATTGATTGTATTACTTATGTTGTATATTAAAGCCCATGGTTTCTTTATTTTATAACTGGAGGTTTGTTCCTCTTCATCCACATCTCCTATTTCATCCCTCTCCCTCAGACACTGTCCTCTCTGGCAACCACCGGTTTCTTCTCTGTATTTATGAGTCTGTTTTCATTTTGTTTGTTGATTTGATTTTTTGATTTTTAGTCTCCAGATACAAGTGAGATACCGTGATATTTATCGTTGTCTCTTTGCCTTATGTCACAGGGTATGATATACTCTAGATCCATCCATGTTGTTGCAACATGGCTGTGAACTGTGAGATGCGCTCGAATAACTCCCTTATGGCCACACTGTTGCCAACGAAGGTGGCAAACATTTTTAGTCCCCAGATTGGGATGGCAGAGACAGTTGTTTTCACTGTTGGGGATTCACTTTCATGCTTTTGTGTGTGGATATCCTGTTTCCCAGCACCATTTACTGAAAAGACTAACCTTTCCCCATTGTGTGTTTTTGGATCCCTCATGAAAGCTCTGTTGATCATATATGTATGGGTTTATTTCTGGGTTCCACATTGTGTTCATTTTTTATATCTGTTTTTATGCTAGTAACATACTGTATTGATTTCTAAAGGTTTGAAGTATAGTTTTCAATCAGGCAGTGTGATGCCTAAAGTCTTATCCATTTTGCTCAATATGGCTTTTGTTTTGTGGTTTTTCTGTGGTTTCACATGGATAGAATAAATGATGGTGATGGGATGTGAGCTCCAACACACTTCAGGGTCAGTGCTGTTGGATTTCAAGGGCTGGTCCTATTCCGTTAGGTCCTTTCTGCAGTGGATGGAGTGGCAGATTCCATTGTAGGTTCTTCAAAGTTCAATGGTGTCCATGGTCTCTCCTTCTCCTCATGAGCAGGCAGAGGGAAGAAGGATGTGTCACTGACATTAGAGATATCTTCTGGGACTCCTGTAGTTCAGCCCTTTTCGTCCCCTCACTGTATCCCTCTCCAGAGGAAGGCGAGAAATTGTGCAATTAACTCAATTGTCTTATATTCTAAGCAGAGGCTTTGGGTGTGTGTTCCCTGGGGTCCTGCTCATTGTTCTTCTCCTTCTAAACAGAATGTTAAGTGCTAAATATCCTCAGGCCATGGAGGCATAAGAGATAAGTCCTCAATTAGGAGCCTGAACCAGCACAGACCTGAACAAGGTGGGGAATCATGACTTGGCCTGGATGTGTGTGTTGTTGTGAGGGAATAGGAAGAAGAGATAGAGAAAATGTGTATTTATGTTGGCCATATAACAATGTGTTTTTAGTGACTGATTCACACACAGACCCACATGGTGCCACCAGCCTCAAGTGGTCATAACATTGCAATTATTTAAAAGGACCTAAAATTAAAACTTGGGTTCCTCAGTTGCACTAGCTATATTTCAAGCCTACAGTAGTCTCAGGAGACTGGTGCTACCCTATTGGACAAACAGCTATAGAGTATTTCCATCCTTGTGGAAAATCCTATTGCATAGTGCTAATAATAGACCATGGAGCCTGAAAATATGCATTATATGTATGTGTGCTTGGGTTGCTGTGAGAATGTTGCTTCATTTTATGTTATTTGTGTGCTGTGTTTGACCACACCTGATTCTCAGTGTGTGTAGTGGAGTTTCTTTGTGTGTGTGTATGGTTTGTGAGTTGTGTGGGTGACTGGATGTGGTTTTTGCATGTTTTTCTGTAAAAAAGCATGTTAGGTATAATTGACATACAAAAAACTGCACATATTTAATATCCAAAATTTTGAGTTTGTACAAGAGCACACACTTGTGAAACTACCACCTCAATCAAGGTCATCAACATATATGTCTCCTCTCAAAATGTCTTTGTATCCTTTTGATGTAGTAAGAAAACTTAACATGAGATCTACTCTTTTAGGGGATTTATAGGTGCACAGTATAGTATTTTTGACTCTGGGCATTATGCTGTATAACAGGTCTCTAGAATTAATTCATCTTGCATAACTTAAACTTTATTTCAGTTGAATAAATACACTCCATTTCTCCTTCCCCTTAGCCCTTGGTGACTGCCATTTATTCTCTGATTCTGTGAGTTTCTCAAAGTGAAATTTTGCAATATTTGTCCTTATAGGACTGGCTTATTTCACTCACTTATTTCATAATGTCCTCCTGGTTCATCATTTTTGTCAGAAATGGCAGGATTCCTTTTTTTAAAGGCAAAATTATAATCCATTGTGTGTGTATGCCACATTTATCCATTCATCTGTGGATGGACATGCGGCTTGTTTCCATACCTTATCTTTGTGCACAGAGCTGCAGTGCACATGAGAGAGTAGACATGTCTCTGAGCTCCTGATTCCAGTCTTCTGGTCTACACCCAGAAAGGGATTGCTGGATCATGTGGTAGTTCTCTTTTTAATGTCTTGGGGAAATTTTATACTGTTTTCCATATTGGCGGCACCATTTTACATCTCCACCAACAGGGTAGAGGTGTTCTTGTTTGCGTGTTTTTTAATTTGTGAGTGATGAAAGTTTTCCTTATAAAGTTGTAAGTAAGGTGGTATGAATCCATGCAAACCTCACTTCTGACTAGGATGAATAAAGGTTGGAGAGGGCCAAAAAGCAGCACCTGGGGTTTTCTTTTTGTATCACTATGTTTCACCCTGAGTGTCTGTTTCTCTGTATAACACAATCACAATATGCTTCTCCTCCCCTTGGATGGCTGTAGAGCAGAGAGGGCCTCGTGAGGGCCTTGGAAATATGTGTATGCATTTGACTTGGCCAGCCAGCCTGGGAGCCTGACTGTTCCTTTGTCTCAGCTCTACTTAAACAGGCAGCAAACAAAATCCTCTTTAGTCCTATTTGCTGGCACTTTGTCCCGTTGGTTTGAAGGCTACTGAATTTCTCACAATATTCCTCATTGATGTTTGGTGATTTCCACATTTCCACTCTGGATAACAAAGTGGGGTCAATTTTGGAACCTGGACTAGTTAATCAGACAACTGTGAATTCTGAAAGAAGTCCTTGGTCTTCCAGCATCTTTAATATCTTGGCTCTCTGATCACCTCATCATGCAAATTCTCATGTCCCTCATTTTGTGTGTATGCTCAGAACTGAGCCATTTTAAAGTCCTGGTGATGGAAAGGGAGAGAGAGACAATGGCAGATATGAAGGAAGCTATTTATTATAAAATTTATAAAAGATTCTATGAGTCAAGTGCTGTGGACCTACTAATCTTCAAGGACCAACCATGGTCTGGGTCTGTACTGTTTCCTGGATGTGAGAGCAAGACCTCAGAAGTTAACCCACATTTTCAGGAACCTGCTTGATCTTGCTCGATGACCTCCTGTGTCTTTGTCATCTTTATTTCCTGATGTCTGCTTGCCCATCGTGCATAAATAATGAGGTGATTGTTTTTGTGGTTAGTTTCCTTTTGATTGCTGTTTTAGTCAATATTTATTGACTTGTGATATCTTTTCTAAATTAAAAATTTTTATTTTTTTAAAATATATGTACAAAATAATATTTCAGTAATTTTTGTGTTCATTTCTGTGGCACTAAGTAATTCATGCTGTTGCACAACCATCACCACTGTCCACCTCCAAAATTTTTTATCTTCCCAAATGGAAACTCTGTAACCACTGAACAATAACTCCTCATTTTCATCTGACAGCAGTCCCTGGCAGTCACCTTCTGTTTTTTTGTCTCTATTAGTTTGCCTGTTCTATGAATCTCATATGAATGGAATCTTACAGTAGTTACACTTTTGTGACTGCATGATTTTACTTAGCATAATGTCTTCAAGGTTCATCCATGTTGTGACCATATGAGGATTTCTTCCCTTTTTAAGGCTAATGGTATTCCACTGTATGTATAGACCACATTTTATTTATCCAATCATTTGCTAAAGGACCTGGTCTGTTTCCATTTTGACTACGTGAATAATTCTGTTTTAATTATGGGTATATAAATACATTTTTGGCCCCTGTTTTCTATTATTCTGGATATATAAGCAGAAGTAAAATTCCTTAATCATATGAAATTCCATTGAATTTTTTGAGTAATAGTCTTGATGTTTGCCTTTTCTTTCCTTCCTCCCTTCCTTCCTACCTTATTTCCTTCCTACCTTATTTCCTTCCTTCCATTATTTCTTTCCTTCTTTATTTCCTCCTCTTTCTCTTTCTTGCCTCCCTTTTCTTTCTTTCTTTCATTTTTTCTTTTTCATATCTTATATTCTAATGATTAAAAGCAAGTTTTTTGTTGAGCACTTTTTTTTGTACATGGTACATTTATCATCCAAATAATGCTCTAAGTTGTGTATGTGTGTAAAATGTGCATGTGTGTGTGTGTATGTGTAATGTGTGTGTGTAAGACAGACACAACTATATGAGCAGTCTGACTGTAGAGCCATGAAAGGGACTGTGTCTTATTAATTACTGTCTCCCTACTGGCTATCATAAAGTCTCCACTTTAAAAGAGAATGAGCTGTTCACTATTTCCGCTGAAGTATTTGAGTGAAGTTGTATACTTTCCGCATGTGACTGTATCAGTGTTCAGACAAATAATGTTGTGTTGCTCTCACCAGACTGGATCAGGCATCAGTGTGTGAGTGCAGTGCAGTGAGATCTGTCTGTACACTGACACAGTCCCTCCGAGAAACCATGTGACATTGTGGTAACTGCCTTGCTCGGTATTTCTAAGTTCCTAGAATTTCTGATTTCTCTTCATTCCCAGAAGAGAGAAAAGCAGCATGAGGAGGGAGAACGAGAGCAGTGTGTCTGAGTTCCTCCTCCTGGGGCTCCTCATCTAGCTAGAGCAGCAGGGTGTGTTCTTTGCCCTGTTCCTGGGCATGTACCTGACCACAGTGCTGGGGAACCTGCTCATCATCCTGCTCATCAGGCTGGACCCTCGCCTCCACACCCCCATGTACTTCTTCCTCAGCCACTTGGCCCTCACGGAGGTCTGCTTTTCATCTGTTACTGTCCCAAATGTGCTGATGGACATGCAGACTCAGGATCAATCCATTCCTTATTCAGTGTGTGTGACACAGATGTATTTTTTCATATTTTTTGGTTGCATTGATAATCTTCTTCTTGCAGTGATAGCCTATGACAGGTATGTGGACATTTGTTACCCTCTACACTACATCATCATCATGACAGAAAAGCTCTGTCTTTGTCTGTTGGCTGGATCCTGCTCCTCTCCTGTGCCGATGCCTTGACCCACACTATCCTAATGGCTCAGCTGTCCTTTTGTGCTGACAATATCATCCCTCACTTCTTCTGTGACCCTGCAGCTCTGCTTAAGCTGTCCTGCTCAGATACCTCTCTTAATGAGCTCATCATATTCACTGCAGGGGCTGCAGTTGTCATATTTCCATTGAGTGGCATTCTGGTCTCTTATGGCTGCATTGGGGTCTCCATCCTGAGGGTCCCCTCTACTAAAGGG
Source organism: Catagonus wagneri (assembly GCA_004024745.2). Taxonomy (NCBI): domain Eukaryota; kingdom Metazoa; phylum Chordata; class Mammalia; order Artiodactyla; family Tayassuidae; genus Catagonus; species Catagonus wagneri. The sequence goes on from PVHT021183634.1 coordinate 9,702,333, forward strand.
ATCTGCAAAGCCTTGTCCACCTGCGGCTCCCACCTCTCTGTGGTGTCTCTATTCTATGGGACAATTATGACCCTGTACTTTTCCTCATTATGCCAGTCCCATGGGAAAGACATCATTGCTTCCATGATGTATACAGTTGTCACCCCCATGCTGAACCTTTTCATCTATAGCCTGAGAAACAGTGACATGAGATTGGCTCTGGGGAATCTGTTCAGATATAATAACCTTTTTTGCCAAGTGAGAATCACCTAACCATGTGCTTATTTACTCACTGTCATTGTCTGAAATGCATTAAAAAGTTGTGTGTTGGTCACCCATGTCTCTAGCTGTTTCCTAGCTGTCCTTTAAATAGTCTTTGTTATTGGATCAATTTCTTTCCCTTTAATTATACCTCTTGCCCATTTTCTTCTTCCATAACCCTAAGTTTATCTTTAGCAAAAATGGCATTTAATTTTTTGGTTTTCAAAGCATCAAACTCCTGTGTTTGTGTTTTTAAATTTTGTTTTTCTTCCATTTGTTATAATATTATTACATTTGGTTTTTACAGCTTTTTACAGTGTGTGTGTGTGTGTGTGTGTGTGTGTGTGTGTGTGTGTGTATTGCCTTACGAGCATTGGTTTTTAAATTCTTATTGAGTAATTATTTTGAAGTGTAGTTGACCTACAATGTTGTGTTAATTTCAGGTGTAGAGCAAAGTGATTTACTTTTAAATACATTATATACTATACATGTTTTTAAGTTGTTTTCCCTTATATGTTATTACAAAATATCTAGTGTAGTTCCATGTGTTATTCATTTGGTCCTTGTTAGTTATCTAATTTCTAAATTGTAGTGTGTATATGTTAATCCCAGACTCCTAGTTTACCCCTCACCCTTTCCCTTTGGTAACCATTTTCTATACTAGTGGATCTATTTCCATTTTTTTGCATAAATTCATTTGTATCATTTTTTTAAGGTACTGCACTTAAGCAATACCCTAAGATATATAATTTTCTCTGTCTGTTTTTCTTCATTTGGTATGATAATCTCTAGATTCATCCATGGTGCTACAAATGGCATTGTTTTATTCTTTTCATGGCTGAGTAATATTCTATTATATATATGTACCGCATGTTCTTTATCATTCATCTGTTGATGGATATTGAGGTTGCTTACCTGTTTTGGCTTCTTGTCTTCCAAAGCTACAAACATTCAGTTAATTTTCTAAAGTTTACTCTTAGTAAAGTCCAAATAATCTTATCTTCTCAATGCAGGATCAAGTTAATAAAGTACTTTTGTTAATTTTCTAAACCTAAATAAACTTTACTTTGATTGTGATTTGACAATAGGGGAGTACAGAATAATCAATCAGATTACCAAATTTCCCCATTCCAGGAAGACTAATTTTCCACCCTAAATTGGATGTTTGTGTTGAGAACAATCTATAGCTCCTGGATTAATTTTAGACTTGGAAATGAGTGTTGTCTTTTCCCCAGAGATATAAGTTTCTAATATGAAAAAGCTAAATGCATGAATTTACAATTTTTACACCCTAAAATATCTACCACATAACTATTTTGTCCCAGGCAATTTTCTACATTATGGAAATACATGTTAAAATAGTTGTATACCCTCATAGAGTTTACATTCCAGCACTCCTGATCCAGCTCACCATGCTCTTTTTTTTCCATAATAGGTTTTAACCTTCTTGAACACCATAAAGTTTACTTGTTTTTAAAATTGACATCATTTTTTACTGAGATGAAAATTCTGTGGAAGATGGGTTACTATGTTTGAAATAAATAACTTGTAAATTTTTTGAATGTAAAATAGTCTATGGATAAAGGAGCCATAAAAAAGGGGAAGAGGAAGGATTTCCTCTTGGCTCAGTGCTAATGAACCCGACTGTTATTCAGGAGGAAACGGGTTTGATCTTTGGCTTTGCTTAGTGGGTTGAGGTTACAGCATTGCTGTGAACTGTGGTGTAGATCGCAGATGCGACTCAGATCCCGAGTTGCTGTGACCGTGGTGTAGCCTGGCTACTGCAGCTCTGATTTGAGCCCTAGCCTGGGAACTTCAATATGCTGCATGTGTGGCCAAAGACCCCCAAAAGTAAAGGGGGTGGTAAGCAAGAGAGTTGGGGTGTAGTTCATAATTTAACACCATGTGGTCTAGGTAGAGATCATTGGGAAGGTAATATGCAAAGATGTTAGTGAGTACAGGTAAGTGAGCCATGGTGATATGTGGTCAAAAGTATGGAGATCAGCATCTAGAAATACGCTGAGGTGTGAAAGGGCCTGACCAATTCCAGGGACATTAATGGGACCTCTCTAGCTGGAAGGGACTAAGTAGGGGAAGGATGGTGTGTCATTAGTTCAGAGATATCACAGTACCAGATTTTTAGGACACTTCAGGTAATGGTAATATATTCTTCAAGATCCCCCAGAGCAGTAGAACATATGTGGTGTGTGTGTGTGTGTGTGTGTGTGTGTGTGTGTGTGTGTGTGTGTGTTTAATAAAGAGTAATTCATGGAGTTCTTGCTGTATTGGTAGCGTCTCTGCAGTGTATTAAATGATGCAGTTACCTGATGCAGTTACCACAGCTGTGGCATAGGCTGCAATGGCAGCTCTGATCTGATCCCTGGGCTGGGAACTTACATATGCCATAGAGCATCCAAAAAAGAAGAAGAAAATAGAGAGAGAGAGAGAGAGATTTATTTTAAAGAATTGTTTAAAATAATTTTGAGGCCAGCTAGTGGAAAGTCTGCAAGGTAGGTTGGCAGGTTGGAATCCAATGGAGAAATTGCAGTTTGAATCTGAGGATAGGCTGCTGACCGAAGTGTCTGTTCTCTGTGGGAGGTCATTCTTTTTCTTAAGTTCCTTAACTTATTGATGAGGCCCACCCTCATTATGGAGGACAGTCTGCTTTATTCAGAGTTTTTGGATTACACTGTTAATCTCATCCAGAAAGATATCTTCATGGAATTGTGTTTGACCAAATATCTGGGTGCTGTAGCCTTGCCAGGTTGACATATAAAATAAGAATTAGAGTTGAGTTTTTTGGTTCTTAGTCTGATTTGGGAACCTGCTGGAATGGATTTAATAGAGGAAAAGCATGGCCATACTTGATTTTTTAATAGTTTCTTTAAAAACACCCAGATTTGTGGAGGTATAAATGACATAGAATAAACTTCATATAGCTAAAATATATCATTTCACTCAGAAAACTGCATATAGAGCTACCATATGATCCTGCCATGCCACTCCTGAGCATATATTCAAGTAAAACTACATTTCAAAAAGATACATGCACCCCTATGTTCATAGCAGCACTGTTCACAATAGGCAAGGCATGGAAATAACCTAATTGGCTATCAACAGATGAATGGATACAGAAGATGCAATATGTCTATATATATAAATATATATAATGGAATACTACTTAGCCCTAAAGAAGAAAGAAATAATGACATTTGTAGCAACATGTTGCAACTAGATATTCTTATACTAAGTGAAGTAAGTCAGAATGACAAAGACAAACATCATATGATACACTTATAATTGGACTCTAAAATATTGCATAAATGAACCTATCTGCAAAACAGAAGTTGACTCTTAGATATAGAGAAGAGACTTGTGGTTGCCAAGGAGGGAGAGGGATGGAAAGAGAGTTTAGGGTTAGTAGATGCAAAGTCTTACATTTCGAATGGATAAGAAATTAGTTCCTACTATATAGCCCAGGGAACTATAAACAGTCTCTTGGGATAGAACATGATGGAGGAAAATATACAAAAGGGTGTGTGTGTGTGTGTGTGTGTGTATATACACATATATATATGTGTGTGTATGTGTGTATATATACACACATACACACACACTATATATATATATGACTGGCTCACTTTGCTATACTGCAGAAATGGGCACAACATTGTAAATCAACTCTACATTAATAAAAAAGTAAAAACAAATGAAGTATAGCATTTGACTTGTTTTGATATATATATACACTCATGAAACTATCAACACGGCCATCAAGATCATTGAATTTCTCTGATGCCTACCCTCCTGCCCTCTCTTGGCTTCTCCCAACTGTCCTCAGGGGAACCACTAATATGTTTCTGTCACAAGGAGTAGTTAGCATCTCCTAGAAGCTTATTTCAGTGGAATCATACAGTGTGTAATCTTTTCTTGCTGCTGTTTTCTCTCAGCATAAACATTTTGAAATTCATTCGTGTTCTCCTGTGAATAAATAGTTCTTTCTTTATTACTGAGTAGTATTCCATTGCATGAATATATCTCTGCTCTTGTGTCCACTAACCTTTTATAATTAAAAAAAATTATTATTGTAAAAACTTGAATTATTTATTTTTAATTTTAAAACTGTTTATTTTTTTACTTTCATTTGACTTTATTTTTTATTGAAGAGTGATTCATTTACAATGTTGTGTTAGTTTCAAGTATAAAAAAAGTGATTCAGTTATGCACACACACACACACACACAGTCAATTTGTATATTCTTTTGAGACTATTTTCCCTAAAGGTTTTACATAGTATTGAGTATAGTTTCCTGTGCTATGTAGTAGGTCCATTCACTTACTAACAGTAAGTCCATTGATGAACATCTGGGCTATTTCTAGCTTATGGCTATTAAACAGACCTGTTATGCACATTATTCTATGGTCTATGTGTAACTATATACCTAGTCACATTCTAAGTATATGTTTAACTTTTTAAAAAATGTTTGAACTGTTTTGTATTCCCAAGAGCAACGTATGAGTGTTCCAGTTCCAACATACCTTCAGTGACAGTGAGAGCAGCAGTCTTTTCAATTTTAGCCAGTCTAATAGGTGTGCAGAAGTGTAAATCAATTTACAGACATGGAGCCACTTGACTGAAGGAGTGTCTGTATTCTTGAAAAAGAATCCTGTAACACTGGGTATCTTATGAAACGCTTCTTGCATGAGTTTCATGATTCTGCAGCACTTGTCACCATTTACGTGCTACTCATTTTGCATAAATAATATTTTATGCACGCCCCCACCCATTTGTAAGTATTTTCTAAGAGTGGGGTTTCTGTTTATATTATTAACTGTTATGTCTCTAGAGAAGTATCAGTATTACATTTGTGGGAACCTTAATGATTATTTAAGGGAATGAGTTAATGAATGAGCTGATGAATTCATTCAACAGTTACCAATCACAATTGCCTGTTGTGAGCCATAGCTGATCTCTAGTCATACAAAGACATTGACTGTAAACCTTAACATTTAGTAAGCTTTCATTAGGTACTCACTTAACCATTCTTCAAATTCAAATGAAGAGAACAATTATTATTTCCACTTTGAAGAAACTGAGTCTCCATGGCCTTTGATAAATAGCTCAAGTATGCTCTCTCAGTAGGCAAAGAACATAGAGTCTTTTTTCCAGAGTTTTATATTCAGTCCTCCTTCTACTGAACAAGGCATAGACTGTACTCTAAAAACCCTTCCAGTGGAGTGTGGAGATGGGCACGTTTTAACAGGCTTTGTGTTCTAATGAAAGCCTGTGTCAGTGCTGGGGAAACTGCAAAAGCCCTTCCACTGCCTGTGACATACACTGCCCCTGGCAGAAGCTGTGCTCATGACACAGAGGACATGGGCAGTGGGGGAACTCCTGCTTCTCATCAGAGACTTGACCAGAAGCCCAGTGTAGAATTGATAGAAGGGACACTTTCTCTGTGAAACCAGGTACAGCTCAGCCCCTGTGGACCCTGGTCATCTTCCTTCCCAAGGGGCTAGGTGGAAGTTTGGCAAATGTCCCAGTGGACTCTTTTTCTAGTTGGGGCTCATGCCAGATTCCTTCTTGGGTCTCTTTTGATTGGAGAACAGATCTCCTTGCATATTGTTTTGAAGCTGGAGAAATGACAGGCGAGACTAAGTTCATCAGGCCACCAGTATTTGTCTTTTTCTTTGGATCCTGGGTCTTCTGGACAGAAAGTGAGGAATCAAGTAACAGAATGAAGTAGAAGGTATTTGACCCCAGACCTCAGTTATAGCTCAGAAGGAGCCCAGAAACTCCACAGTTGTGCAGGGCAGAGAGGATACTTAAGTTCCTCAAGGCCAACAGTTAATGAGGAGCATAGCCCAGACCCAGTTCTTCTGAGTACTGAGCCCAAGGACTCAATCTACTTCATCTACCATTTACTGGGAAAAGGTTTCTGGAAAACCTTTGTGTTTAGTGGTTAATGGGTGTTTTCATGCATGAGTCTCTATTCAGAGTCTGAGTTCGTACATCTGATATGTGATTTTTAGGTGTTGCTGGTGGCTTTATGTTTGTTGAGATTATATGAGTTGTTTGTACATTGTTATGTGGATTATTTGTGTGTACCATCTTGTGTGTTATTTAGGGATTTATTTTTGTGAATCTTTGGGTAACTGAGCCATAAGCCATGGTTACTGTCCTATAGCTACATATGGTAAGAAATTACAAATCAGTAATTTAAGTGTGCACATTACTGTGTGCTTCACATACAAGTTTTAGGGGCTTCTATTTTAATGCCTATGATCCCAAATAATCCTTAATTATTTTTCAACTCTGGCCATATCAATGCCTTTGTGAGCAGGTCACATAAAGTTCTGTGAAAACTGGATTATTTGGTCTATCCAAATAATCATTCTCCAACTTCAAGGTCACAGTCTGACCTACCTTCCAGGGCTCATGGCCCAGCTTCCTCCTTCCCAAGGTCCTACCTGAATCAAGGCTACTGGGTTGTCTTGATCTGTTCTGGTTTCTCTGTGAGGACTAACACAGTGTATGTCAGGGAGTAGCCATGTCGCCATAAATGGTCATCATTGTCCTCCTTGGTGGCCATGAACTGAAATAACCAGTGCCTCAAGCAAGATCCTAGCCCCGTTACTCTGTCCAAACTTGTATTGCTTGCTGCACGACAGGCCAGTTTATTAATTGAGAAACCATTTGTTGGGGCAAGGAATAGGGAATGTATTTGGAAAGCCAGCAGATGGAGAAACTGGCTCCCAAAGGACCATCTTCCCTCAGTTAGAATTCAATCTTCTCTTATACTAAAGGGGGTGAGCCTGTGGATGGTTTCTGCAGACTTCTTAGTTTTGGAATCTTTTCTTCTTGCAGCTGTCCACATAGATCAGGTCACAATGATCCTAGAAACCTCCAAAGAGACATATGTTATTCTTTGTTCTGCAACGTTTTATCTCCATATGAATGGGAAAGTGTTACAGCTTTAAATGTCAGAGGCTTGTGAATG
>PVHT021183634.1:9710573-9734275 GCA_004024745.2 Catagonus wagneri
TCTTTCTTCAAGGCTATGTGCTTGTTATCCTTACTTATAATTTAACTTCTAAATAAATAACCTGGAATCCACCATCCAAAAGCCAAGTTACCTGAGGTAAATAATTTATCTCTTAGATGCAATTTCCACATTTATATAGTGAAGACGTAAGATGTGCCTTGTGTATCAAGCAGTCATAAAGAATAATTATTGTTTTGAGTGGTTAAATCATGTGAAAATCCTTTGTATGATATTTAAATGAGTCATAAATTTTTCTTAGAGAGTGTTAGGAACATTTTGGAGAAGTTAGCTGACATAATATAGCTTCTCTGGATATTTTTACTTTTGAGGGTGTAATTTCCATGATGAGTGGTTAAGAGCATGGATCTTGGTCAGACAGACCTTGGTCAGACAGATTCCACTTGATGCACTTAATTGTGTGTATCTTTGCACATTTAAATAGGTATACTTTTGTTTTCTTCTGGTTAAAATGTGTGTAAGAATATTTATTATGGGTGAAAATTCAATTTGAAAGTGCATGTAAAACACTTGGAACCATGCCTGGAACTGCCAATGTTGGCTTGGAAGCCTGGATTGGACATTTTTGATAACAGGACATTAAGGTGAATCAAAACAGGTAGGATGGTGCAAACTCTCCTGAAAGTCCATGACATAGCTTTAGTAATTCTTTGCACATGTGAGGAGTTTCGTATACTTTTTAAGAAGAACTGAATGATGGATAACTGTTATCTGGTGCCCTTTTTCGTTGTCATCTTAGCAAATTACAGAGGTTTAAACCTCTCTTGATGTAAAGACGTAAACTTGAACACAAAGACTTCCCAGTTCTTGTTGATTCTACTCAATATGGAAAAAGCTGTTGTTCAATGATTATTTATTGAATGAAGAATAAATGTACATTGGTTTCATTGGGAAAAGGCTTGGTTAATGTGAGGGTTTAATGTATTATTGACACCAGAATTGGAAAGGCTGATTCATTCACCAGGAATTAAGAGAAATAAAGGGAAATGTAGCCAAAATTAAGACTTTTCATACTACAAAGGACACGACTATGATATTATGGCATATTCATTGACATTTCCTACTTTCCCCAATTCCCAGCTGAGGCAAGGATAGCATGAGGGAGAACCAGAGCAGTGTGTCCAAGTTCCTCCTCCTGGAACTCCCCATCCAGCCAGAGCAGCAGGGTGTTTTCTTTGCCCTGTTCCTGGGCATGTACCTGACCACAGTGCTGTGGAACCTGCTCATCATCCTGCTCATCAGGCTGGACCCTTGCCTCCACACCCCTATGTACTCCTTCCTCTGCCACCTGGCCCTCATGGACATGACCTTTTCATCTGTCACTGTCGCTAAGATGCTGATGAACACGCAGACTCAGGATCAATCTATTCCTTATGCAGGGTGTGTAACACAGACATATTTTTTGGTTGCATTGATAATCTTCTTCCTGCAGTGATGGCCTATGATAGGTATGTTGCCATTTGTCATAGTTTATGGTATGCCATCATCATGAGAGAGGAGCTGTGTCTTTGTCTTTTGGCTGGATCCTGGCTCCTCTCCTGTGCCACTGCACTGACCAATACCCTCCTTCTGGCTCAACTCCTTCTGTGCTGACATCAATATTCCCCACTTCTTTTGTGTCCTTGCTGCCCTGCTGAAGCTGTTCTGCTCAGACACCTTTCTCAATGAGCTGGTCATATTCACTCCAGGGCCCACAGTTGGTATTTTTCCACTGAGTGGCATTCTGGTCTCTATGGCTACATTGGCTGTACATCCTGAGGGTGCCCTCTACTAAAGGGATCTGCAAAGCCTTGTCCACTTGGCTCCCACCTCTTGGTGGTATCTCTATTCTACAGAACAATGATAGCACTTTACTTTTCTTCCTCATCAGGCCTGTCCCATGACAAAGACATCATTGGTTTCTTGATGTACACAGTGGTCACACCCATGCTGAACCCTTTCATTTACAGCTTGAGAAACAGAGACATGACATTGGCTCTGGGGATTCTTTTCAGAAACAGTAACCTTTTAGGCAAGGGAGAATCACCTAACCATGTCCTTATTTCACTCACTGACCTTGTTAAAAAAGCCTTAAAAAGTTTTATGTTGAGCAACCCTGTCCCTAGCACTTTTCTAATTTTCCTTTAAATGACCATCATTATTGGATCAGTGTCTTTCCCTTTAGTCATATCTCTTGTCCATTTATTTTTCCGTAATCCTAAATATGACATTACCCACAACAGACATCCAACGTGTGTCTTCAATGCACCAAATTACTTTGTGTATATGTGTAATTTTGTTTAAATTCTGTGTTTTTCAATATGTTGTATTATTATTACATTTGACTTTTTTCCGCTTTTTGAAGTGTACATATATATATATATATATATATATTTAAGATTTATTATGCTTATCTAACTTGGACATTGCTTTTTAAATTTTTGATTGATTAATTAAATAATTTATTTGAAGTATATTTGACTTAAAATGTGTTAGTTTCTAGTGTGTTGCAAAGCGATTACATCTTTTATGTATTATGTAGTATATATGTATATTTTCAGGGTGTTTCCCCTTGTGGGTTATCACCAAATATTGAGTGCAGTTCCATGTGCTATACAATTAGTTATCAATTTTAAATACAGAGTGTGCATACGTTAATCCCAAACTCATAATTTGTCCATCCCCTCTTTCCACTTTGGGAACCTTAAGTTTATTTTCTATATTTGTGTGTCTATTTCTGTTTTGTGTATAAGTTCATTTGTATCCCTTTTTTTTTTTGAGTTTTTAGGGTCACTCCCACAACATATGGAAATTCCAGGGCAGGGGTAAAAGCAGAACTATAGCTGCCAGCCTATATCCCACAGCCACAGCAATGTGGAATCCAAGCTGCACCTGTGACATATACCACAGCAGAGGGCAATGCTGCATCCACAACCCACTGAGCAAGACCAGGGATTGAACCCACATCCCCATGGATACTAGTTGTATTCATTTCCCTTGAGCCACAAGAGGAACTCCATATTTCATTTTTTTCAGATACCACATATAGGCAATGTCATATATGTTTGTCTCTGTCTGGTTTACTTTGTTTAGTATGATAATCTCTACTTCCATCCATGTTGCTACAAATGGCATTATTTCATTCTTTTTATGGCTGAGCAGTATTCTATTACATGGATGTACCTCATCTACTTTACCATTCATCTGTTGATGGGCATTTGGTTTGCTTCCATGTCTTGGCTTCTCCCCTTCCAAAGGTACAAACATTCAGTTAAATTTCTAATGTTTCATTTTAGTAAAGTCCAGAATGCTTATCTTCTCAATGCTGTATCGAGTTAATATAGTACTTTTGATGGTTTGCTGAACCTAAATAATCTTTAATTTGATTGTGCTTTTGATAATAGGGGAACACAGAGTCATCAGTCCAATTACAAAATCTCCCCATTCCAGGAAGAGTAAATTTCTCCCCCTAAATTGGAAGTTTGTGTTGAGAGCAGTCCATAGCTATTAGATTAATTTTAGTCTTGGAGATGAGTGTTGTCTTTTCCCCAGATATCTCACTTCTAATATGAAAAGGCTCTAAATGTCTGAATTTATAATTTTTGCAAACAAAAACAGCTACTGCATGGCTACTATGTTCCAGTTAATATTCTATATTCTGAGACTACAAGTAAAAAAAACATGTATCCCCTCATAGAGTTTACATTCCAGCACACTTGATCCAGCTCATCATGCTGCTTTTCTTCCATAGGCGGATTCAACCTTCTAACACACTATAAACAACTTATTTTTAAAACTGTCATCATTTCTTTACTGGGCTGAAAGTTCTATGGTAGATGGGTTTCTATGTTTGAAATAAATAAAGTCTAAGTTTTTGAGGGGTAAAATCATCTATGAGTAAAGGAGGCATAAACAGGGAGGAACAAGGAGTTCCTGTTGTGGCTCAGTAGTAACAAACCTGACTAAATCCATGAGGATGTGGTTTCAATCCCTGACTTTGCTTAGTGGGTTAAGGATCCATTGTTGCCATGAGTTGCAGTGTAGGGCTCAGTTTTGGCTTGGTTCTGGCTTTGCTGTGGCTGTGGTGTAGGCCAGAATCTATAGGTCCAAATCCATCCCTAGCTGGGGAATTTCCATATGCCCCATATGTGGCCCTAAAAATCAAATAAGTGGGGGGGGGGAGTGCTGGGGTAGGGTTCATAATTCCATACTGTGTAATCTAGGTAGAGCTTATTGGAAAGGTAATAACCAAAGATGTTAGTGAGGACAGGGAAGTGAGCCATGCAGATATCTGGGCAAATGTGTGGAGATCAGCCTCTACAAATACTCTGAGGGGAGATGATACCTGGCCTACCCCAGGGACGTTAATTGGGCCTCTGTACCTGGACAGGAGTAAGTGGGGGAGGGATGGTGGGTAATTAGTTTAGAGATATCAGAGGACCAGATTTGTAGGGCACTTTAGTTCATGGTAGATGTACTCTTCAATATTCTCCAGAGAAGTAGAATCAATAGTGTGTGTGTGTGTGTGTGTGTGTGTAAGAGAGAGAGATTTATACAGTTCCTCTTGTGGCATTATGGGATTGGTGGTGTCTGTGCAGTGGGTTAAATGATCCCATTGCTACAGCTGTGGTGTAGGAGGCTACTGGGGGTCTGATCTGAGCCCTGGCCTGGGAACATCCATATGCTAGAGTGTGGCCAAAATAAAATAAAAAAAAATATATATATATATATATATATATATATATATATATACACATACACATATATATACATACACACACACACACACACACACACACATATATATATATACACACACACACAAACACATTTAGAGAGAGAGAGAGAGGGATTTATTTTAATTTGGCTAACAAATTGTGGATGGTAGCAAGTGTAAAGTCTGCAGAGGTGGTCTGTAGGCTGGAAACCCAAGGAAAAGTTTCCACTTGAGTCTGAAGGCAGGTTTCTGGCAGAAGTGCATCTTCTTTGCGGGACATCATTCTTTTTCTTAAGGTTTTTAACTGAGTGGATAATGAGGACCTGCATTATGGAGGACAGTCTGCTTTATTCAGAGTCTGCAGATTATAGTGTTAATCTCATCCATAAAGATACTGGCATGGAACTATCTAGAAGTGTGTTTGATCAAATATCTGGGTGCTATAGCCTAGCCAAGTTGAGATATAAAATTATACATTATAGTTGAGTTTTTGGTTCTCAGTCTGATTTGGGAACCCCCTGGCAGCGGTTCAGTAGAGGAATAACATGACCACTGTTGATTTTCTTATTGTTTCTTTAAAAACACCCAGATTTGTGGAGGTATAAATGACATACAATAAACTTCATATACCTAAAGTATATCATTTGACTCAGAAAGCTGCATATAGAACTACTATATGATCTAGCCATTCCACAGCTGAGCATATATCCAGATAAAACTACAATTCAAAAAGATACATGCACCACTATGTTCATAGCAGCACTGTTGACAATAGCCCAGATTTGGTAATAACCTTCCTGTCCATCAAGAAATGAATGGATACAGAAGATGTGGTACATATAGAGAATGGAATACTACTCAGCCATAGAAAAGAATACAGTGTTGCCATTTGCAGCAACATGATGCAACTAGGTAGTCTCATACTAAGTGAAGTAAGTCACAAGGACAAACATCATATGATATCATTTACATGTGCAATCTAAAGTAAGGAACAAATGTACCCTGTACACAACAGAAGCAGACTCATAGACATATAAAAGAGGCTTGTGGTTGCCAAATAGAAGGAGTGGGGAGTGGTATGGATGGACAGTTTAGGGTTAGTAAATGCAAACTATTGCATTTAGAATGCATAAGCAATGAGGTCCTGCTCTATAGCACAGTGAACTATATCTAGTCTCTTGGGATAGACCATGATGGAAGATAATATAAGAAAGTTCATGTACACATATGCACACAGACACACACACACACACACACAGTGTCACCTTGCTATGCTGCAGAAATTGGTGCAATATTTTAAATCAACCATAATTTTTAAAAATGTAAAAAAAATTATACCATTTGACCAGATTTGACATATATACACACCCATGAAATTATCGCTACAGTCATCAAGATCATGAGTTTTCCTGATGTCTACACACCTGCCCTCTCTTTGCTCCTCCCATCTGTCCTCAGGGGAACCACTACTCTGTTTCTGTCACATGGAGAAGTTTACATTTCCTAGAAGCTTCTTTCATTGGAATCATACAGTGTGTATTTTCTTGCTATCTTCTTTCACTGAGTGTAACATTTTGAGATGTGTTCATGTTCTACTGTGTACTAAGAGGTCATTCTTTTTATTGCTGAGCAGTATTCCATTGCATGGATATACCAGGGCTTTTGCAATGACACACATTTAATTTTTTTAAATTTTTTATAATTTTAAAATTTTTAATTCTTTTTAATTTTTAATATTTATATTCTTAAGCTTTCATTAGACTTTATTTTTTATCAAAGTGTAGCTCATTTACAGTGTTCTGTTAGTCTCAAATTTACTACAAAGTGACAGTTATACAAACACACAAATACACACATAATCTTCTCAGATTCATTTCCCTGATAGGTTATTACAAACTATTGAGTGTAATTTCCTGTGCTATAGTAAGTCCATTCATTAGTAACCATAAGTCCACTGGTGAACATTTTGGGTTTTTCCAGATTCTGGCTGTTAAATATAGCTCTTATGAACATTCTTGTATAAACCTGTGTATAATACACAGTCTTTTACATTGGACAAATAACTAGTCATATGTTAAGTATATGTTTAACTTTTCAAAAAATGTTCAAACTGTTTTATATTCCCACGAGCAGTGTATGAGTGTTCCAGTTCCATCATTTCTTCAGTGACACTGAGAGTGGCAGTCTTTTCAATTTTATCCAGTCTAATAGGGGTTTAGTGGTTAATCCAGTTTACAGACGTGGAGCCACTTGATTGAAGGGGTGTCTGTGTTTCTTTGAAAAATAATCCTGCAACACTGGCATATTTTTTTTAACTTTTTGAGTCCTCCAAGCTCCATGCATGATTCTCATCATTCCGTAGCACTTGTCACCATTTACCTGCCATTCATTTTGCCTTAAATTTTTTTTCTGTGCCACCTCCAGTTTGAATGTGTGTTATAAGAGAGGGATTTCTATTTCTATCATTACCTGTTATGTTTCTAAGGAATATGCCAGTATTATATTTGTGGGAACCTTAATGATTATTTAAGTGAATGAGTGAATGAATGAGCTGATGAATTCATTCAACAGTTACCAATCACAATTGCCTGTTGTGAGCCATAGCTGATCTCTAGTGATACAAAGACATTAACATTTAAGGCTTTCAGTAGGTGCTCATTTAACCATTCTTGCAACTCACACAAAGACTAGGATTATTATTTCCACTTTATAAAAAACTGAGTTGCAGTGGCCTTGGATAAATTGCTCAAGTATGCTCTCTTAGCAGGGGATGAAACCAGAGTCTTTTTTAAAGAATTTTATATTTAATCCCCCTTCTCCTGAACAAGGCATACACTGTGCCCTACAACATCTTCCAGGGGAGTAGGGAGACGTGCACATTTTAAGGGGCTTTGTGCTCTAATGAAAGCCTGTGTTGGTGTTGGGGAACCTGCAGAATCACTTACACTGCTTGTAACATACACTGCCCTTGGCAGAAGCTGTGCTCATGATGCACAGGCCACAGGCAATGTGGGAACTCCTACTTCTCATTAGAGACTTGACCGGAAGCCCAAGGTACCACTGATATCAGGGACACTTTTCTCCTGTGAAAACAGGTGCAGCTCAGCCCCCATGGACCCTAATCATCCTCCTTCCCAAGAGGCCAGAAGGGAGTTGGGCAGTTGCCCCAGTAGACGGCTTCTCTAGTTGGGGACTGGGGCAGATTCCCTCCAGGGTCTCTTTAGGATGGAGAAAAGGAGATCTCCTTGGGCATTGTTTTGAAGCTGGAGAACCAATATGAGACTGTACAGGTCCTGTGGCCACTGAAGTTTGTCTTTTTTCTTTGCACCCTGTGTCTTCTGGACAGAAAATGAGGACTAAGGTAACAGAATGAACCAGAAGGTATCTGAACTTAGAGCACACATATAGCTCAGAAGGAGCCCAGAAGCCTCCCTAGTCGTGGGTGTGTGTGTGTGTGTGTGTGTGTGTGTGTGTGTGTGTGTGACCATGTGAGAAGTTACATGTATTTGTATGTGTGTGTTGTGTTGTTTTAGTCTATGTGTGTGTTCGTAACTGACAAACACACTGAATAACACACATTAGGATATACAGAGGCCAGAGAAGCCTGGGCATTTCCTCAGTATGTGCTTATTCTCCTTGCATCTGCTGCTTGTGTGCCATGTGTAAGCCTGCACTGCTTGTGATTCGAATATGAAGGACTTCTTGTATCAACATGCCTCTGGCCTAGGATGCTTGACAGTTCTGTGTGTGCAGCTGTGTTGTGCATGTGTATTTTGTTTCTGAGTTTTGCATAGATTTGTGAAGCTGACTCACACCCTGGCTGTACTTACCTAGTGAGAGTATAAGCCAGAGAAATCTATAAATCTCCATTTATGTGTGTCTGTTATTATGTGTGAGTACTTTTGTATAACAAATCCACACCTCAATTTCTTTCACACAGTAGATATAAATATCTGTGTGTGTGTGTGTGTGTGTGTGTGTGTGTGTGTGTCTGTGACAGTCTTACATTTTTTTAACATCCACCTTCTTGAGACAAGAATCTACACAGGCAGCTCCACAGGAAACCTACTTCACAGAGCTATTGGGTTCCATTTTTCTATGATTTGACTACTCCATCAGGTTCCCTAGTAGTCCAATGTTTTTGACTGTCTGCTTCAATTTTGGTCTGTTTAGAAGTGAAATTCTCATTTCTGGAATTACGTACTTCGACACTCAGATATTTTTCTGTCCCCCACCTAATAGCTTGGTAGCTTTGGGTTTCACCATGATGATTCCCAGCATCCACTGCTATTACATGGGATCATGCTAATTGCTGACAGATCTTGCATGTAAGGTGCTTAAGAAGCTAGGAACATCATTACCACTTAGTTAATTGCAGCCTATTGGAGATCCAAACACCTGACTCTCCATTCCTGATTGGAGTGGGGGGGGGGTGCCAATATTTGGTATGAAAACTGGAAAATCAGCCCCATCCATAGGCTCTTGAAATAAGAACCCTACCCCCAACAAGGTCACACACATCTTCCCCTCTTCACTACTAAGCAATATCCCAGCCACCTCTTTGCACATGGTGCTGATGGAATCAAAGTACCACCTCTGTATTGTTCCCTTCTGTTCACATTGCAGCTCCTGGGTGTCATTAGGAGCTCTGTTCTCCTGCAGGAGATCTCTGAGATCCTGGGCCAAGTCTGACCAGGCAGCTTTCAGTGAGAAGCCTGTTTTCAGAAAGGGTCAAGTGCCTGATCCCTCCTTGTTCCCCATGAACTGAGTCAGTTAATAACCCTGAGCAACTCCCTGGTCTGGACAAAACATCTACTGACCAGTTCTTACACAGTGTTTATGTCATGTTCCTCTCCTGAGAATATTTTAACATTTACCTTTATACTGTTAACATTTCACCTTAGCCCCTCTTCCCCATAAAAAGAAATGGGTATATTCTCTGTAGTGAAATGATGATCAGAAAATCAATATTTGAGACCCAGGTTCAGCTATGCAATATCTATGTGAGATTGTTTAAGCGATTTCACTACTCCTATTGGTAAAATCCAGGGGAAGAACACTGTCTTCTCTGCTTCACAGACACAAATAAATAATGATGGGTTGAATGAAATTGAAGGCATATGTAAGACATTGGTAAACAAAAGGGATGCAAAAATATGAGTGTGGACAGTTATCTGAGCAGGTCTACTCCTTCAAATCCTGAAATATTTCTTCTTAAGGTCCTGCCTATTTGTCTAAATAAAGAGAGGGAGGAAGAGTAGGTCATCGTGACAAATTATCCAAGGTATTTTTAAAAGCTTAGGAGAACAATGTGACCACAGCTGTTACCAACTCTATCATCATGCTCATTTCCCACTCCTTCTAAGTATGTTGATAGTGGAGATTTTTTTTTTAGTTTTTAAGTTTTTGGGGGGCCACACCTGAGCATATGGTAGTTCTCAGGCTAGGGGTTGAAGAAGAACTTCAGCTGCTGGCCTACACCACAGTCATAGCAACATCAGATCTGAGCCCTGTCTGGAGCCTACACCACAGCTCATGGCAATGCCATGTCCTTAATCCACTGAGGGTGGCTAGGGATCGAACCTACATTCTCGTGAATACTAGTCTGTTTCTAAATCCACTGAGCTACAGTGTTAACTCCCAAGAGTGACATTTTAATAGCATCTCCTTCCTTGGACTATTGAAAAGTTCCATGAGACCATCATACAAAAATGTAGTTGTATACCATAGTGATCATTAACTGTCAGTTATTATCAGTGTGGAGATCAATATTGGGTAATAGTACTGGTCAATCAGGTCACAGCATTTGAATAGACACACCAATCCTTCAGTATCCCTCAGCTCTCAGACCCCATCTCAGATCTCATGTATCTTCCTGATGATGAATATCCAGATCTGAGCCACCAAGGAGAAATCACCTTAGATGGAGATTGATGCAGGTATGTGCACTGAATTAAGGCTTATTTCTTGGCAAGAAGATAAATATGCATTTAGACAAGTTCCAGCAGGAATTTACCCCAATGATACGATAGAAGCTCAGAAAACCACCTGAGGAGTGTGAGAGCTCAGATAAGTTAACATAAATTTTAGGTCAGCTTCTTGGTCCTTTATGTGGACAACCTCATAATACTGTTTTATTAAATTCCTAAACATGGTATTATTTTTTGGGGGGATACAGATCCTCCCATAAAAATAATCTATGCAATTTTTGGTGTTTATTTGATTTGGGACAGTGTTTTTAGATATTAATGCCTAACAAATTAGAATCCTTTTTGCTAAATCTATGAATGTGTGATAATGGAATATTCACATTTAGAGTGACAACACAAGGCCAAGAGAGATTTAACTCGCAAGTCCTAGAGTGAGAAAGTGGTGGGACCAAAATCATAACACAGAGAATCTGGCTTCAGGTTCACACCTTTATCTAGTCCCTGGTCAGGTGTGCCCTTGACGGTTAGTCTCCTGAAGGAAGAGGTCCTGTATGTCATATTATTCTATGTCCAATTAGCAGCTTAGTGTCAGAAATGCAGTTGATTAAAAAGAAAACAGAATTTGCTCTGGTTTTCGTTGAAAGGAATCATTTTGAGTGTTGAGGGTGTGTCACTTGCTTTGGCAACACTAGGTCATATAAGAAATGCAGGCATTTATTCTTTTTCTCCATGAGAAGGTGAGAGACCCAGTGTGGTGGCCACTATCGCCACTTCAATATCTATGACATGTCACACTCTCCTCCTTTCCCAGCAGACAGGAGAGGAGCATGAGGAGGGAGAACCAGAGCTGTGTGTCTGTGTTCCTCCTCCTGGGGCTCCCCATCCAGCCAAAGCATCAGGACATGTTCTTTGCTCTGTTCCTGGGCATGTACTGGGGAACCTGCTCATCATCCTGCTCATCAGGCTGGACCCTTGCCTCACACCCCCGTGTACATCTTCCTCAGCTGCTTGGCACTCACTGAAATCTCCTTTTCATCTGTCACTATCTCTAAGATGCTGATGAACCTGCAGACTCAGGATCAATCCATTCCCTGTGCAGGGTGTGTTACACAGACATATTTTTTTATATTTTTTGGTTGCATTGATAACCTTCTTCTTGCAGTGATGGCCTATGACAGGTATGTGGTCATTTGTCACCTCCTATGTTATGCCATCATCATGAGGGAAGAGCTGTGTCTATGTCTGTTGGCTGGATCCTGGCTCCTCTCCTGTGCTGATACCCTGACCCACACCTTCCTCCTAGCTTAACTGTCCTTCTGTGCTGACAGCATCATTCCCCACTTCTTCTGTGACCCTGCTGCCCTCCTGAAATTGAACTGTTCATATACCTCCCTCTGTGAGATGGTCATCTTTACTGTGGGAGAAACCCTTTTTATCCTGCCTTTGAGTAGTATTTTGGGCTCATATATTCACATAGGGATCACAGTTCTGAGTGTCTCTTGCACCGGGAGACTCTTTAAAGTTTTTTCCACCTGTGGCTCCTATCTCTTTGTGGTGTCTTAATACTACGGGACACTTGCTAGTGTTTACTTTTTCTCCTCATCATGGTACTCTGATAACAAAGGCATAATTGCTTCTGTTATGTATGCAGTAGTTACTCCCTTGCTGAACCCCTTCATCTATAGCCTCAGAAACAGAGACATAAAACAGGTCTTAGAGATATGTGTTAATAGGGCTAACTTCTTGAAGTGCCAATCAATAAATCCTCTTGTTGCAGTCATGAGCACAGTGAGACTGTCTCCTAAAATTATCATACAGTTGGCAAATCTGTAACTTCAAATGAATATGCACTCAGCTGTGATATATCATGTTAAGAAGTCGATAAGGTCCAGTTTGTGATTTGCGCTGTTAAATATTCTTTAATTTTTTCTGCTTCATCTCATAATATATGTGAAAAATCCTATACAAAATATGTGACATAATTATGATTGTGATTTTTCTTTTTCTTCTTTTCGATATGTTAATTTTTGCTTATAGATATTTTTATGCTATGTCACTGAGAACATACCTATTTAGAATCAAGTTCTTCTCCTTGCAGACTGATTCTTTCTCTGTAAGATGTGCTGAAATTGGCTTGCATTAGCTTCAAGCTGATTGTGAACTTCTCTTTTCAACTCCACAGTCTATGATAACATTCTGGTGCATTGAAATCAGACATGATGGACATAATTAAACTGTTGAAATTGGCAAGTGCTACCAAGTAATACTCGCCTATGATAGGGACCCTTTTCTCATTCACTGACCAGCACACCATTGCATTTATAGTCAGGGGATATTTCTCTTTAGCAATGGCTCCTACCCTCACATCTCATTTATTTTCTCTTACATTAGTATAGGTATACCAGCAGTCTTTTAGTTGGTGTTTACATGGGATTTCTTTTCTATCATTTAAACTTTTTAATGTCCTTGTAAAATGTTAGTGGTTAATAGCATAAGATGGTTTTTTTTCTTTCTATATAGTTTGTCAATTGTATTTCTGGGGAATTTGATCTGTTAACATCTAATATAATCAGATTGTATCTAAATTTGTGTTTTATGTGTTTCTATATTTTTTTCTAATTGAGACTTCTGATTTCAGTATTCTCACTTCTCTTTATCTCTTTTGATTAATTAAATACATTTTGTTATTCCATACACCCTAGATTAATTTACTAATCATACATTATTATTTCATAAATCTTTTCAGCCCTTTATGTAAAGATTATGACTTGCTTTTCCTTAAAACAATTTTTCATTGTTGTATAATGTCCTACACAACATGAAATTTACCATTTTAACCATTGAAGTATATAATTATGTGGCTTTAGTACATTCATCACTGGAATTTTATTCTAGGGCTTCAAAAGGAAACTATGGAACATCAATGCAGTTGAATACTTTGTAGCTAAGTGGCAAAGATACCTATGAATCAATATGAAGGGATTTCCAAGACACAGTATTAAATGGGAAAAAGCAATGCATAGAAGCCCATCTATAGCTTGCTACCTCCTATGTGAAAAAGAAGGGAAAATAATATATACGTGTATCTTCACATTGAGCAAAAAGAAACACATGAGGAATCAATTTGAAACTAATGAGACTGCTTACCTACAGGGGGTGGGGTGGGAATAAGACAGAAACATAGGGAGATAAGTAAACTTGTTCGTATAATTTCAACTGTTTTAATTTTTATCTACTAAAAAATAAAAAGAAGTTAATAGAAAATAAAGCCAAATAGAAAAAAAAAAACAAAAAGTGAGCCTAACTATAATTTGAGTTAATACCATGACAGACTAAAGTGGAAAGTAAAGTAATTAGGTTATTACTGAACATACTGAATTTTGTCTATAAACTAGTCTCACAATAATGAGAAAACTGTCTTAATTTTTTGGTACGCAAAATTTGTCATTAACAGCAGTGTCTTCAAGTTTCTGAAATTACATGTATTCAAAGATTTAGTAAATAAATAAATTTGTCCTGGAAAAGGGACTGACTCCTCAGTGGGGAAAGGTGTGATGCACATGGAAAAAGAGAGGCTAGAAATAACTCTATGGTTTCAAACTAGATTTGAAGATACCAGTTTGAACTCATGGGTTGTAATGTGAATTAAAAAATTGAAATTATATATGAATATCTGTCTTGTTCCCATCTCCCATTCTTTCTGTCCCACCCCTGACTCATCTTTCATCTCCTGTGGGTAACAATTCCTTTAGTTTGCTCATTTCTAGTTTCTACATCCTGTGTTACCTTTACATATGTTTCCTGGCTGTATTCTTTGAGGTCACTTAGAAGACTTGTAAGCAGCAAACACATGTAATGCCAAAGTTGATATTTGAATATCAGTCTCCTCTAACAAGAACCAAAGTTACTTAAGAAAATGGCTGATTATAGGACTGGGGTCAGGACACGACAAGACCAGGGAAAATTTGCTGAGCTTTAAAATAAAAAGTGTTCTCTGAGAGTTCCCTTCGTGGCTCAGTTGTTAATGAATCTGACTAAGAACCATGAGGTTGCGGGTTCAATCCCTGGCCTTGCTCAGTGGGTTAAGGATCTGGTGTTGCCGTGAGCTGTGGTGTAGGTTGCAGACGCAGCTCAGATCCTGTGTTGCTGTGGCTGTGGCATATGCCGGCAGCTACAGCTCCTGTTAGACCCCTAGTCTGGGAACCTCCATATGCCACAGGTGCAGCTCTAGATAAAGGCAAAAAGACAAAGACAAAGAAAATAAAAGGTGTTCTATTATCATGGGGACATAGGTGGCAGCTCAAATGGGCTCCCATTGGCCAAATCTGGAATAATTAGAGCTACAAAATGAATAACATCAGTAATGGGTTACCACTCAGAGAATAAATAAATATTCCTGAGTCTATAATGATATAAATAAATCAATGAAAAAGCAAATGAATGTGGAGTAAGGCAAATTTCCTTCCTATAGGTGAACACAGCTAATAAACATAGAGGAAATAATCGAATTAGAAAAATCACCATTTGTCCCCCACATTTGCAATTGTTGTTTTCAATATAAAAGTCATCAATGTATGTTAGATATAATGGGTAAAACTGTATTAAGAAAAGTTTGTGGTTATATATTTTCAAAATATCTACCAAATGATAGTTAATTATAAAGGTTGAAATAGGTACTTACTGTAGAGAGCCTGGAAGACACCACCTTAATCAAGTGATCAAGGGTAGAATCACTAGTAATTGGAAAGAAACTTTTTTTCTTTTTAGGCCCACACCTGTGGCATCTGGGAGTTCCCATGCTAGGGATAGAACTGGAGCTGCAGTTGCCTGCCTACATCACAGCCACAGAAACAAGGAATCTGAGCCACACCTGTGACTTACAGTGCTGCCTGCAGCAAAGTGGGATCCTTTACCCAATGAGCAAGGCCAGGCATCGAACCTGAATCCTCATGGATACTAGTTGGGTTCCTAACCTACTGAACCACAAAGGGAACTCCAGAGAATACAAATTCTTAATGAAGCTGTGCAATTTTTGGAAAATATCTGGGAATGTAAGACTCATGTGTGGTATTAATTAGGAAACATGGGTAAAGCCCTTAGCCTAGGACCCAAATATTCATTAAAATGTTCAGCATTCTAGCACCAAGCAGCTTTACTTACTTTTTTATTGAAATAATTTGCAGGGCCTGGGTAGTTCAGTAAGTAGAGCAACAGAATTTTAATCTGAGGGTACAGGGTTCAACTCCCTGTCCAGGGGCTATGTGAAATATAGCTCACAAACAATATTACTTTAGTATTACGAGGTGATTTGACATTTTCATAAACTATGAAATGATCACCACAATTATTAATTTAGTAACTATTTGTCCCTATAAGTTTTTACAGTATTATCAATCATATTCTTTATGCTATGTAGTAAATCCCAAGGTTTCTTTATTTTATAACTGGAGGTTTGTTCCCCTTAATCCACAGCACCTCTTTCATCCCTCTCCCCCAGACAGTGTTCCCTCTGGCAACCAGCAGTTTCTTTTCTGTATTTTTGAGTCTGTTTTCATTCTGTTTTGTTGATACATTGTTTTCATTTGATATTTATCATTTTGTCTCTGCCTTATTTCACAGAGCTTAACACACTCTAGATCAATCCATGTTGTTGGAGCATGGCTGTGAACTGTGAGATGCACTTAAATAGCTCCTTTATGGCCATGTTTTTGCCAACAAAAGTGGCAAACTTTTTTAGTCCCCAGGATAGGATGGCACAGACAGTTGTTTTCACTGTTGGAGATTCACTTTCATGCTTTTGTGTGTGGATATCCAGTTTCCTAGCACTATTTATAGATGAGGCTAACACTTCCCCATTGTATGTTTTTGGTTCCCTTGTCAAAGATCAGTTGATCATACATGTGTGGGTTTATTTCTGGGCTCCGTATTCTGTTCTGTTTTTTATATGTCTGTTTTCATGTAAGTAAAACTGTGTTGATTTCTAAAAGTTTGTAGTATAGTTTGCAATCAGGAAGTGTGACGCCTCAAGTTGTGTCCATTTTTCTCAAGATGGCTTTGGTTTTGTGGTTTCACATGGATGGAATAAATGATGGTGATGGGATGTGAACTCCAACACACTTCAGGGTCAGTGGTGTGGGACCTTAAGGGCTGGTCCTACTCTGTTATGTCCTTTCTGCAATGGATGGAGTGGGAGATTCCATTGTAGGTTCTTCAAAGTTCAAGGGTGTTTGTGGCCTCTCCTCGTCATGAGCTTCAGAGGGAAGACCAATGTGTCACTGACATTAGAGGCATCTTCTGGGACTCCTGTAATTCAGCCACTTTGGTCCCTGCACTGGATCCATCTCCAGAGGAAAGCAAGAAATTGGGTAATTAACTCAGTTGATTTCTTCTCTAACCAGAAGCTTGGGGGTGTGGTCCCTGGGATCTCAGTCCTGTTGGTAAATGTGTAACTTCCCATCATTGTTCTTGTTCATATAAGCAGGTAGGGAAGTGCTAAATATCCTCAGGCCATAGAGGCATAAGAGATGAGTCCTCAGATAGTAGCCTGGAGTAGCACAGATCGGAGCAAGGTGGGGAACCGTCACTTGGCCTAGGTGTGTACACTGATGTGAGGACTAGGAAGAAGAGGTAGAGAAAATGTGTGTTTATGTTGCTCATATAACCATGTGTTTTAGTGACTGATTCACACACTAACCTACATGGTGCCATTTGCCACAAGTGGCCATAACATTAAAATTAAATAAAATGACCTGAAATTAAAACTTAGGTTCTTCAGTTGCACTAGCTATATTTCAAATCTCCAGTAGCCATAGGAGACTGCTGTATTGAAAACACAGATATAGAGTATTTCCATCCTTGTGGAAAAAACTATTGTGCAGTGCTAATAATAGACTATGGAGGCTGGAAATCTGTATTACATGTGTCTGTGTGCTTGGGTTGCAGTGCGCATGTTGATACTTTTTATATTATTTGTGTTTTGGGTTTGACCATACCTGAACCTTAGTGCTCTTAGTGCATGTAGTGGAGTTTCTCTGTGTGTGAGTGGTTTGTGAGTTTTGTGGGTGACTGAATGTAGTCTTTGCACGTTATTTTAAACAGCTTGTGAGGTACAAGTAATATACACAAAACTGCATATATTTAATGTATGTTATTATTTGAGGAGTTTAGAAACACTTGTGCACCCTCTTGTGAAGCTACCACCACAATCAAGGTCATCAACATATCTGTCTCTTCTCAACATATACTTATGTCCTTTTTTTGTGTAAGAAAACTTAACATGAGAACTACTCTTTTAAGAAATTTTTAGGTGCACAGTATAGTATTTTTGACTCTAGGCATTATGCTGTATAGCAGGTCTCTAGAGCTAATTCACCTTACATAACTGACATTTTATTTCAATTAAATAACAACACTACATTTCCCCTCCCACTAGCCCTTGGTGACTGCCATTTATTCTCTGCTTCCATGAGTTTCTCGAAGTGAAATTATATAGTATTTGTCCTTGTAGAAGTGGCATATTTCATTTAGCATAAAGTCCTCCTGGTTCATCCTTGTTATCACAAATGGCAGGATTTCCATTTTTTAAGGCAAAATGATATTCCATTGTATGTATATGCTTCTTATATCCATTCATCTTTGATGAACATTTGGCTTGTTTCCATAGCTTATTTATTGTGCGCAGAGTTGAAATTCACATGGGAGAGTATATATCTCTCTGAGATCCTGATTCCAGTCCTTTCTTGTCTACACCCAGAAGTGGGATTGCTGGATCATGTAGTAGTTCTATTTTGAATGTTTTGGGGAATATCCATACTGTTTTCCATAATGGCCACACGGTTTTACATCCCCCAAAACAGTGTAGAAGTGTTCTTGTTTGCAAGCTTTGTAAGTCATTTCTGATAAGGGATTTCATTCTAAAGTTTTAAGTAAGTTGGTATGAATCCATACAAGCCTCATTTCTGACTAGGATGAGTATGGCTTGGAGAGGGCCAAAAAGCAGCCCCTGGGGTTTTGTTTTTGTGTCACTATGTTTCATGCTGAATGTCTGTGTGTATAACACACTCACAATCTACTTCTCTCTTGTATGGCTGTAGAGCAGAGAGGGCCAAATGAGGGCCTTGGAAATATGTGGATGCATTTGACTTGGCCAAGTAGCCCTGCAGCTTGACTGTTCCTTTGTCACAGCTCTAGACATAAACAGGCAGCAAACAAAGTCCTCTTTATGCTAAGTTTGTCCCTACGGTTTAAAGGCTTCTGAACTTCTTGCAATATTCCTCATTTATGTTTGATGATTTCTACATTTCCTCTGGGGAACAAGATGGGATCAGTTTTGGAACCTTTTCTAGTTAATCATAAGACTGTGAATTCTGATATAGGTCCTTGGTCTTATAGCATCTGTAATATCTCAGCTCTGTTGTCACCTCATTGGGTGAATTCACATGTCCCTCACTTTGCATGTATGCTCACAACTGAGCCTTTTTGAAACCCTGGTGATGGAAGGTGAGAAAGAGACAAAGGCGGATATGAAGGAAGCTATTTATTGGCAAACATTAAAAATGCAATGAGTCAAGTTTTGTGGACCTACTAATCTTCAAGAGCCGTCCATGTTCTGGGCCTGTACTGTTTCTTGGATGTGCGAGTGAGATCTCAGAAGTAAACACACATTTCAGGGAGCTAAATGATCTTGCTTGATGGCTTTCTGTATCTTTGTCTTCCTTGGTTCCTGATGTCTGCTCACCCATCCTGCCCAAATAATGAGCTGATTTATTTTGGGGGGGGGTCACTCTCATTTTGACTGCTATTTTCAGTCAATATTTATTGTCTTGTGATATATTTTCTAAATTGAAAATTGAAACTTTCTAAATACATGTAAGAAAATTTAACATTTCAATAATTTTTATGTATATTGCCACCACTAACTCCAGAATTTTATATATTCCCAAATGGAAACTCTGTAACCACTGAACAATAACTCCTCATTTTCCTCCTGACACCAGTCACCACTCCATTTTTTGTCTCGATTAATTTGACTCTTCTAGGAATCTCATATGAGTGGAATCTTACAGTATTTACACTTTTGTGACTGCATGATTTTACTTAGCATAATGTCTTCAAGGTTCATTCATGTTGTGGCTGTATCAGGATTTATTTCATTTTTAAGGCTGAGTAGTATTCCACTGTATGTATAGACCACATTTTATTTATCCAATCATTTGCTAAAAGACATGTGTTGGTCCCATCTTTTGGCTACTTTGAATAATGCTGTTTTAAATATGGGTGTATAAATACCTCTTTGGCCTCTGCTTTCAATTATTCTGGGTATAAAAGCAGAAGTAAAATTATTCAATTATATTAAAATTCTATTTAACTTTTTGAGGAACATTCATAATGTTTTTCCTTTCCTCCTTCCTCCCTCCTTTCCTCCCTCTTTCCCTTCCTTCCTTCCTACTTATTTCCTTCCTTCCTTCATTTCTTCTTCTTTCTCTGTCTTTCCTTCTTTCTGTCTTCTTTTTCCTTTTGTATTTCTTATAGTCTTTCTAATGAAAAAATAAGTTTATATGTTGAGCACTTTATTTTGTACATATAATGCTTTAAGTTGTGTGTGTGTGTGTGTGTGTAAGACAAATACAAGCACATAAGCAGTCTGACAGTAGGGCCATGGAAGGGACTGTGTCTTATTTATTACTGTCTCCCTACTGTCTATCATAATATCTCCACTCTGTAAGAAAAAGAGAATGAGCTGTTCCTTATTTCCACTGAAGGGTTTGATTGAAGTCATATACTTTATCCATGTGACTGTGTCAGTGTTCACACAAATCATATTGTGTTTCTCTCATCAGACTGGATGAGGCATCTGTGTGTGAGTGCAGTGCAATGAGATCTGTCTGCACAGTGAAAGAATCACTCTGAGAAACCATGTGACCATGTGGTAACTGCATGCTCAGTCCTTCTAATTTCCTGGAGTTTCCGATTTCTCTTCACTGCCAGAAGAGAGAAGAGCAGCATGAGGAGGGAGAACCAGAGCAGCGTGTCTGAGTTCTTCCTCCTGGGGCTTCCCATCTGGCCACAGCAGCAGGGCATATTCTTTGCCCTGTTCCTGGGCATGTACCTGACCACAGTGCTGGGGAACCTGCTCATCATCCTGCTCATCAAGCTTGACCCTCACCTCCATACCCCGATGTACTTCTTCCTCAGCCACCTGGCCCTCACGGATGTCTCCTTTTCTTCTGTCACTGTGCCTAAGATGCTGATGAACATGCAGACTCAGGATCAATCCATTTCCTATGCAGGGTGTGTAACACAGACATATTTTTTGCTTGCACTGATAATCTTCTTCTTGCAGTGATGGCCTATGACAGATATGTGGCTATTTGTCACCCTCTACATTACACCATTATCATGAGGGAGGAACTGTGTCTATGTCTGTTGGCAGGATCCTGGCTCCTCTCCTGTGCTTATGCCTTGACCCACACTCTGCTCCTGACTCATCTGTCCTTCTGTGCTGATAATATCATCCCCCACTTCTTCTGTGACCCTGCTGCTCTGCTTAAGCTGTCCTGCTCAGACACCTCTCTCAATGAGCTGGTCATATTTACCACATGGTCTATGGTCCTCCTTATTCCACTGAGTGGCATCCTAGTCTCTTATGGCTGCATTGGGGTCTCCATCCTGAGGGTCCCCTCTACTAAAGGGATCTGCAAAGCCTTGTCCACCTGTGGATCACATCTCTCTGTGGTGTCTCTCTTCTATGGAACAATTATGGCCCTGTAACTTTCCTCCTCATCAGGCCAGTCCCATGACAAAGACATCATTGCTTCCATGATGTACACGGTAGTCACCCCCATGCTGAACCCTTTCATCTACAGCCTGAGAAACAGAGACATGACATTGGCTCTGGGGAGTTTTTTCAGGGACAATTACATTTTTTTCAAGTGAGAATCACCTAACCATGTTCTTATTTACCTACTAAACTTGTCAGAAATGCTTTGAAAATTTGTGTGTTGTTCACACATGTCTTTAACACTTTCCTCACTGTCCTCTAAATGCTCTTTTTATTGGATCAATCTCTTTCCCTTCAGTCATATCTCTTGTCCATTTATTTTTCCATAAGTCTAAATATGACATTCCTCAAAACACACATTCAACTTGTGGTCTTTGAAGCACCAAACTCCTTTTTGTAAATGTGTATGTGTGTTTAAATTTATTTTTCAATGTGTTATATTATTATTACATTTGGCTTTCTACAACTTTTATGAAATATATATGTATACATATAAAGTTTTATTATGGTTATCTGATTCTTGGTCATTTGTTTTCAATTGTTTAATTGATTTTAAATAATTAATTAATTAGAAGTACAGGTACGTTATGATGTGTTGGTTTTAAGTGTATTGGTAAATGATTAAGGTTTTTTATATATTATATAGTATATACATACTTTTTTCAGGTTGTTTTCTCTTAAATGTAATCACAAAATATTGAGTACAGTTCCGTGTGCTATGCAATTGGTTCTTGTTAGCTATATATTTTATATACAGTAGTGTGTATATGTTAATCCCAAACTGATAATTTGTCCATCTCTCCTGTTCCCCTTATGTAACCATAAGTGTGCTTTCTATTTCTTTGTATCTACTTCAGTTTTGTGTATCCAAGTTTCATCTGCAACCTACACCACAGCTCAGGGCAATACTGAATACCTGACCCATTGAGTAAGGTCAGGGATTGAACCCACATCTTCATGGATACTAGTTGGATTCATTTCCGTTGTGTCACAATGGAAAATCCCTATATCATTTTTTTTGATACCAGATATAAGTGATATCATATGAACCATATTTTCACTGTCTGGTTTACTTCATTTAGTATGATAATCTATAGTTCTATCCTTGTTGCTACAAATGGCATTATTTCATTCTTTTTATGGCTGAGTATTATTCTATTATATATATGTACTACATCTTCCTTTTTCACTCATCTGTTGATGGATGTTTGGGTTTCTTCCATATCTTGGCTTCTTGCCTTCCAAATCTACAAACATTCACTTAAGATTCTAATGTTTCATTTTAGTAAAGTCCAAAATGATTATCTTCTCAATGCCAGTGTCAAGTTAATGAAGTACTTTTGATGGTTTGCTAAATCTAAATAAACTTTAATTTAATTGTGCTTTTGACAATAGGGGAGCACAGAGTTGTCAATACAGTTACCAAATTTCCCATTCCAGGAAGGCTAAATCTTTCCTCCTAAATTGGATGTTTGTGTTAAGAACAGTCTAGTCCTACTGGATGAATTTTAGTCTCAGAAATGAGTGCTGTCTTTTCTCCAGAGATCTCACTTCTGATATGAAAAAGTGCTAAAACCCTGAATTTATCATTTTTGTACAACAAAACATCTAATGTGTGATTACTATGTGCCAGGCAATGTCCTATGTTCTGAGAATACAAGTTAAAAAAAGGTATCCCCATGTAGAGTTTACACTCTAGCCCCCCGATCCAGTTCATTGTGCTCCTTTTTTTCCATAGAATATTTTAACATTCTAATACATCATAAATTTATTTTAAAATTGTCATTATTTCTTTACTGGTATGAAAGTTCTATGGAAGATGGTTTTCCATTTCTGAAATAAATAAATTCTATGTTTTTAGTAGTTAAAAAGGGGGGTTGGGGAGCAAGAGTGTTGGTGTGGGGTTCATAATTTCACATCCCGTGGTCTAGGTAGACTTCATTGGGAAGGTAACATGCAAAGACATTACTGAGGCCAGGGAAGTGAGCCATGGCGATACTTGGGCAAAAGCATGGAGATCAGCACATACAAATAATCTGAGGGGAAATGGTGTCTGGACTATTCCAGGGACATAATGGAGCCTCTGTACCTGGAGAGGATTAAGTGGATGACAGATGGCGGGTTATATGGAGATATCAGAGGACTACATTAGTAGGACCCTTAATTTCATAGTAGGTGTATTCATAAAGATTCTCCACAGAAATAGAACAAATGGTGTGTGTGTGTATGTGTGTGTGTGTGTGTGTGTGTGCGTGTGTGTGAGATTTATGGAGTTTCT
>PVHT021183634.1:9735275-9760610 GCA_004024745.2 Catagonus wagneri
GAGAGGAGAGGGAGGGAGAGAGAGAGAGAAAGAGAGAGAGAGATTTTAAATAATTGGCTAGGAGTTCCTGTTTGGCTTAGTGGAAATGTATCTGGCTAATATCCATGAGGATGAGTTCAATCCCTGGCCTTGCTCAGTGCATCAGTGATCTGGTGTTGCTGTGAGCTGCAGTGTAGGTCAAGGAGGTGGCTTGGATATCACATTGCTGTGGCTGAGGAGTAGGTCAGCAGCTGCTGCTAAACGTGACGCCTAGCTTGGGAATTTTCATAGGTCATGGGTCTGGCTGTAAAAAACAAAATGGGAGAAGGAAGTAAGGAAGGAGGGAAAGAGGGAAGGAAGGAGGGAAGGAAGGAAGGAAGCAAGGAAGGAAGGAAGGAAGGAAGGAAGGAAGGGAGGGAGGGAGAAGGGGTCACTTAATGGCTCAGTGGTAATGAATCCGACTAGTATCCATGAGGATGCAGGTTTGATCCCTGGCTTCACTCAGTGGATTAAAGATCGATCTGGTGTTGCTGTGAGCTGTGGTTTAGGTCCTACAGGTAGGTAGGATCTGGAGTTGCTATTGTTCTGGCATAGGCCAGTGGTTACAGCTCCACTTTGACCCCTTTTCTGGGAACCTCCATATGCTGGGTGTGGCCCTAAAAAGTCAAAAGAGAAAGAGGGAGGCAGGGAAGGAAGAAGAGAAGGGAGGGAGGGAGGGAGGAAGGAAGGAAGGAAGGAAGAAAGAAAGAGGGAGAAAGAGAAAAATTGGCTATTATAGTTGTGGAGGCTAGCAAGTGTAAAATCTGCAGGGAATGTTGACAGGCTGGAAACCCAGGAAAATTTGCAGTTTGAGTCTGAAGGCAGGCTGCTGACAGAGGTATCTCTTCTTTGTGGGAGGTCATTCTTTGCTTTAAGGTCCTTAACTGATTGGATGGAGGACAGTATGCTTTTATCAGAGTCTTTGGATACAGTGTTAAACTCATCCACAAAGATATCGTCATGGAAATATCTTGAAGTGTGTTTGAACAACTATCTGGGTGCTGTAGCCTAGCCAAGTTGACATATATAATTAAGCATTATAGTTGAGTTTTTGGTTCTCAGTCTGATTTGGGAACCCCCTAGAAGGTATTCAATAGAGGAATAACATGGCCATTCTTGATTTTGTTATTGTTCCTTTAAAAACACCCACAATTTTGGAGGTATGAATGACATACAATAAACTGCATATTTTTTGACTCAGAAAACTGAATATAAGAGTACCACATGATTCAGCCATCCCATTCCTGGGCATATATCCAGACAAAGCTACAATTCAAAAAGATACATGCACCCCTATGTTCAAAGCAGCACTGTTCACAATAGCCAAGACTTGGAAATAATCCAGATGTCTAGTAAGAGATGAATGGATGCAGAAGATGTGGTTTTTATAGAGAATGGAATACTACTCAGCCATAGAAAAGAAGGCAGTAATGCCATTTGTGGCAACATGATGCAGCTCCATAGTCTCATTCATACTAAGTGAAGTAAGTCAGAAAGACAAACATAGCATATCACTTACATGTGGAATCTAAAATATGGCACAAATGAATCTATCTACAAAATATAAGCAGACTCATAGACATACAGAGCAGACCCGTGGTTGCCAAGGGGGAGGAGGGGGAAATGCAATGGATGGGGAGTTTTGGATTATTAGATGCAAATTTTACATTTAGAAAGGATAAACAACGAGGTCCTGCTGTATAGCACAGTGAATGATATCCAGTCTCTATTTTTTTCTTTTTTAATAGCATTTTTTAATATAATGATTTTATTTTTACATTATAGCTGGTTTATAGTTTCATGTCAATTTTTCAACTGTACAGCATGGTGATCCAGTTATGCATACATATATAGATTCATCACCAGTGATTAGACATAGTTCCTGTTGCTATACAGCAGAATCTCCTTGCTTTTCCATTCCAAAGCAATAGTCTACATCTATTAACCCCAGACTCCCAGACCATCCCACTCCCTACCCCTCCTCCCTGGCAACCACAAGTCTGTTCTCCAAGTCTGTGATTTTCGTTTCTATGGAAAGTTTCATTTGTGCAGTATATTAGATTAAAGATATAAGTGATATATGGAATTTGTCTTTCTCTTTCTCTTTCTTACTTCACTCAGTATGAAAGTCTCTAATTCCATCCATGTTGCTGCATATGACATTATTTTGTTCTTTTTTATGACTGAGTAGTATTCCATTGTGTATATATACCACATCTTCCTAATCCAATCATCTGTTGATAGACATTTAGGTTGTTTCCATGTCTTGGCTATTGTGAATAGTGCTGCAATGAACATGCATGTGCAAGTGTCTTTTTCAAGGAAAGTTTTGTCCGGGTATATGCCCAAGAGTGGGATTGCTGGGTCACATGGTAGTTCTATATTCAGTTTTCTGAGGCATCTCCATACTGTTTTCCATAGTGGTTGTACCAGTTTACATTCCCACCAACAGTGCAGGAGGGTTCCCTTTTCTCCACACCCCTCCAGCATTTGTTGTTTGTGGACTTATTAATGATGGCCATTTTGACTGGTGTGAGGTGGTACCTTATAGTAGTTTTGATTTGAATTTCTCTAATAATCAGCTATGTTGCATTTTTTCATGTGCTTTTTGGCCATCTGTATATCTTCTTTGCAGAAATGTCTCTTCAGGTCTTTTGCCCATTTTTCAATTGGGCTTTCGGCTTTTTTGCTCTTGAGTTGTATACGCTTTGTATATTAGAGATTAAGCTCTTGTACATTGCATCATTTGACACTATTTTCTCCCATTCTGTAAGCTGCCTTTTAGTTTTCCTTTTGGTTTTCTTTGCTGTGCAAAAGCTTGTCAGTTTGATTAGGTCCCATTGGTTTATTTTGGCTTTTATTTCTGAGGCTTTAGGAGACTGACCCAGAAAACATTTGTAAGGCTAATGTCAGAGAATGTTTTGCCTATGTTCTCTTCCAGGGGTTTGATGGTGTCTTGTCTTACATTTAAGTCTTTAAGCTATTTTGAGTTTATTTTTGTGCAAGGTGTGAGAGTGTGTTCTAATTACATTGATCTGTGTGCAGTTGTCTAGGTTTCCCAGCAATACCTACTGAAAAGACTGTCTTTTTCTCATTTTATGTTCTTGCCTTTATCAAAGATTAATTGACCTTAAGTGTCTGGGTTTATTTCTGGGTTCTCTGTTCTGTTCCATTGGTCTGAATTTCTGTTTTGGTACCAGTACCACACTGTCTTGATTACTGTGGCCCTGCAATACTGCATGAAGTCTGGGAGAGTTATGCCTCCTGCCTGGTTTTTGTTCCTCAGAATTGCTTTGGTGATTCTGAGTCTTTTATGGTTCCATATAAATTTTTGGATTGTTTGTTCTAGTTCTGTGAAGAACGTCATAGGTAATTTGATAGGGATTGCATTGCTTTTGGTAGTATAGCCATTTTTACAATATTAATTTTTCCGGCCCATGAGCATGGAATATCTTTCCATTTCTTTGTATCTTCTTTGATTTCCTTTATTAATGTTTTTAGTTCTTGGCATATAAGTCTTTTACCTCATTGGTCAGGTTTAGTCCCAGGTATTTAATTTTTGGTGTGCAATTTTACAAGGTATTATATTTGTGTCTTACGTTTTTTAATATTTAATTGTTAGTATAGAGAAATGCAATTGATTTCCAAATGTTAATCTTATATCCTGCCACTTTGCTTAATTTGTTGATCAGTTCAAGCAATTTTTGGGTTAAGCCCTTAGGTTTTTATATATAGTATCATGTGATCTGCATAGAGTGACAGTTTTACCTCTTCTCTTCCTATTTGGATGCCTTTTATTTCTTTTGTTTGTCTGATTGCTGCAGCCAGGACTTCCAATACTTGTTGAATAACAGTGGTGAGAATGGGAATTCTTGTCTTGTTCCAAACTTTAGTGGGAAGGCTTTCAGCTTTTCTCCAGTGAGTATTATATTTGCTGTGGATTTGTCATAAGTGTGTTTTGTTATGTCAGGGAATGTTCCCTCTGTACCCATTTGAGTAAGAGTTTTGATCATGAATGGATGTTGGACATTGTCAAATGCTTTTTCTGCATCTATTGAGATGATTATGTGGTTTTTGACTTTTCTTTTGTTAATGTGGTGTATGACATTGATAGAAATGCATACATTGAACCATCATTGTGCACCAGGGATGAATCCCACTTGGTCGTGGTGTATGATTCTGTTTGATATGTTGTTAGATTCGGCTGGCTGAAATTTTGTTGAGAATTTTTGCTTCTATATTCTTCAAAGATATTCACCTATAATTTCTTTTTTCATGGTATCTTTGGCTTTGGCATTGTGTGATGGTGGCATCCTAGAATGTCTTTGGGGTTGTTCCTTCTTCTTCAGCCTTTTGGAAAAGTTTAAGGAGGATGCAAATGTGTTCCTCTTTGTATGTTTGGTAGAATTCACCTGTGAAGCCATCTGCTCCTGGATTTTTATTTGTATGGAGTGTTTTTATGACATATTCAATTTCATTTCTCTTGATCGGTCTATCCAGTTGATCTGTTTCTTCTTGATTCAGTTTTGGCAGGGTGTAAGTCTCTAAAAAGTTGTCCATTTCATCTAGGTTGTCAAATTCATTGGTGTACAATTGTTCATAGTATTCTCTCTTTTTTTTATATTTCTGTAATATCTGTTGTTACTTCTCCTTTTTCATTTCTTATTTTGTTTATTTCAGTTTTTTCTCTCCTCTTCTTGGTGAGTCTAGCCATAGGTTTGTCAATTTTGTTTACCTTTCAAAGAACCAGCTCTTGGTTTTATTGATATTTTCTATTTTTTTGAACCTCTATTGCTTTCCTCTCTGATCTTTAAGATTTCCTTCTATCTGTTGACTTTAGGTTTTGTTGTTGTTGTTGTTCTTTTTCTAATTTATTTAGGTGGTGTGTTAAGTTGTCAATTTGAAATTTATCTTCTTTTTTGAGGAAAACCTGTAATGCTATGAATTTCCCTCTGAGCACTGCTGTTGTGACATCCCATAGGTTTGGAGTGGTTGTGTTTTGATTATAATTTGTCTTGAAATATTTTTTAATTTCCTTCTTGATTTCTTCATTGAGCCATTCCTTTCTTAGTAGCATATTGTTTAGTCACCATGTAGTGTGTTTTTTCTCATTTCTTGAAATAGCCCATGATGGAAGAGAATATAAGAAATGGAATCTATATGTATAGGACTGGGTCTCTTTGCAGAAATGGACACAACAATGTAAATCAACTTTAATTTTTGAAAAGGTAAAAATAATGGAAGTCACTTGACTACTTTTGACCTATGTATACACCAATGAACTTACCACCACAAGCCATCAAAATCATGAATTTCCCTGATGTCTACCATCTTGCCCTCACTTTGCTCCTCCCATCTGTCCTCAGGGGAACCAGTCCTGCTTCTGTCACATGGATTAGTTTGCATCTCCTAAAAGCTTCTGTCATTGGAAACATACAGTTGTTTTCTTTTCTTGCTGACTTCCTTCACTGTTCATAAGTATTTTGAGATTTATTCATGTTGTAGTGTGTATCAGTTCATTCTTTTTAATGCTGAGTAGTATTCCATTTTAAGGATATACTGCATCTGTTACATCCACTCACATTTAATTTGTTTTTAAGTTTTTATTATTTTAAAATTTAATTTTTAATTTTTGTACTGTTTCTGTTTATCTTTTTTAATTTCATAAGACATTATTTTTTATTGAAGTATAGTTCATTTACAATGTATTGTTAATTTCAAGAATACAGCAAAGTGATTCAGGTTATACACACCCACACCCACCCACACACACACACACACACACACGAACATATGTATATTCTTCTCATATTTTTTCCCTAATCAGTTTTTATAAAATACTGAGTGTAGTTTGCTGTGCTATACTATATTGTAAGTCAATTCACTAACTAACAGAAAATCCATTGATGAACATCTGAGCTGTTTCCAGCTTCTGGCTGTTAAATAAAGCTTTTATGAAATTTCATATATAAATCTATGTAAAACTATATACATTCTTTTACTTGTACAAATACCTAGTCAGAAGATAAATAATAATTAACTTTTTAAAATATGTTTAAACTGTTTCATATTCCAAGGAGCACTGTATGTGTGTCCCATTCCATCATATCTTCAATGACACAGAGCATCAATCTTTTCAATTTTAGTCAGTCTAATAGCTGTGTAATGGTGTAAACCAGTTTACAGACATGGAGCCACTTGATTCTTTGAAAAGAATCCTGTAACTCTGGGGTATTTTTTTTAACTTCATGAGTTAAATGCTAGCTCCATGCACGATTTTCATCACTCTGCAGCACTTGTCACTATTTAACTGCCATTAATTTTGCCTGAATTTTTTTCTGCATCACCTCCCTCAAGAATGTGTGTTGTAAGAAAGGGATTTCTGAGTATATTATTATATGTTTTGTCCCTAGAGAATATATCAGTATTGCAATTTGTCTGAACCTTAATAATTTTTTAAAGGAATGAGTTAGTGAATGAACAGATGAGTTGATTCAACAGTTACCAATCACAATCGCCTATTGTAAGCCAAAACTGATCTCTAGTAATGCAAAGATATTGACAATAAGCATTAACATTTAGTAAGCTTTCATTAGGTGCTCATTTAACCATTTTTCCAACTCACACAAAAACTATGATTATTATTTCCACTTTATATAAATTGAGTCTCAGTGGCCTTGGATAAATTGCTCAGTTATGCCCTCTTAGTAGGGGAAGAACCCACAGTCTTTTTTTCCAGTGTATATATTCAATCCCCCTTCTCCTGAACAAAGCATAGACTATGCCTTACAACATCTTCCAGGGGAGTGGGTATGTGCACATTTAAGGGGCTTTGTGTTCTAATGAAAGCCAGTGTCAGTACTGAGGAAACTGCAGAATCACTTACACTGCCTGTGCCATAAACTACACTTGGGAGAAGCTGTGTTCATGACACAGAGGCCAAGGGCAATGGGAGAAATCCTACTTCTCATCAGAGACTTGACCAGAAGCCCAAGGTAACACTCACATCAGGGACACTTTCTCTTGTGAAACCAGGTGCAGCTGAGCCCCTGTGGACCTTAACCAGCCTGCTTCCCAAGAAGCCTGGAAAATTTGGGCAGATGCCCCAGTGGACTGTATCCTAGTAGGGGACTGGGGAGGATTTCCTGTGGGGTATCTTTAGGATGAAGAAAAGAAGATCTCCTTGTGTATCATTTTGAAGCTGGAGAACTGACATGAGAGTCTGTACAGGTCCTCAGGCCACTGCGATTTGCTCTTTTTCTTTGGATCCTGGGTTTTCTGGACAGAGAGAGGATTCAGGTAATAGAATGAAGCAGATGCTATTTGCAATCAGAAGACAGGTATAGCTCAGAAGGAGCCCAGAAACCTACCTAGTCAGGCATGTGTGTCTGTGTGTAAGTGTGTGCATGACCATCAGAGAAATTATGTGTGTTTGTGTGGGTGTGTGCGTTATGTTGTTCAAGTCTATGTGTGTAAGTTTAACTGACAGACACACTGAATGAAACACACTAGGATATACAGAGGTCAGAGAAGCCTGGATATTTCCTCAGTGTGTGCTTATTCCTCTTACATCTGCTGCTTGTGTGCTGTGTTTAAGACCTTGTGCATTGCTTGTGATTCGATTATGAAGGACTCTTGTGTTGACAATGCTTCTGGTCTAGAATGCTTGCCAGTTCTGTGTATGCAGATGTTTTGTGCATGTGCATTTTGTTTGAGTTTTGCATAGATTTGTGTGAAGCTGACTCACAGCCAGACTATATTTATCTAGTGAGAGTATAAGCCAGAGAAATCTATAAATCTCCACTTGACAAGTTTGTGTCTGTGATAGTATGTGAGTACTTTTGGGTAATAATTGCACACCTTGACTTCCTTCACACAAAAGAAATAAATATCTGTGTGTGCATGGAGGAGGTATTCTCTCATTTTTTACCCTCCACCTGCTTGAGACCAGAAACTACACAGTGACAGGCAGCTCCACAGGAAACTAAATTTGCAAAGCTATTGGAATCCATTTCTCTGGTATTTGACTGCTCCAGCAGGGCCTCTGGAACCCCAGTATTTTTGACATTCTGCTTCAATTTTGGTCAGTCCTTTTACAAATGAAATGCTCATTTATGGAATCATATACTTTGACTCTCAGATCTTTATCATTGCCTATAATAGCTTGGTGGTCTTGGGTTTGCTGTGGTGAATCTCAGCATCCATTGCTCTTCCATGGGATCATGCTATTTGCTGACAGATATTTTCTATAAGGTGTTTAAGAAGCTAGGTACATCATTAACATTTAGCAAATTTTAGCCCTAGGAGACCCAAACCCCTGACTCTCCATTTCCTGATTGTGCACGGGACAATATTTGGTATAAAACAGGAAAATCAGACTCATCCATAGTCTCTCTCTCAACACCCCACCCCTAGGTTACACACTGTCTCCTCTTCACTACTGAGCAATTTCCCAGCCACCTCTTTGAACACAGTGCTGATGGAATAAAAGTATTGCATCTGTATTTTTCTCTTCTCTTCACATTGTAGCTCCTGAGTGTCATTAGGAGATCTGGTTCTCCTGCAGGTGATCTGTGAGATCCTGGGCCAAGTCAGACCTAG
Organism: Catagonus wagneri; assembly: GCA_004024745.2. Classification (NCBI taxonomy): domain Eukaryota; kingdom Metazoa; phylum Chordata; class Mammalia; order Artiodactyla; family Tayassuidae; genus Catagonus; species Catagonus wagneri. The sequence continues at coordinate 9,743,895 of PVHT021183634.1, forward strand.
ACGCTTTCAGTGAGAACTCTGTGCTTGTCAGGAGGGTGAAGGGCCTGACCTGTCCTTTTAGCCCTGTGAACAGAGTCAGTTAATAACCCCAAGCAACTCCCTGGTCTGGAGCAAGCATCTACTAACAGAAACTTACACAGTGTTAATGTCACGTTCCTCTCCCAGACATATTTTAACATTTACCTTTTCTCTTTTAACATTTGACTTTAACCTCTCTAGCCCCCATAAAAAGAAATGGGTGGATTCTCTGTAGTGAAAAATGATCAGAAAATCAATGTTTAAGACCAGGTTCCACTATGTAATATCTATGTGAGATTTTTTTTTAAGTAATTTTGCTACACCTGTTGGTAAAATGCAGGGAAAGACACTGTTCTCTGTTTCCCAGACAGAAGTAAAGGCTGATGGGTTGAATGATATTGAAGGCATATAAAAGCCATTGGCAAACCACAGTCTTCGGGAATATGAGTATGGACAGTTATCATAGCAGGAGAACTCCTTCAAATCCCAAAACAGTTCTTCTTGAGGTCTTGCCTATTTGTCTAATTAAAGAGGGGGAGGAAGAGTAGGTTCATAGGAGCAAATATTCCAGTATATATTGAAAATTTGGGAGAGAAATGTGACTACAGCTGTTACTAACTATGATCATGTTCATTTCCTTCTCCTTCTGAGTATGTTGATAGTGCAGTTTTATATATTTTTTAATTTTTGGGGGGCTGCACCTGCAGCATATGTCAGTTCCCAGGATAGGGGTCGAATTGGAGCTGCAGCTGCTGGCCTTCACCATAGCCATAGCAATGCCAGATCTGAGCCCTCTCTGCAAACTGTACCACAGTTAATGGCAACGCCAAATCCTTTACTCACTGAGTGAGACCAGGGTATGAACAGTTATCTTTATGGATACTATTTGGTTTCTTAACCTGCTAAGAAATGGGAACTCCCAAGAGTGAAGTTTAATGCACCTCCCTCCTAGGACTATTGCAAAATTCAGTGAGGAAATCATGCGAAAATGTATTTGTCTGCCATGGTGTTAACTTTCCATTATTATCAGTGTGAAGATCAATATTGGGAAATAGTGCTGGTCAGTCAGGTCACTGACTTCTAGGAGACACCCCAATCCTTTAGTATCTCTCAGCTCTCAGACCTCATCTCAGACTTCAGGTGTTTTCCTAATGATAAATATCCAGATCTGAGCCAACTTGGAGGATCATATGTAAACATGCACTGAAGTAGGGATTATTTCTTGGCAAGAAGATAAACATGCATTTAGACAAGTTCGAGTGGGGAACTTACCCCAGTGATAGGCTATGAGCTCAGAAACTCACCTGAAGAGTGTGAGAGCTCAGATAAGTTAAATTTTAGGTCAGCTTCTTGGTCCTTTATGGTGACCACATGTTAAATTCCTGAAGTTGATACTGATTTTGGGGGCTGGTACAGATCCTCTCATTAAAAATAATCTAAGTAATTTTTCATGTTTATTTTATACAGAAAAGTGTTCTTAGATATTAATGCCTACTTAATTGTAATCTTTTTTTTAAGTCTATGAAAATGTGATATTGGCATCTTCCATTTATAGATGGACAACATGAGGCCAATAGAGATTTAGAAACACAAGTTCTACAGTGAGAAATTGGTGGGACCAAAATTGTTACACAGTGAATTGGGCTATAGATTCACAACTTGGTTAGTCCTTGGTCAGGTGTGCCCTTGAGGGTTAATCTCCTGAGGGAAGTGGTCCTGTATTTTGCATTTATTCTTCAATTTCCAGTTAGTAGCTTAGTGTGAAAAACATGGCTGATTAAAAAGAAAAAAGACTGAATTGGCTGTTTTTTGTTGAAAGGAATCATGATGAGTATTGAGGGTGTTTCACTTGCTTTGGCAACACTAGGTCGTAAAAGAAATGCAGGCATTTATTCTTTTTCTCCATGAGAAGGTGAAGGACCTAGTGTGGTGGCCACAATTGTCACAACAATGTCTGTGATATTCCCACTCCCCTCCTTCCCCAGCAGACAGGAGAGGAATATGAGGAGGGAGAACCAGAGCAGCGTGTCTGAGTTCCTCCTCCTGGGGCTCTCCATACAGCCAGAGCAGCAGGGCATATTCTTTGCCCTGTTCCTGGGCACGTACCTGACCACGGTGCTGGGGAATCTGCTCATCATCCTGCTCATCAGGCTGGACCCTCGCCTCCACACCCCCATGTACTTCTTCCTCAGCCACTTGGCCCTCATGGATGTCTCCTTTTCATCTGTCACTGTCCCTAAGATGCTGATAAACATGCAGACTCAGGATCAATCCATACCCTATGCAGGGTGTGTAACACAGACATTTTTTTTCATATTTTCTTGTTGCATTGATAACCTTCTTCTTGCAGTGATGGCCTATGACAGGTATGTGGCCATTTGTCACCCTCTACGCTATGTCATCATCATGAGGGAGGAGCTATGCCTATGTCTGTTGGCAGGATCCTGGCTCCTCTCCTGTGCCTATGCTCTGACCCATACCCTCCTCCTGGCTCAACTGTCCTTCTGTGCTGACAACATCATCCCCCAATTCTTCTGTGACCTTGCTGCCCTGCTTAAGCTGTCCTGCTCAGACACCTCTCTCAATGAGCTTGTCATACTCACTCTAGGGCCTTCAGTTGTCATTTTTCCAATGAGTGGCATCCTGTTCTCTTATGGCCGCATTGGGGTCTCCATCCTGAGGGTCCCCTCTACTAAAGGGATCTTCAAAGCCTTGTCCACTTGTGGCTCCCACCTCTCTGTGGTGTCTATTCTATGGAACAATGATGGCAGTGTACTTTTCCTCCTCATCAGGCCAGTCCCATGACAAAGACATAATTACTTCAGTGATGTACACAGTGGTCACACCCATGCTGAACCCTTTCATCTACAGCCTGAGAAATAGAGACATGAAACTGGCTCTGGGGATTCTTTTCAGAAACAGTAAAATTTTCTCCAAGTGAGAATCACCTAACCATGTTCTTATTTCACTCACTGACCTTGTTAAAAAAGCCTTAAAATGTTGAGTGTTGAGCAGCCATGTCTCTAGCACTTTTCCTCACTGTCCTTTAAATGCTCATTGTCATTGGAAAAATCTCTTTCCCTTCAGTCATATCTCTAGTCCCTTTGCTTTTCCATAACCCTAAATGTGACATTACCCAAAACATACATTTAACTTGTGCTCTTCAAAGCACCAAACTCGTTTGTGTGTATTCGTAAGTGTGGTTCAACTTTGTTCATTTCAATGTTATAATATTATTAAATTTGGCCTTTTTAAAGTGTATAGCTATTTTTAAATTTTTATTCTGGTCTCTTGGGCATTGGTTTTTAAATTTTTAATTGATCAATTATTTAATTTGAAGTACATTGGTCTTAAAATTTTGCAGGTATAGAGCAAAGTGATTCAGTTTTAAATATATATTATATATATTTTTCAGATTGTTTTCCTTTATATTATACAGTATTAAGTATAGTTCCACATTCTATACAATTGGTACTTGTTAGTTATCTACTTTATATACAACAGTGTTTATGTGTTAACACCAAACTCCAAACTTGTACCTCCCCCCTTTCCTTTTTTTGGTAACCATATGTTTCTTCCTATGTCTGTGGGCCTATTTCTTTTTTGTGTATAAGTCCCTTTGTGTCTTTTTTTTTAGATACCACATGTAAGCAATAATGTGATATATGCTTTTCTCTATCTGCTTTACTTCATTTGGTATGATAATCTCCAGCTTGATCCAGGTTGCTACAAATGGCATTATTTCATTCTTTATATGGCTGAATAATGTCTTTTAAATATATGTACCACATCTTCTTTATCATTCATCTGTTAATGGGCATTTTGATTGCTTCCATGTCTTGGCTTCTTGCCTTCCAAAGTTACAAACATTCAGTTAAGGTTCCAATGTGTACTTTTACTAGAGTCCAAAATGCTTATCTTTGCAAAGCAGTATCAGGTTAAAAAGGTACTTTTGATTGTTTGCTATGTTGTGATTCCATCTCTTGCACCTAATTATGTGTATCTTTGTATATTTAAATAATGTATACTTTTGTTTTTTTATGGTGTATAATAATATTTATTTGGGTTCCTGGGAAGATTTATTTTGAAATTGATTGTAAAACACTTGGAACAGTGCCTGGAACTATTGACACGGGCTTGGAAGTCTGGATTGGACATTTTTGATAATGGGATTGTAAGTGACTCAAAACAAGCAGGATGCAGCAAAGTATATGAAAGCCCATGACATAACTTCAGTAATTCTAGTCAAATGATTTTCATATCCTTTATAAGAGGAAATGAATGATTGATAACTCTTACCTTGTGCCCTCTTCACATTTTCAACTTAGGAAATTACAGAGGTTTGAACCTGGCTTGATGTAAAGATATAAACTTGAACCTAGAGACTTCTCAGTTTTGTGCTTAATATGGGACAAAGCAGTTGTTCAATAACTGTTTATTGAATGAAAAATAAATATCTGTTGGTTTCTTTGGGAAAATACTTGGTTAATGTGAGGGTTTGATGTATTATTGGAGCCAGATTTGGAAAGACTGATTCATTCACCAACAATTAAGAGAAATAAAGGGAAAAGTAGTCAAAATTAAGACATTTCATGGTACAAAGGACATGACTATAGTATTATGGCATGTTCATTATTTCCCACTTTCCCCAATTCCCAGCTGAGGCAGGAATAGCATGAGGAGGGAGAACCAGAGCCTTGTGTCTGAGTTCCTCCTCCTGGGGATCTCCATCCAGCCAGAGCAGCAGGGAATGTTCTTTGCCCTGTTCCTGGGCATGTACCTGACCATGGTGCTGGGTAACCTGCTCATCATTCTACTCATCAGGCTGGACCCTCACCTCCATACCCCTATGTACTTCTTCCTCAGCCACTTGGCCCTCACAGACATCTCCCTTGCATCTATCGCAGTTCCAAACATGATGATAAACATGCAGACTCAGGATCAATCCATTCCCTATGCAGGGTGTGTATCACAGATGTGTTTTCTTCATATTTTTGGTTGTCTTGACAGTTCCCTTCTCACAGTGATGTCTTATGACAGGTATTTGGCCCTTTGTAACTCTCTCCATTATAGCATCATCATTAGTCAGGGACTGTGCATCTCTTTAGTGTCTGGGTCCTGATTCCTCTGTTGTATCCACACCCTGTTGCACACCCTTCTCTTGGTCCAACTGTCCTTCTGTGCTGACAGTAGTATCCTCCACTTCCTCTGTGACCTCACTACACTTCTGAAGTTGTGCTGTCCAGACACCTCCTTCAGTGAGATGGTCATCTTTACTGTGGGAGGATTGCTTTTCATCCTGCCTTTGAGCAGAATCTTGGCCTCGTATATTTGCATAGGGACCACAGTTATGAGCATCTCTTACAATGTGAGACGCTTTAAAGTTTTTTTCCACCTGTGGCTCACATCTCTTTTTGGTATCTTTATACTACCATTCACTTCCTAGTGTTTACTTTTTCTCCTCATCATGGGACTCCAATGACAAAGATATAATTGCTTCCATCGTGTATGCAGTAGTTACTCCCATGCTGAACCCCTTTGTCTATCTCCTCAGGAATAGAGAAATAAAACAGGCCTTGGAGATATTAATCAATTGGCTAGCTCCTTGAAGTGACAATCACTAAATCATCTTATTGCAGTCATGAGCACAGTGAGATATATCTCTTAAAATTATCATATGATTCTCAACCCTGTAACTTCAAATGAATATGCATTCAGCTGTCATATATCATGTTAATAAGTCAATAAGGATCCAGTTTGTGATTTGCATTTTAAAGTATTCTTTATCTTTAATTCTCTCCGCTCCTTAATCATCTCTTAGAAAATGTGAAAAATCCTATAAAATATGCCACATAATTATGATTGTGGTTTTGTCTTTTTCTACTTTTAGATATGTCAGTTTTTGATTATAGATTTTTTGTATTATCTTATGGAGAACAGACTGATTTAGCATCATGTTCTGTTCCTTGTGGATTGATTCTTTTCTGTATGATGTGCTGAATTTGACTTGTAGTGGCTTCAAGCTGATTCTGAACATCTCTCTTCAACTCCACAGCTACGACAACATTCTGGTGGACTGAAATCAGCCACGAAGATAATAATTTCCTTAAGGAAACTAGAAAGTGCTACAAAGTAATGCTGTCCTATGACAGCCTTTTTTCATTCACTGAACAGCACACCATTGCAGTTGTAGTGAGGGGAGATTTCTCTTTAGCAGCAGCTCCTACTGTCATATTTCATTTACTTCATTAGTATAGCTATACCAGGTATCATTTAGTTGGTGTTTACATGGAATATCTTTTCTATCATTTAAACTTTTTTATGTCCTTATAGCTATAAAGTGTCAACAGTGAAAGTTGGGTTTTGTCCTTTTTATGTAGTTTGAAAACCATTGTATTTCCAGAGAATTTGATCAATAAACATCTAATATAGACAGATTTTATCCAAATTTACATTTTCTGTGTTTCTATATGTTTTCTAATTGAGACATCCTATTTCATATTTATTTTTTCTATCTCTTTTGATTAATTAAATATTTTGTTATTCAGTAACCCCTAGATTAACTTATTAATTATATGTTATTATTATTTCATAAATATTTTCTGTGCTTTATGTAGAGATTATATATTGCTTTTCCATAAAATTTTTTTTGTGATATAATGTGTACCCATTTTGAAATTTGCCATTTTAACCATTTGAGGTATATAATTAGGTGGTGTTTAGTATATTCATCACTGGTATTTTATTCCAGGGCTTCAAAAGGGAACTACAGAACATCAATGCAGTTGAATACTTTACAGCTATGACAAATAATGGCAGAGATACCTATGAATCAATATGGAGGGATTTCCAAGATATAGTGTTAAACTGAAAACAGCACTGTGTACAAGCCCATATATAGCATGCTACCTCCTCTGTGAAAAAGGAGCTAAAATAATATATACACATATCTTCCCACTTGGAAAGAAGTATTATGTGAGGAATAAATTTGAAACTATGAGACTGCTTGCCTGCAAGGGGTGGAGTGGGAATAGGATAGAAAAGCTGGAGAGATAAGTATATTTATTTGTATAGTTTTGACTATGTTAACTTTTACCTACTAAGAAATAAAAAGGTAATGGAAGATAAAGCAAAATAGAATAAAACAAAAAATGAGCCTAAATATATTTTGAGTTAATACCGTTATCAGAGTAAAGGGAAAATAATTAGGCTATTATTGAACACTGAATTTTGTTTATAAGCTACTCTCACAATAACTAAAAAATTGTAAGCACATTTTTTTGAAAGCAAATTTTGGGGGCTGAAGTTAATTTGTCATTAACCATGGTTGGTGTTCAAGATTTCGTAATTACATGTATTCAAAGATTTAATAAATAAGATTGTCCCGGGAAAGTGATGGACTCCTCACTGAGGGGAAGTTGCAATGTACATGGAAAAAGAGAGGCCAGAAAGAACTCTATGGTCTCAAACTAGAATTGAAGATACCAGTTTGAACTCATGGGTTGTCATGTGTATAAACAGATTGAAATTACATATCAATATTTGTCTGGTTCCCATATATCATTCTTTCTGTCCCACTCCTGACCCATCTCCTATGGGTAACCATTCCTTTTATTTGCTTGCTTCTAGTTTCTTCATCCTGTGTTTCATTGTATATGTCTCCTGGCTGTATTCTCTGCGATCACTTAGAAGCCTTGTAATCAATAAACACACATAATGCCAAATTTGATTTTTGAATATCAGTGTCTTCTAACAGGAACCAAAATGACTTAGAAAAATGGCTGATTCCAGGGCTGGGGCCAGGACACAAGAAGACCAGGGCAATTTTCCTGAGCTTGAAATTAACATGTGCTCATTGAATCATGGGGACACTGAAGCCAACTGGAATTTGCTCCCATTGGCCAAATCTGGGTAATTAGAGCTTCAAAATGAATAACATCAGTAATGTGTTACAACTGAGAGTATAAATAAGAATTCATGAGTCTGTGGTGATATAAATAAATCAATGAAGAAACAGATGAGTGCAGAGTAAGGGGAGTTCCTTCCTGTAGGAGAATAGAGCTAATCAACATACAGAAAATTATTGAATTAGAAAATCATCATTTGGCTTCCACATTTGCACTAGTTTTTTCCATATAAGAATGATCAATGGATTTTAGATATAATGGCTGAAATTGTATTAAGAAATGTGTTGTGGTTATGGAGTTTTAAAATATCTGCCAAATAATAGTTAATTAGAGAGGTTAAAATAGTAAGATACTGACTGTAGTGAACCTGGAAAACACCACCTTAAACAATTGATCAATGATAAAATCACTTATAACTGGAAAATTATTTTTTTTCTTTTTAGGGCTGCACCTGTGTTATGTGGAAGTCCCGAGACAGAGCTGCAGCCGCGGGCTGACACCACAGCCACAGGCTCACAGGATCCGAGCCACATCTGCTGCCTGCAATGCAGCCTGTGGCAATGCCAGATCCTTAACCCAATGAGTGAGGCCAGGGTTTGAACCTGCATCCTCATGGATACTAGTTAGGTTTGTATACCTGCTGAACCACAAAGTGAACTCCACAGAACATAAATTCTTAATGAAGCTATGCAATTTTTGAAAAAATATGGGAGTGTAAGGCTTATGTTTGGTATTAATTAGGAAACATTGGTAAAGCCTTTAGCCTAGGGCCCAAATGTTCATAAAATTTTTCAGCATTATGAATGATTGTTTGTGGTTATTCTAGCCCCAAGTAGCTATACTAACTTCTCTCTCTCTTTTTTTTTTCTCTTTTGTCATTTTAGGGCCGCACTGTGGCATGTGGAGATTCCCAGGCTAGGAGTCTAATCAGAGCTACAGCTGCTGGCCCACACCAAAGCCACAGCAATGCGGGATCCAAGCCACGTCTGCAACCTACACCACAGCCCACAGCAATACTGGATCCTTAACTCATCAAGCAAGGCCGGGGATTGAACCCACAGCCTCACAGTTCCTAGTTGGATTCGTTTCTGCTGCACCATGATGGGAATTCCTATACTAACTTCTTTAATGAAAGATAACTTGCAGGGCCTGGTTACCTCAGTAGATAGAGCATCAGACCTTTAATCTAAGGGTCTTGGGTTCAAGTCCCTCTCAAGGAGCTATGTGAAATATAGTTTGCAAAAAATATTACATCAGTTTTAGGCGTATTACATGGTGACTTGACATTTTCATACATTTTGAAATAATCACCACAATATTATTATAGCACCTGTCTGTCCAAAACTTTTACAGGATTATTGATCATATTGTTTCTTCTGTATATTAAATCGCCATGGTTTCTTTATTTTCTAACTAGAGGTTGTGGGTCTTCATCCACACCACCTATTTAACCCCCCCACACACACACACTGTCAACCACCAGTTTCTTCTCTGTATTTATGAGTCTGTTTTCATTTTGTGTTGTTGTTTTGATTTTAAGACTCCAGATATTAGTGAGATACCATGATATTAATCATTGTCTCTCTGCCTTATGTCATATCACATAATACCTTCTAGATCCATCCATGTTGTTAGAACATGGCTGTGAATGTTGTGGCCAATGAAGGTGGGGCAAACACTTTTGTCCCCATAATGGGATGGTACATACAATTGTTTTCTTTGTTGAGGATTCACTTTCATGCTTTTGTGTGTGGATATCCAGTTTCCCAGCACTATTTACTGAAGAGACTATCCATTCCCTATTGTGTGTTTTTGGCTCCTTTGTTAAATATTAGTTGAGCATGTATGTGTGGGTTTATTTCTGGGATCCATATTCTGATCCATTTTTTATGTGTGTATTTTAATGTCAGTAAATATACTGTGTTGATTTCTAAAAGTTTGTAGTATAGTTTGCAGTCATGAAGTGTGCTGTCTAAAGTCTTGTCCATTTTGCTCAAAATGGCTTTGGCTTTTATGGGTCTTTTGTGGTTTCACATGGATGGAATAAATGGTGGTGATGGGATGTGAGCTCCAACACACTTCAGGGTCAGTAGTGTGGGACCTCAAGAGCTGGTCCTACTCTGTTAGGTCCTTTCTGTAGTGGATGGAGTGGCAGATTCCATTGTAGATTCTTCAGCCTTTGGGGGTGTTCATTGTCTCTCTCTCTCCTAAGCAGGCAGAGGGAAGATGGATGTGTCACTGACATTAGAGACTCCTTCTTGGACCCCTGTAGTTCAGCCCCTTAAGTCCCTGCACTGGATCCATCTCCAGAGGAAGGCGAGAAATCAGGCAATTAACTCAGCTGATTTCTTCTCTAACCAGAAGCTTGGGAGTGTGTTCCCTGGGGTTTCAGTTCCGCTGGTAATTGCAGATCTTCCTGCTCATTGTTCTCCTGCTTGTAAACATGCATGGAAGTGTTAGATATCCTCAGGTCATGGAGGCATAAGAGATGAGTTCTCAGGTAGTAGCCTGGACCAGAAGGGATCAGAGCAAGGTGGGGAACCATCACTTGGCCAAGATGTGTGCATTGATGTGAGGACTAGGAAGAACAGATAGAGAAAATGTGTGTTTATTTTGCTCATATACCATGTATTTTCAGTGCCTGATTCACACGCTGACCTACATGGTGCCACCAGCCTCAAGTGGTCATAACATTAAAATTAATTAAAATGGCCTGAAAGTTAAATTTGGGTTCCTCAGTTGCACTAGCTGTATTTCAGCTCTGCAGTAGTCACAAGAGACTGGTGCTGCTGTTATTGGATAACACGAACGAGCTATAGAGTATATCCATGTTGTGGAAAATTCTATTGCATAGTGGTAATAATAGACCATGGAGGCTGGAAATCTGCAATACATGTTTGTGTGCTTGGGTTTCTGTGTGCATGTTTCTTCTTTTTATATTACTTGTGTGTTGGGTTTGACCACACCTGATTCTTAGTGTGTATAGTGGAGTTTATGTGTGTGTGAATGTGTATGGTTTGTGAGTTGTGTGTGTGATTGGATGTGGTTTTTGCATGTTTTTTGTAAAACAGCTTGTGAGATGTAGTTGATATACAAAAAACTACACATATTTAATGTACATAATTTTTAGGAGTTTGGACATGTTAACACACTTGTGAAGCTACCACCACAATCAAGCTCATCAACATTTCTGTTGCCTCTCAAAATGTCCTTGTGTCCTTTTGATGTGGTGAGAAAACTTAACATGAGATCTACTCTTTTAGGGAAGTTTTAGGTGTAGAGTATAATATTTTTGACTCTAGGCTATAACAGGTCTAGAACTAATTCATCTCACATAATTGACATTTTATTTCAATTAAATAACAACACTCCATTTTTTCCTTCCCCCTACCCTTGGTGGCTGCCATTTATTCTCTGCTTATGTGAGTTTCTCAAAGTGAAATTATGCATTATTTGTCCTTTTAGGACTGGCTTATTTCACTTAGCATAACGTCCTCCTGGTTCATCCATGTTGTCAGAAATGGCAGCTTTTCCTGTTTTTTGAAGGCAAAATGATATTCTGTTTTGTGTATATGCCACATTTATCCATTCATATATCAGTGGATATGTGACTTGTTTTCATATCTTATCTATCATGCATACTGCTTAAATGCACATGAGAGTGTAGTTACATCTCTGAGATGCTGATTCCAGTCCTTTCTTGTGTACACCCAGATGTGGGATTACCGAATCTTGTGGTAGTTCCATTTGAATGTCTTGAGGAATCTCCATACTGTTTTCCATAATGGCCACACCATTTTACATCCCCACCGACAGTGTAGAAGGGTTCTTCTTTGCATGTTTTAAAGTTGTGTGTGACAAAAGATTTCATTTTAAAGTTATAAGCAAGTTGGTGTGAATCCATACAAACCTCACTTCAACTATGATGAGTATGGGTTGGAGTGGGACAAATAGCAGCACTTGGGGTTTTGTGTTTGTGTCACTATGTTTCTTTTTTTTTTTTTTTGTCTTTTTGCCTTATCTAGGGCTTCACCCACAGCATATGGAGGTTCCCAGGCTAGGCGTCTAACAGAAGCTGTAGTTGCCAGCCTTTGCCACAGCCACAGCAATGCGGGATCCAAGCCGCATCTGCAACCTACACCACAGCTCATGGCAATGCCGGATCCTTAACCCACTGAACAACGCCAGGGATCGAACCTGCAAGCTCATGATTCCTAGTCAGATTCTTTAACCACTGTGCCATGACCGGAACTCCCTGTGTCACTATGTTTCCTGCTGAGTGTCTGTGTATATAACCCACCCACAATCTACATCTCTTCTCCTTGGATGGCTGTAGAGCAGAGACCCCCACGTGAGGGCCTTGGAAATATGTGTATGTATTTGACCTGGTCAGGCAGCCTCACAGCCTGAGTCTTCCTTTGTCTCAGCTCTAGATAAACAGGCAAAAAACAGAGTCCTCTTTATGCTAAGTTGGTGGCACTTTGTCGAGATGGTTTGAAGGCTACTGAACTTCTCCCAGTGTTCCTCACTGATGTTTAATGATTTCCACATTTCCACTCTGGGGAAAAAAGTGGGTTCAATTTTGGAACATTGTCTATTAATCAGATGACTGCGAATTCTGATATGGGTCCTTGGTCCTACAGCATCTGTAATATCTTGGCTCTCTAATTACCTCATCAGGCATATTCTCATGTCAGTCACTTTGCAAGTATACTCAGCCAAATTTTTAAAGTATGCTAATGGTTTTATTTGTTTTCTTAAAGTTTAATGATTTTTTCCCATTATAGGTGGTTTACAGTGTTCTGTCAATTTTCTGCTATACAGCAAGATTACCCAGTCACACATACATCCTTTTTTTCTCACATTATCATGCTCCATCAAAAGTGACAGGACATAATTCCCAGTGCTATAGAGCAGGATCTCCTTGCTTATCCATTCCAAAGGCTATAGTTTGCATCTATTCACCCCCAAATCCAAGTCCATCTCACTCCCTCCCCCTCCCCCTTGGCAATCACAAGTCTGTTCTTCAAGTCCATGAATAACTTGTCTATGGAACACATCACTTGTGTTGTATATTAGATTCCAGATATAAGTGATATCATATGGTATTTGTCTTTCTCTTTCTGATTTACTGAACTTACCATGAGTTTCCAGTTTCATCCATGTTGCTGCAATGGCATTATTTTGTTCTTTTTATGGCTGAGTAGTATTCCATTGTGTATATATATGACATCTTTCTAATCTAATCATCTGTTGATAGACATTTAGATTTTTTTCCATGTCTTGGCTATTGTGAATCATGCTGCAATGAACATGCGGGTGCATTTGTCTCAAGGAAAGTTTTGTCTGGACATATGCCCAAAAGTGGGATTGCTGGGTCATATGGTAGTCCCATGTATAGTTCTCTAAGGTACCTCCATACTGTTTTACATAGTGGTTGTACCAATTTGCATTCCCACCAACAGTGCAGGGTGGTTCCCTTTTCTCTACATGCTCTCCAACATTTGTTATTTGCGGATTTATTAAGGATTGCCATTCTGAATGGTGTGAAGTTGTACATCATAGTAGTTTTGATTTGCATTTCTCTGATAATCAGTGATGTTGAGCATTTTTTTATATGCTTGTTGGCCATCTGTATATCTTCTCTGGAGAAATGTCTATTCAGGTCTTTTGCCCATTTTTCAATTGGGTTGTTGGCTTTTTGGATGTTAGATTGTACCATTGATTTATTTTTGCTTTTATTTCTTTTGCCTTGGGAGACTGACCTGAAAAAACATATGTAAGGTTGATGTGAGAGAATGTTTTGCCTATGGTTTCTTGTAGGAATTTGATGGTGTCTTGTCTTATATTTAAGTCCTTAAGCCATTTTGAGTTTATTTTTGTGCATGGTGTGTGGGTATGTTCCAGTTTCATTGACTTACTTGTGGCTGTCCAGTTTTCCCAGCACTACTTTCTGAAAAGACTGTCTTTTTCCCATTTTATATTCTTGCCTCCTTTGTCAAACATTAATTGAACATGTGTGTCAGGGTTTGTTTGTGTGTTCTCTGTTCTGTTCCATTGGTCTTTATGTCTGTTTTTTTCTTCCAGTACCACATTGTCTTGATTACTGTGGCTTTGTAGGATTGCCTGAAGCCTGGGAGACTTATGCCTCCTGCTTGTTTTTTTCCTCAGGATTGCTTGGGCAATTCTGAGTCTCTTGTGGTTTTGTATAAATTTTGGATTGTTTGTTGTAGTTCTGTAAAAATGTCATGGGTAATTTGATAGGAATTGCATTTAATCTGTACTTTGCTGTCGCTAGTATGGCCATTTTTACAATATTAATTTTTCTAAACCAGGAGCATCGGATATCTTTCCATGTCTCTGAATCCTCTTTAATTTCCTTGATGAATGTTTTCTAGTTTTCAGCATATAATTCTTTCACCTCCTTGGTCATGTTTATTCCCAGGTATGTGATATTTTGGGTGCAATTTTTAAAGGTGTTGTATTTTTCTATTCCTTTTTAATATTTCATTGTTAACATACAGAAATGCAACTGATTTCTGAATGTTATTCTTATATCCTGATACTTTGCTGAATTTGTTGATCAGTTCAAGTAGTTTTTGTGTGGAGTCCTTAGTGTTTTCTATATATAGTATCATGTCATGTGCATACAGTGACAATTTTAGCTCTTCTCTTCCCATTTGCATTCCTTTTATTTCTTTTGTTTGTCTGATTGCTGTAGCTAGGTCTTCCAATACTATGTTGAATAACAGTGTTGAGAGTGGGCATCCTTGTCTTTTTCCAGATTTTACTGGGGAGGCTTTCAGCTTTTCTCCACTGAGTATTATATTTGCTGTGGATTTGTCATGAATGTCTTTATTATGTGTATGTTCCCTCTGTTCCCACTTGGGTAAAAGTTTTGATCATGAATGGATGTTGGACTTTGTCAAATGCTTTTTCTTCATTATTGAGATGATCATGTGGTTTTTGACTTTTCTTTTGTTAATGTGGTGTATGATGTTGATTGATTTGTGTATGTTGAACCATCCTTGTGCACCCGAGATGAATTCAACTTGGTCATGGTGTGTGATCTTTTTGATATGTTGTTGGATTTGGTTGGCTAAAGTTTGTTGAGAAGTTTTGTGTCTATATTCACCAAAGATATTGACCTATAGTTTTCTTTTTTTGGTAGTATCTTTGTCTGGTTTTGATATTAGGGTGATGGTGGCATCCCAGAATGTCTTTGGGAGCGCTCTTTCTTCTTCAACCTTTTAAAAATTTTAAGGAGGATGGGTACGGGTTCCTCTATGTATGATTGGTAGAAATCGCCTGTGAAGCCATCTTGTCCCGGACTTTTATTTATAGGCATTGTTTTTATGACATATTCAATTTCATTTCTAGTGGTTGTTCTATTCAGTTGATCTGTTTCTTTTTGATTCAGTTTTGGCAGGCTGTAAGACTCTAGAAATTTGTCCATTTCTTTTAAGTTGTCATTTTTGTTGGCATACAATTGTTCATTCTCCTATTTTTTTTTTTTTTGGTATTTCTGTAGTATCCATTGTGATTTCTCCTTTTTTATTTCTTATTTTGTTTACTTGGGTTTTTTTCTCTCCTCTTCTTGGTGAATCTGGCCAGAGGTTTGTCAATTTTGTTTACCTTTTCAAAGAAAGAAAATTAGGGAGTTTCCTATGGCGGTCTGCCCCTCCTTGTGTCTCCCTCCCCAACAATGTTGCCTTGCTTTTCCTGTGGGCCCAGACCTCATACTAGGCTCCCTCTGCCATCACATTCCACTCCCCTGCCTGTGGCTTGTTGCACCTTAGCCCCTTAGGCTGTCCCACACAGCCAACCCTAGTCCTCTCCCTGGGATAGACCTCCAGAGCCTGGTCTCAGCACCCAGCCCCTTCCCAAGAATCTCAGGTTGTGCTGTCCTGTCCAGTTGTTCAAATCACCTGTGCATCTCTCACTCTTCTTTGCCCACCTCAGTCCAGTTGCTGCACTTTTCTAGGTGCCTTTGAGGTCCCTTCATCTTGGGTGATCTCCCTGTTGGTTAGGTGGCTTCTCATGGTGTGGGTTCTTTTTCTCTTTCACAGCTCCCTCTCAGGAATGCTAGTCCCTTCCTGATTCTTTCCTTTCACCCAGTTATGTCAAGAGTTTCTTGCCCTTTTTGGAAGTTCAAGTTCTTCTGCCAGCATTCAGTAGATGTTCTTTGTGAGTCATTTTACATGTAGATGTGTTTTTTTTTTTTTTTTTGCTGTGCTGTGGGGGAAGGTGAGCGCCACATCATACTCCTCCACAATCTTGATCCTTCAAAACTGAGCCATTTTAAAGCCCTGGTGATGGAAGGGGAGAGAGAGACAATGGCAGATATGAAGGAGGCTATTTGTTGGAAAAATTTTTGAAGATGCATTAAGTCAAGAGATGTGGACTTACTAATCTTCAGGGGCAGTTCATGGTCTGGGCCTGTACTATTTCCTGGATGTGAGAGTAAGAACTCAGAAGTAAACACACATTTTCAGGAAGTTACTTGATGGCCTCCTGTGTCTTTGTCATCTTTAGTTCCTGATGTCTGGTTACCTATCCTGCCCAAATAATGAGCTGATGTATTTACTTTTTGGGTCACTCTCCTTTTGATTGCTATTTTTAATCAATATTTATTGACTTGTGATGTGGTTTCTAAATTAAATTTTTTTATTGTGATAAACTATATGTAAGAAAATTTAATATTTCAATAATTTTTGCCTACATTTCTGAGGCAATAAGCAATTCACACTGTTGTACAACCATCACCACTCTCCACCTCCAGAATTATTAT
>PVHT021183634.1:9761610-9807826 GCA_004024745.2 Catagonus wagneri
GGGTCACTCTCCTTTTGATTGCTATTTTTAATCAATATTTATTGACTTGTGATGTGGTTTCTAAATTAAATTTTTTTATTGTGATAAACTATATGTAAGAAAATTTAATATTTCAATAATTTTTGCCTACATTTCTGAGGCAATAAGCAATTCACACTGTTGTACAACCATCACCACTCTCCACCTCCAGAATTATTATTTTTGGTTTTTTGCTTTTTAGGGCGGCACCTGCAGCATATGAAAGTTCCTAGGGTAGGGGTCTAATGGGAACTCTAGCTGCCAGCCTATGCCACAGCCATAGCAATGCAGGATCCAAGCCACATCTGTGACCTACACAACAGCTCACAGCAATACCAGATCCTTAACCCACTGAGGCCAGGGCTTGAACCCACAACCTCATGGTTCCTAGTTGGATTCGTTCACCACTGAGCCACGATGGGAACTCCCACCTCCAGAATATTTTATCTTCCCAAATGGAATCTCTGTAACCAGTGAACATTAACTCCTCATTTTCCTCTCCACACAAGCCCCTAACAGTCACCTTCTGTTTTTTTGTCTCTATTAATTTGACTCTTTTAAAAATCTCATATGAATGGAATCTTATAATATTTACACCTTTGTGACTGCATGATTTTACTTAGTATAATGTTTTCAAAGTTCATCCAAGTTGTGGCTGTGTGAGGATTTCTTTCCTTTTTAAGGCTGAGTAGTAGTCCACTGTATGTATAACCACATTTATTTATCCAACTATTTGTTAAAGGACCTGGGCTTTTTCCATCTTTTGGCTACTGTGAATACTGCTGTTTTAAATATGGGTGTATAAATAATTTTGGCCTATATTTTCAATTATTTGGGGTATAGAAGCAGAAGTAAAATTCCTTAATCATATGGAAATTCTATTGAATATTTTTTAGCAACTTTCATAATGCTTGTCTTTTCCTTCCTTCCTCCCTCCCTTCCTTCCTTCCTTTATTTTTCTTTCTTTCTTTCCTTCTTTCTTTCTTTCTTTTTTCTTTCTTTCTTTCTTTCTTTCTTTTTCTTTCTTTTTCTCTTCCTTCTTTCTCTCTTTTTTCTTTCTTTCCCTCTTTCACTCTTTCTTTAGCTCTTTCATTCTTTTTTCTTTCTTTCTCTTGTATTTCTTGTAGTCATTCTAATGATAAGAAGTAAGTTTATTTGTTGAGCACTTTACTTTGAACATGGTACATTAATCTTCCGAATAATGTTTTAAATGGGGTGTGTGTGTAAGACAGACAGAAGCACATGAGCAGTCTGACAGTGGAGCCATGGAAGGTACTGTGTCTTATTTATTACTCTCTCCCTAATGTCTATCATGATGTCTTCATTTTAAAAAAAGAGAATGAGTTGTTCTTATTTCCACTGATGGATTTGATTGAAGTCATATACTTTGTCCACGTTAATGTGTCAGTGTTCAGACAAATCATGTTGTGTTGCTCTCATCAGACTGGATGAGGCATGAGTGTGTGAGTGCAGTGCAGTGAGATCTGTCTGTACACTGACATAGTCACTTTGAGAAACCATGTGACCACATGGTAACTGCTATGCTCTGTACTTCTAAGTTCCAGGAATTTCCGATTTCTCTTCATTCCCAAAAGAGAGAAAAGCAGCATGAGGAGGGAGAACCAGAGCAGTGCATCCAAATTCCTCCTTCTGGGGCTCCCCATCCAGCCAGAGCAGCAAGGCATGTTCTTTGCCCTGTTCCTGGGCATGTACCTGACCACGGTGCTGGGAAACCTGCTCATCATCATGCTCATCAGGCTGGACCCTCACCTCCACACCCCCATGTACTTCTTCCTCAGCC
Source organism: Catagonus wagneri (assembly GCA_004024745.2). Taxonomy (NCBI): domain Eukaryota; kingdom Metazoa; phylum Chordata; class Mammalia; order Artiodactyla; family Tayassuidae; genus Catagonus; species Catagonus wagneri. Next base: position 9,763,430 of record PVHT021183634.1, read on the forward strand.
ACTTGGCCCTCACAGATGTCTCCTTTTCAACTGTCACTGTCCCTAAGATGCTGATGAACATGCAGACTCAGGATCAATCTATATCCTATGCAGGGTGTGTAGCACAGATGTATTTTTTTGTATTTTTTGGTTGCATTGATAACCTTCTTCTTGCAGTGATGGCCTATGACAGATATGTGGCCATTTGTCACCCTCTACGCTACACCATCATCATGAGGGAGGAGCTGTGTCTATGCCTGTTGGCTGGATCCTGGCTTCTCTCCTGTGCCACTGCACTGACTGATACCCTCCTTCTGGCTCAACTGTCCTTTTGTGCTGATAACATCATCCCCCACTTCTTCTGTGACCTTGCTGCCCTACTTAAGGTGTCCTGCTCAGACACCTCTCTCAACGAGCTTGTCATATTCATCCTAGGGCCCGCAATTTTCATATTTCCTTTGAGTGGCATCCTGGTCTCTTATGGCCGCATTGGGGTCTCCATCCTGAGGGTCCCTTCTACTAAAGGGATCTGCAAAGCCTTGTCCACCTGCAGCTCCCACCTGTCTGTGGTGTCTCTATTCTATGGAACATTGATGGCTGTATATTTTTCCCCCTCATCAGGCCAGTCCCATGACAGAGACATCATTGCTTCTGTGATATACACAGTGGTCACCCCCATGCTGAACCCTTTCATATACTGCCTGAGAAATAGAGACATGACATTGGCTCTGGGGAGTCTTTTCAGAAACAATAATCTTTTTTGCCAAGTGAAAATTACCTAACCATGTCCTTATTTCACTTACTGACCTTGTTAGAAAAGACTTAAAAGATTTTATGTTGAGCACCATTGTCTGTAGCACTCTTCTAATTGTCTTTTAAATGGTCTTTATTATTGGATCAATCTCTTTCCCTTCAGTCATATTTCTTGTCCATTTATTCTTCCATAACCATAAATATGACATTACCCACAATGCACATTCAATATGTAGTCTTCAATGCACCAAACTCCTTTGTGTACATGTGTAAGTGTGTTTAAATTTTTTCTTTTCAATATGTTCTATTAGTATTACATTTGGCTTTTTTACAGCTTTTTGAAGTACATATACATTTTAAGTTTAATTATGGTCATCTGTTCTGGGGCATTGTTTTTTATATTGCTTAATTGATTAATTATTTTGAAGTATAGTTGACCTACAATGCTGTGTTATTTTCAAGTGTAGGGCAAAGTGATTAGATCTCTTATATATTATGTAGTATATATGTATATTTTCATGTTGTTTTCTCTTATATATTATTACAAAATATTGAGTACAGTTCCATGTGCTATAAAATTGGTCCTTATTATTTATCTATTGTAAATACAGAGTGTGTATTTGTTAATCCCAAACTCATAATGTGTCCATCCCCTCTTTTCCTTTTGGTAACCATAAGTTTGTTTTCTATGTCTGTGTGTCTATTTCTGTTTTGTGTGTAAGTTTATTTATATCCTTTTCTTTTTTATTTTCTTTTTTTCTTTAAATTTTTATGGTCATGACAGCAGCATATGGAAATTCCAAGTCTAGGGGTCAAAGTGGAGCTATAGATGCAAACCTACCCCAGAGCTATGGCATTTGGAGATCCAAGCCATGCCTGTGACCTGTACCAGAGCTCAGGGCAATACTGGATCCACAACCCACTGAACAAGACCAGGGATTGCACCCACACCCTCATGGATACTAGTTGAATTCATTTCCCTTGAGCCACAAGGGGAATTCTCTGTATCTTTTTTTTCAGATACCACATATAAGCAATATCATATGATATATGTTTGTCTCTGCCTGGCTTACTTCATTTATTATGATAATCTCTACCTCCATCCATGTTGCTACAAATGGCATGATTTCATTCTTTTTATGGCTGAGCAGTATTCTATTACATGGATTTACCTCATCTGCTTTACCATTCATCTGTTGATGGGCATTTTGGTTGCCTCCATGTCTTGGCTTCTCACCTTCCAAAGCTACAAACATTCAGTTAAATTTCTAACGTTTCATTTTAGTAAAGTCTGACATGCTTATCTTCTCAATGCTATATCAAGTTAATATAGTACTTTTCATGGTTTGCTAAATCTAAATAAACTTTAATTCAGTTGTGATTTTGACAATAATGGAGCACAGAGTAGTCAATCCAGTTACCATATTTCCCCATTCCAGGAAGACTAAATTTTTCCCCTAAATTGAATGTTTGTGTTAAGAACAGTCTACAGCTACTTGATTAATTTAATCTTGGGAAAGAGTGTTGTATTTTCCCCAGACATCTCACTTCTAATATGAAAAAGTGGTAAATTCCTGAATTTATAATTTTTGCACGCAAAGACATCTACTGCATAACCACTGTGTGCCACGCAATTTTCTATGTTCTGAGAATAAAAGTTTAAAACAAGTTATCACCTTATAGAGTTTACATTCCAGCACTCCTGATCCAGCTCATGATGCTCTGTTTTTTTTTTTTTCCATAGTAGGATTTAACCTTCTAATATACCATAAACTTAACTTATTTTTAACATTATTATTGTTTCTTTACTGGGCTGAAGTTCTATGATAGATGGGTTTCTATGTCTGAAATAAATAAATTCTAAGTTTTTGGTAGGTAAAATCATCTATGAATAAAGGAGGCATAAAAGGGGGATCAGATGGTTCCTGTCATGGCTCAGTGGTAACAAACATGACTAATATCAGTGAGGACACAGTTCAACCCCTGACCTCAATTAGTGGGCTAAGGATCGGTTGTTGCCATGAGCTGTGGTATAGGTCTCTGTTGATGTTTGGTTCTGGCTTTGCTGTGGCTGTGATATAGGCTGTAAGCTACAATTCCTAATCCACCCTTAACTGGGGAATTTCCATATGCCCCATTTAAAAATCAAAAAGGGGGGGACAAGTGTACTGGTGTGGGGTTCATAATTTCACACCATGTGGTCTAGGTAGAGCTCATTGGGAAGGTAACATCCAAAGATGTTAGTGAAGACAGGGAAGTGGGTCATGGGGATATCTGAGCAAAAGCATGGAGATCAACACCTACAAATACTCTGAAGTGAGATGGTTCCTGGCCTAACCCAGGGGCATTAATAGAGCCTCTGTACATGGACAGGATTAAGTCGGGAGGAATGATGGGTGATTAGTTCAGAGATATCAGAGGAACAGATTTGTAGGGCACTTAAGGTCATGGAAGGTGTATTAGTCAAGATTCTCCAGAGAAGTGGAATCAATAGCGTGTGTGTACGTTTGTGTGTGGATGTGTGTGAGAGAGAGATTTATGGAGTTTTTGTCGTGGCATTATGGGATTGGTGGCATCTCTGCAGTGGGTTAAAGGGTCCCATTGCCACAGCTGTGGTGTAGGAGGCTATTTCAGGTCTGATCTGATCCCTGGCTTAGGACCTTCCATATGCTATAGTGTGTCCAAAAGAGAAGAAAAAAAAAGAGAGAGAAATAGAGATTTATTTTAAAGAATTGACTAACATAATTGTGGAGGCTAACAAGTGTAAAGTCTGCAGTGTATGTTCACAGGTTTGAAACCCGGGAAAAAGTTGCAGGTTGAGTCTGAAGGCAGGCTGCTGACAGAAGTGTCTCTTCTCTGTGGGAGGTCATTCTTTTTCTTAAGGTCCTTAACTGATTGGATAATGAGCAGTATCATTATGGAGAACAATCTGCTTTATTCAGAGTGTGTGGTTTACTGTGCAAATCTCATCCATAAAGACACTGGCATGGGACTATCTAAAAATGTGTTTGACCAAATACCTGGGTACTGTAGCCTAGCCAAGTTGACATATAAAATTATCCATTATAGTTATGGTTTTGGTCCTCAGTCTGATTTGGGAACCCACTGAAAGGAATTCCATAGAGAAATAACATGACCATTCTTGATTTTGTTATTGTTTCTTTAAAAATACCCAGATTTGTGGAGGTATAAATGACATACAATAAACTTCGTACACCTAAAGTATATAATTTGACTCAGAAAACTGAATATAGACCTACTATATGATCTAGCCATCCTACTCCTGGGCATATATCTAGGTAAAACTACAATTCAAAAAGATACATGCACCCCTATGCTCTTAGAAGCACTCTTCACAATAGTCAAGACTTGGAAATATCCTACCTGTCCATCAAGAGATGAATGGATACAGAAGATGTGGTACATATAGAGAATGGAATACTACTCAGCCATAGAAAAGAATGCACTATTGCCATTTGCAGCAACATGATGCAACTAGGTAGTCTCATACTAAGTGAAGTAAGTCAGAAAGGCAAACTTTATATGATATCACTTACATGTGGTATCTAAAAAATGGCACAAATGGACCTATCTACACAACAGAAGCTGATTCATAGAGAGAAGAGACTTATGATTGCCAAGGGGGAGCAGTGGGTAGTGGGATGGATGGGGTGTTTTGTGTTAATAGAACCAAACATTTACATTAGAATGGATAAACAATGAGGTCCTGTTCTATAGCACAGTGAACTATAGCCAGTCTCTTGGGATAGATGATGACGGAAGAGAATATAAGAAAAGTCACACACTCACATACATACACACACACATGCGCGCGCACACACACACACACACACAATATCATTTGACTATACTGCAGAAATCGGCATAACATTGTAAATCAACTATAATTTTAAATAAGTTAAAAAAAATAAAGTATACTATTTGACCAGATTTTACATATATACACACCCATGAAATTATCACCACAGCCATTAAGATTATGAATCTCCCTGATGTCTACTCTCCTGCCCTCTATTTGCTCCTCCCATCTGTCCTCAGGGGAACCACTATTCTATTTCTGTCTCATGGATTAGTTTGCATTTCCTAGAACCTTCTTTCAATGGAATTATTCACTGTGTATTCTTTTCTTGCTGTCTTCTTTCATTGAGTGTAACATTTTAAGATGCATAATGTTCTACTGTGTGCCAGTAGTTCATTATTTTTATTGCTCAGTAGTATTCCCGTGTATGGATATACCAGGGGTGTTGCATCCATGCACATGTAAATTTTTTTATAATTTTAAAATTTTTAATTATTTTCAATTGTTAATATGTTTCTGTTTATCTTTTTAAAGTTTCATTAGCATTTATTTTTTAATCAAACTGTAGTTCATTTACCATGTTGTGTTAACTTCAAATATACAACAAAGTGATACATTTATACACATACACACATGCGCGCGCGCGCACACACACACACACACACACATTCTTTTCAGATTCTCTTCCCTGATCAGTTATTATGAAAACACTGAGTATTGTTTCCTGTGCTATATAGTAAGTCCATGCATTAATATCAGTAAGTCCATTGATGAACAGCTGGGGTGCTTCCAGCTTCTGGCTATTAAAAAAGCTCTTATGAACATTCTTGTATAAACCTATGTGTAACTATATACATTCTTTTATCTTGGACAAATACCTAGTCACATGCTAAGTATACCTTTAGCTTTTTAAAAATTGTTCAAACTGTTTACACACACACACACACACACACACACATAGTCTATCGGTATTACATTTGTGGGAACCTTAATGCTTTTCTCTGATAAGTTATTGCAAAATATTGAATATAGTTTCCTGTGCTATATAGTAAGTCTATTCATTACTAACAGTAAATCCATTGGTGAATGTTTTGGGTGTTTCCAGCTTCTGGTTATTAAATAAAGCTCTTATGAACCTTCTTGTATGAACCTATGCATAACTATATACATTCTTTTACCTTGGACAAAACCCTAGTCATGTGCTAAGTATATGTTTAACTTTTTAAAAATTTTTCAAGCTGTTTTATATTCCCACGAGCAGTGTATGAGTGTTCCAGTTCCATCATATCTGCAGTGACACTGAGAGCAGCAGTTTTTTCAATTTTAGGCAGTCTAATAGGGGTGTAATGGTGTAAACCAGTTTACAGAACTGGAGCTACTTGATTGAAGGGGTGTCTCTGTTTCTTTGGAAAAGAATCCTGTAGCACTGGGGTATGTTTTTGAACTTGAGTCTCCCAAGTTCCATGCATGGTCTTCATCATTCCACAGCACTTGTCACTATTTACCTGCCATTTGTTTTGCTTTAAAATTTTTTTGTGTGTGACCTCCAGTTTGGATATGTGTTCTAAGAGAAGGATTTATGTATATGTTATTATCTGTTTTGTGTTAGAGAATATATCAGTATTACATTTGTGGGAACCTTAATGGTTATTAAGGGAATGAGTGAATGAATGAACAGATGAATTCATTCAACAGTTAGCAATCACTGTTGCCTGTTGTGAGCCATAGCTGATATCTACTGATAAAAAGACATTGACTATAAACCTTAACATGTAGTAAGTTTGGGATTCCTGTTGTGGCTCAGTGGTTAATGAATCTGACTAGGAACCATGAGGTTGCAGGTTTGATCCCTGGCATCGCTAAGTGGGTTAAGGATCTGGGGTTGCTGTGAGCTGTGTTGTAGATTGCAGATGCGGCTGGGATCCCACGTTGCTGTGGCTGTGGCATAGGCCAGAGGCTATAGCTCCTGTTAGACCCCTAGCCTGGGAACCTCCACATGCCACAAGTGCGGCCCTAGAAAAGGCAAAAAGACAAAAAATAAAAGAAATAACATGTAGTAAGTTTTCATTTGGTGCTCACTTAACCATTCCTCCAACTCACACAAAGACTGTGATTATTATTTCCACTTTATAGAAACAGAGTTGCAGTGGCTTTGGATAAATTGCTCAAGTACGCTCTCTTAGCAGTGGATGAACCTAGAGTCTTTTCTCCAGAGTTTTATATTCAATCCCCCTTCTCCTGAACAAGACATAGACAGTGCCTTACAACATCTTCCAGGGGAGTGGGGGGATGTGCACATATTAAGGGGCTTTGTGTTCTAATGAAAGCCTGTGTCGGTGTTGGGGAACCTGCAGAATCACTTACACTGCCTGTGCCATACACTGCTCTTGAGAGAAGCTGTGCTCAATTCTCAAAGGCCACGGGCAATGGGGAACTCCTGCTTCTCATCTAGAGACTTGACCAGAAGCCCAAGTTACTACTCATATCAGGGAACAATATGAAACGTGGTGCAGCTCCCTGTGGACCCTATTTATCCTGCTTCCTGAGGGGCCAGGAGAGAGTTGAGTAATTGCCCTGGTGGACTGTTTCTCTAGTGGGGGACTGGAGGCAATTCTCTTTGTGATCTCTTAAGGATGGAGAAAAGGAGATCTCCTTGTGCATCATTTTGAAGCTGGAGAACTGACATGAGAGTCTGTAAGGTCCTCAGGCCACTGAGGTTTGCTCTTTTACTTTGGACCCTGGGTCTTCTGGACAGAAAATGAGGATTCAGTTAACAGAATGAAGCAGAAGGTATTTGAGCTCAGAGTGCATGTATAAATCAGAAACCTCCCTGATCAGGCATATGTGTCTATGTGTACGTGTGTGACCATCAGAGACTTTAGGTGATTTTTGTGTGTGTGTTGTGTTGTACAAGTCTATGTGTGTATGTGTAACAAACACACTGAATGAAACACACTAAGATATAAGATGTCACAGAAGCTTGGACATTTCCTCAATGTGTGCTTATTCTACATGCATCTGTGGCTTGAGTGCTGTGTATAAGACCTTGTCTTGCTTGTGATTTGAATATGTTTGACCTCTTGTGATGACAAAGCCTCTGGTCTAGGATTCTTTACAGTTCTGTGTTTGTAACTGTGTTGTACATGTATATTTGGTTTGTAAGTTTTGCATAGATTTTGGTGAAGCTGACTCAAACGCTGACTGTATTTATCTAGTGAGAATATAAGCCAGAGAAATCTATAAATCTCCATTTGGCATTTGTGTGTCTGTGATAGTGTGTGAGTTCTTTTGTGTAAAAAAACCCACACCTTGAGTCCTTCACACAGAAGAAATAAATATTTGTGTGTGTGTGTGTGTGTGTGTGTGTGTGTGTGTGTGACCCTCTCACATTTTTTACTCTCCACCTTCCTGAGACCAGCATCCACACATGTAGTTCCATAGGAAACCTACTTTGCAGAACTATCAGAATCCATTTTTTTGTGTGTGTGCGTGTGTGTGTGATTTGACTACTCCAGCAGGGCACCTGAATGCCCAATAATTTGACACCCTTCTTCAATTTTGTTAAAACTATTTAGAAATGAAAGGCCTATTTCTGGAATCACATACTTCAACACTCATATCTTTATCTTTTCCCCACTTAATAGCTTGTTGGCCTTGGGTTTGGCCATGCTGATTCCCAGCATCCAGTGCTGTTCCATGGGATCATGCTTATTGCTGACAGATCATGTCTGTAAGGGGCTTAGGAAGCTAGGCACATTGAAAGCACTTAGCAAATTGTAGCCTTGTGGAGACCCAAACTCTTGTCTTTCCATTTCCTGTTGTGCTGGGGAGAGTATTTTGTATGAAGACAGGAAAATCAAGCCCATCCATAGGCTCTCTCTCTCAGTGCCATTCTCCTATGTCACACACTGTCTTCTCTTCACTATTAAGCAATTTCCCTTTGGGATCTCTTAAGGATGGAGAAAAGGAGATACCCTCCTCTTTGCACACAGTACTGATGGAATCAAAGTGCCACATCTTTATTGTTCCCTTCTGTCCACATTGCTGCTCCTGGGTGTCATTAGGCATTCTGGTTCTTCTGCAGGAGATTTGTGAGATCCTGGGCCAAATATGACCCATCAACTTTTAGTAAGAAGCTTGTGCTTGCTAGGAGGGTCAAGTGCCTGGTCCCTCCTTGTGCCCCATGAACCGAGTCAGTTAATAACCCCAAGCAACTCCCTGGTCTGGAGCAAGCATCCACTGGCAGATTCTTATGCAATGTCAAGTTCCTGTCTCAAGCATATTTTAATATTTAGCTTTAACTTTTCACAGTTAATATTTGACTTTAGCTTTTCTACCCTCCATAAAAAGAAATGGGTGGATGCTCTCTCTAGCGAAAAGACAATCAGAAAATTAGTCTCGAGGGTGTGCCTTTTGTGACTCAGCAGGTTACTAACCTATATACTATCCTTGAGGATATGGGTTTGATTCTTGGCCTCGCTTATTGGGTTAAGGATCCCACATTACTGTGAGCTGTGTTGTTCAGGTGCTGTTCAGATCCCTCGTTGCTGTGGCTGTGGAGTAGGTGGGCAGCCATAGCTCCAAATTGGTCCCTAGCCTTGGAACTTCCAATATGCCACTTGGGCACCCCTAAAAAGCAAGCCAAAAAACAAAAAAAAGTAAAAAGTAAAGAAAGAAAGAAAGAGAGAGAGAAAGAAAGAAAGAAAGAAAGAAAGAGGAAGAAAGAAAAAAAGAAAGGATATCAGCCTTTGAGACCAGCCTCTATTACGTAATATCTATGTGAGATTGTTTAAGTGATTTCACTGCTCCTTTTGATAAAATGCAGGGTAAAAACAGTCTTTTCTCCTTCCCAGACACATGTAAAGGTTGATGGATTCAATGAGATTGAAAGCATGTTAAATCCACTGGCAAACTAAAGGGCTGCCGAATATGAGTGTGGACAGTTATCTGAGCAGGAGCACTCCTTCAAATTCTGAAATAGTTCTTCAGGTCCTGCCTCTTTGTCTAACTAAAGAGAGGGAGAAATAGTAGGGTCATAGGAGCAAAGATCAGTATATTTTTGATAATATGGGAGACACTTGTGACTACAGCAGTTACGAACTCTATAATCATGCTAGTTTTCTATTCCTTCTGAGTATGTTCTTAACAAAGTTTTGTTTTCTTTTTTTTACAGTCACACCTGGAAGTTCCAGGGTAGGCATCAAATCTGAGCTGCATCTGTAACCTATGCAGCTGCTTGCAGCAATGCTGGATCATTAACCCACTGTGAAAGGGCTGGGGTCAATCCCATATCCTCACAGAAATAACATTGGTTATCTTAACCGCTGAGACATAACAGAAGCTCATCCCCCTCCTCAGAATATTGAAAAATTCAGTGAGGCAATCCTGTAAAAATGTATTTGTCTGCCATTGTGTTCATTAACTGTCAGTTATCATCAGTGTGAAGACCAATTTTGGGAAATAGTGCTGGTCAAGCAGGTAACTGAAATCTAATAGACACCTGAGTCTTTCAGGATCTCTCAGCTCTCAGACCCCGTCTCAGATCTCAGGTGTCTTCATACCAATGAATATCCTGATCTGAGCTAGGTAAATGGAAATAGATGGAGGTTCATGCACCAAAGTAAGGTTTCATTCTTGGCATGGAGATAAAGAGGCGTTAAGACAAATTTCACCATGGAACTTACCCCAGTGATAGGATATGAACTCAGAAACCCACCTTAAGAGTGTTAAGTTAACATAAATTTTAGATAAGCTTCTTGGTCCTTTAAGCTGATCACCTCATAATAGTGCTTTATTAAATTCCTGGACTTGATACTGTTTTTTTTTTGGGGGGGGGATGTGGATTCTCTCATACAATCCATCTATGCAATTTTTGGTGTTTATTTGATGCAGGACAATGTTCTTAGATATTAATGCCTAATGAATTAGAATGCTTTGTGTTAACTCAGTGAAGGTGTGATCCTGGCATCTTCACATTGTAGAGGTGCAACACGAGGCCAAGAGACATGTAGCATCTTATGTCCTACAGTAAGAAAGTGGTGCAACCAAAATCACCACACAGCAAATCTGGCTTCAGGTTCATTTAGTTAGTCCTTGGTCAGGTGTGTCCTCGAGGGTTAGTATCATGAGAGAAGAGTTTCTGTAGGCACTATTTAATCTGGTATGTCCAGTTAGTAGGGTAGTGTCAGAGACATAATTAATTAAAAAGAAAAACAAATGAATTTCCCTGGTTTTCATCAAAAGGAATAATGTTGATGGTGTGTCACTTGCTTTGGCAACACTAGGTGATAAAAGAGATGTAGGCAGTTATTCCTTTTTCCATGAGAAAGTGAGAGCCCCCAGTGTGGTGGCCATGATTGCATCTTCAGTGTCTCTGCTATTTCCCACCTCCCTCTTCCCCAGCAGAGAGGAGAGGAGCACGAGGAGGGAGAACCAGAGTGGCACCATTGGAGAATAGATACCATTTGATATCACTAAAAACTGGAATCTAACATAGTGCACAAATGGACCTTCATGCAGAAAAGAAAATCAAGGACTTGAAGAACAGACTTGTGCTTGCCAAAAGGGTGGGGGAGGGAATAGAGTGGTAGGGGTGTCTGGGGTTAATAGCTGTAGATTGTTGCCTCTGGGCTGGAAAAGCAAGGAGATCCTAATGTATAGCACTGGGAACTATGTCTAACCACTTGTGATGAATCCACATATGTATGTGCAGGCCTGTCACCATGCTGTACAGCTGGGTATAATGGAAAAAAATAATAAAAATTAAAAAAAGATTTGAATATAAAAAAATGAACAATGGAAGGCTGAAGTACTTTGACTTTTTTCTGTTTTGATGTCTTTTTTTTATTTTCCGTCATGAAGCAGAATTGATTTTATTTTCCTTTATTTTTCTTTTCCCATTATAGCTGGTTTAGATTTCTGTCAATTTTCCAGCTGCACAGCATGGCGATCTGGTTACACATACATATATGGATTCTTCACAAGTGATTAGACATAGTTCTCAGTGCTATACAGCCAGATCTCCTTGATTTTCCATCCAGAGGCAATAGTCTACAACTTTTAACCCCAGACTTCCATACCATCCCACTCCCTCCCCCACCACCTTGGAAACCATAAGTTTGTTATCCAAGTTCGTGATTTTCTTTTCTGTAGAAATGTTCAGTTGTGCAGCATATTAGATTCCAGATATAGGTGAGATTTTAAAAGCAGCAAATCAAATAGGAATGTCCCCTGGGGATAAAAATTATTTTTCACATCCCAGGCTATGACCTGTCAGAGAAAACATGAATCTGGTAGGAAGGGCCGGTAAGGAGGTCTCCGCACATCTCATTCTGGGCTCCCACACACAGGGCATCTCCCTGATGTTCTTCCTAAGGACACTGTTGCCTCAGTCTTCCCTGAGAACCATCTGCCTGAGAATCACTTGGTCCCAGGTCTCATGAATGAGCATTGTATCTTTAACAAGCTCCCCAGGTGATTCTACAGAACGTCCAAGTTTAGGGACCGCTGCCCTAAGGCATCTGTCCTGGAGGCAGTAGGAGGAGGAAAACTGAGCAATTAACACAGGTTTAATACATGACTCAAACCAAGAGTCTGGTGCCCTGTCCCCTGTGTCCTCTCCCTGGTTGGGTACAGCATAGTCTTTACATCTCCATTTCTGATGGTGGTGAACAAACTGAGGCATAAACTTTAAGTTCATGACTTTTCTCTCTGATGCTGGTGAGATGTTCAGGACCAAAGCAGTTGTGGTTAAATCTGGTCTGAGGGTGTCCTACAGAAAAGTTGAGAAACCAGACCATACTCCTGGCAGCTAGGATCACTTGAGCATATATTTCAAAGAACAGCATATCTTTTACCAGATGCAGGTGTTTGCATGTGTGTGTTTGCATTTTTTGCCTGTGTACACAGGTGCTCAGAAGTTCTGTGTGCTCTCCCTTAAGCCACTTCATCATTCTAGTTCCTAAAATGGATAAAGGAGACAATCTTGGCTTCTCTCTTTGAACTTTAATGGTAATAGCTCTTTTCATTTTAGATTGTGCATGTTGATAAGGTCATGAGAGGTTTTTTTGTATATATATAAGTAGATATAATTTTATTTTTGTTGGTGTATAGTTGATTTACATTGTTGTGTCAATTTCTGCTATATACTGAACTGACACAGTCATAAGTATGTGTATATATATTTTTATATAGATATTTATATATTATATGTAATATGTTATATATATATATATATATATATATATATATATATATATATACACATTCTTTTTCTCATATTATCTTCCATCACATTCTATCCTATAACATTTGATAGATTGTTGGATCAGCAGAGGCAGGTGAATGATAAACATAAGTACCAATAAAAATATATATAACTTGAATGAATATTTTTTAGTTTTTCAAGCAGTGATATTGCAAGCCCAAGCTCCAGGACACTTTGAGTCTAAGCAACAGGTATGCTACTTTTTGTGCAACCCTTATATATAATGGATATTTTGACCCTTTATTTTTGATCCACTTTGATTTGACTGTATGCCATTGAAACTTCCTCTGAATACAACTTACTAATGGGTTTTAGACTTCAAAAGTTTATATTTAACAACTTGAATTTCAAGACATGTTTGTTTCTAAATGTACAGAAACAAAATGTAAATTATGTAGATTTTAATTTTCTATCCCTCTCCTAGGTCATGTTTTTCTTTACCAATTATACATAGCTACAAATGATGACTAAGCTGACTCTTTCCTAGATGATGAAAAAAATGCCACTGAGCCAGTTTCTCTTCTGTATCCAACTATCTTATCTGATAGTAAGTTGTCTCATTTCACATGATGATAACATGCATTTTAAAGTATATATGTAGGGTAATGGCAATGCAGACAGACCTTGGTATATTCACCAGTAGAAAAGCCTTCTTTTTATCTGGCTTCTGTAAATCATAATGTGATAGTTTATGCTTCTGTTACTTTCCATTCATGACAGCAGACAGGAGAGGAGTATGAGGAGGCAGAACCAGAGCAGCAGGTCTGAGTTCCTCCTCATGGGGCTCCCCATACAGCCAGAGCAGCAGGGCATGTTCTTTGCCCTGTTCCTGGGCATGTACCTGACCACAGTGCTGGGGAACCTGCTCATCATCATGCTTATCAGGCTGGACCCTCACCTCCACACCCCCATGTACTTCTTCCTCAGCCACCTGGCCCTCACAGATGTCTCCTTCTCATCTGTCACTGTCCCTAAGATGTTGATGAACATGCAGACTCAGGATCAATCCATTCCCTATGCAGGGTGTGTAATACAGATATATTTTCTCATATTTTTTGCTTGCACTGATAACCTTCTTCTTGCAGTGATGGCCTATGACAGGTATGTGGCCATTTGTCACCCTCTACGCTACACCATCATCATGAGGGAAGAACTGTGTCTATGTCTGTTGGCTGGATCCTGGCTTCTCTCCTCTGCCAGTGCCCTCACCCATACCTTCCTCCTGGCTCGACTGTCCTTCTGTTCTGACAACATCATCGCCCATTTCTTCTGTGACCTTGCTGCCCTGTTTAAGCTCTCCTGCTCAGACACCTCTCTCAATGAGCTGGTCATATTCACTGTAGGGTCTGTGGCTCTAGTTTTTCCCTTGAGTGGCATCCTAGTCTCTTATGGCCGCATTGGATTCTCTATCCTGAGGGTTCCCTCTACTAAAGGGATCTGCAAAGCTTTGTCCACCTGTGGTTCCCACCTGACTGTGGTTTCTCTATTCTATGGAGCAATGATGGCAGTGTACTTTTCCTCCTCATCAGACCAGTCCCAACACAAAGACATCATTGCTTCCATTATGTACACAGTGGTCACCCCCATGCTGAACCCTTTTATCTACAGCTTGAGAAACAGAGACATAACATTGGCTCTGGGGATTCTTTTCAGAAACAGCAACCTTTCTCACAAAGTGAGAATCACCTAACCATGGTCTTATTTTACTCACTGACCTTGGTAGAAATGCCTTAAAAAGGTGTGTGTTGGTCACCCACATCTCTAGTACTTTCCTCAATGTCCTTTAAATGATTATTGTCATTGGATCGATCTCTTTCCTTTTAGTCATATCTCTTTTTGATTTATTCCTCCATAACCATACATATATCATTATTAGCAACACACATTTAAATTTTTGGTTTTCAAAGATCAGACTCCTCTGTTTGTATGCATATGTGTTTTTAAATTTTTTTTCTATATATTATTATTACATTTGGCTTTTTTTAGCTTTTTTTAAAAAATATATATACAGACATACACATACACACAGACACACACATAGGGAGAGATAATATTATGGTCATCTATTGGCCACTGGTTTTTAAATATTTAATTCATTTACTAATTATTTTGAAGTATAGTTGATTTACAATGTTTTGTTAATTTTAGGTATAGAGCAAAGTGATTCACTTTTATGTATATTATATACTATGTATTTTTTCAAGATTTTTTCTCTTATATGTTATTACAAAATATCTAGTATAGTTCCATGTGCTATACATTTGGTCCTTGTTAATTATCTACTTTATATATGGCTGTATGTATATTTTAACCCCAAACTCCTATTTTGTCCCTCCCCCCTTTCCTCTTTGGTAACCGTTTTCTATATCTGTGGACCTATTTCCATTTTGGGTATATATTCATTTGTATTTGTATTTTTTTCAAGATACCACATATGAGCAATATCTTATGATATATGATTTTCTCTGTCTGGTTTACTTCATTTAGTGTGATAAACTCTTTGTAACCAGGTTGCTAAAACAGAATTATTTTATTCTTTATATGGCTGAGTAGTATTCTATTATATATATGTACCATATCTTCTTTATCATTCGTCCGTTGATGGATATTGAGTTTATTTCCATGTCTTGGCTTCTTGCCTTCTTGCCTTCCAAAGCTGCAAGCATTCAGTTAAGTTTCTCAAGTTAAGTTTTAGTGAAGTCCAAAAATCTTATATTCTCAATGCAGTATCAAGTTAATAAAGTACTTTTGTTCATTTGCTAAACCTAAGTAAACTTAAATTTGAATGTGATTTAACAATAGGTGAGCACAGAGTAGTCAATCCTGTTATGAATTTTCCCCATTCTAGGAAGACTAATTTTCCCCCATAAATTGGATGTTCGTGTTGACAACTATCTGTAGCTCTTGGATTAATTTTAGTCTTGGAAATGAGTGTGGTCTTCCACCCAGAGATCTCACTTCTAATATGAAAAAGGTAAATACATGAATTTACAATTTACGTACCCTAAGATACCTATTACATGACCACAATGTGCCAGGAAATTTTCTACATTCTGGGAATACAGGTTAAAATAGATGTATCGCCTCATAGAGTTTACATTCCAGCACTCCTGATCCAGCTCACCATGCTCCTTTTTCTCCTTAATAGGTTTTAACCTTCTTGAGCACCTTAAACTTCACTTATTTTAAAGACTGTCATCATTTATTTACTGACATGAAAATTCTATGGAAGTTGGGTTACTACGTTAGAAATAAATAAATTCTAAATTTTTGAAGCTAAAATAATCTATGAATAAAGGAGCAATAAAAAGAGGGGAGGAAGGAGTTCCTATCTTGGCTCAGTGCTAATGAACCTGACTATTATTCAGGAAGACACTGCTTAGATCCCCAGCTTTGCTTATTGGGTTAAGGATATAGCATTGCTGTAGCTGTGGTGGGCTGGCTGCTGTAGCTCTATTTGAACCCTAGCCTGGGAACTTCCATATGCTGCAGGTGTGGCCAAAAATCCCCCAAAATAAAGGGATGTGGTAAGCAAGAGGGCTGGGATGTAGTTTATATTTTCACACCATGTGGTCTAGGTAGAGATCATTGGGAAGGTAACATCCAAATTCTTAGTGAGGACAGGTGAGTCATGTTTATATGTGGGCGAAAGCATGGAGATCAGCACCTCAAAAAACTCTGAGGTGATATGGGACCTGGCCAATTCCAGGGACATTAATGGGGCCTCTGTAGCTGGACTGGATTAAGTGGGGGAGGGATGGTGGGTGATTAGTTCAGATATCCATGAACCAGATTTTTAGGGCACTTGTCCTGAAAGGTGTACTCGTCAATAGTCCCAAGAGCAGTAGAACAAATATGGTGTGTGTGTGTGTGTCTAAGACAGAGTGATTTATGGAATGAGCTTATGAATTCATTCAACAGTTAACCAATCACAGTTGCCTGCTGTGAGTCATAGGTGATCTCTAATGGTAAAAAAAATTGACTATGAACCTTAACATTTAGTAAGCTTTCATAAGGTGCTCATTGCACCATTCTTCCAACTCACACAAAGACTATGATTATTATTTCCACTTTATTTAAACTGAGTTGCAGTGGCCTTGGATAAATTGCTCAAGTATGATCTCTTAGCAGGGAATGAACCCAGCCTTTTTTCCAGAGTTTTATATTCCTGAACAAGACATAGACCATGCCCTACAACACCTTCCAGGGAAGTGGGGAATGCGAACATTTTAAGGGGCTTTGTGTTCTAATGAAAGCCTGTGTCAGTGTTGGGGAAACTGCAGAATCACTTACACTGCCTGTGCCATACACTGCCCTTGGGAGAAGCTGTGCTCATGACACAGAGGCCACAGGCAATGGGAGAACTCCTGCTTCTCATCAGAGACTTGACCAGAAGCCCAAGGTACCACTGATATCAGGGACACTTTCTCCTGTGAAACCGGGTGCAGCTTAGGCCCTGTGGACCCTAATCATCCTCCTTTCTGAGGTGTCAGGAAGGAGTTGGGCAGTTGCCCCAGTGGACTGTTTCTGTAGTTAGGCCTGGGTGGATTCCCTCCAGGGTCTCTTTAGGATGAAGAAAAGGAGATATCCTTGTACATCGTTTTGAAGCTGGAGAACTGACATGAGAGTCTGTCAGGTGCTCAGGCCACCAAAGTTTGCTCTTTTTCTTTGGATCCTGGGTCTTCTGGACAGAAAGTGAGGATTAAGGTAACAGAATGAAGCTGGAGGTATTTGAACTCAGACCACATGTGTAGTCCAGAATGAGCCCAGAAACCTCCCTATTCAGGCATCTGTGTCTGTGTGTAAGTGTGTGTGTACACCATCAGAGAAGTTACATGTATTGTGTGTGTGTGTCTTATGTTGTTTGAGTCTATGTATGTATTTGTAACAGACACACCAAGTGACACACACTAGGATATACAGAGGTCCCAGAGGCCTGGACATTTCCTCAGTATATGGTTATTCTACTTGAATCTGCTACTTGTGTGTCATGTCTAAGATCTTGTGCACGGCTTGTGATTCAACTATGAAGGACTTCTAGTGTGAACAATGAATCTGATCTAGGATGCTTGACAGTTCTGTGTATGTTGCTGTGTTGGACATGTGTATTTTCTTTGTTGTGTTTTTCATAAATTTTTGTGAGGCTGACTCACACCCTGAGTGTATTTATCTATTGAGAATATAAGCCAGATAAATCTATAAATCTCCATTTGACTAGTGTGTATCTGTCATAGCGTGTGAGGATTTTTGTGTAATAAACCCATAACTTGACTTCCTTCACCAAAGATAGAAATATCTCTGTGTGTGTGTCTGTGTCACATTCTCACATTTTTTACTCTCCACCTTCCTGAGACCAGAAACTATGCAGGCAGCTCCACAAGAAATTGACTTTGCAGAGATATTGGCATCCATTTTTTCTGTGATTGGACTACTCCAGCAGGAACCCTGAGAGTCCAATATTTTTGACACTCTGCTTCAATTTGGGTCAGTCCATTTAAAAATGAAATACTCATTTCTGGAATCACGTACTTTGACACTCAGATCTTTATCATTTCCACACTTAATAGCTTGGTGGCCTTGGGTTTGGCCATGGTGATTCTCAGCATCTAGTGCTTGTACATGGGATCATGCTATTTGCTGACAGATCTTGTCTGTAAGGTGTTGAAGAAGTTAGGCACATCATAAGGACTTAGCAAATTGTGGCCTCGTGGAGACAAAAACACCCGACTCTCCATGTTCTGATTGTGGAGGTGACAGAATTTGTTATGAAGACAGGAAAATCAAGCCCATCCATACTCTTTCTCTCCCCTCCCCACCACTAGGTCACATATTGTCTCCTCTTCACTATTGAGCAATTTCCCAGCCATTTCTTTGTGCATGCTATTATGGAATCAGAAATCCATGTCTGTATTGTTCCGTTCTGTTCTCATTACAGCTCCTGGGTGTCATTAGGATCTCTGGTTCTCCTGCAGGAAATCTGTGAGATCCTGGGCTAAGTCTGACCTAGGAGTTTCCAGTGAGAAGCCAGCTCTTGGTAGGAGGGTCAAGTGCCTGTTCCCTCCTTGTTCCCCATGAACTGAGTCAGTTAATAACTCCGAGCAACTACCTAGTCTGGAGCAAGCATCTGCTGACCATTTCTTACACAGTGTAAATGTCAGTTTCCTCTCCCAGGTTTATTTAAAATCTAATTTTTCACTTTTAACATTTCACATTAGCCTCTCTGCCCCCCATAAAAAGAAATGGGTGGATTCTATGTAGTGAAAAAACATCAGAAAATCAATGTTTGAGACCAGGTTCAACTATGCAATATCTATGTGAGATTCTTTAAGCGATTTCACTACTCCTCTTGGTAATATGTAGGAAAAAATCACTGTTGTCTGCTTCCCAGCCAGAAATAAAGGTTGTTGGACTCAGTGATATTGAAGGCATATGAAAGCAAATGGCACACTCAAGGGCTGCAGGAATATGAATGTGGACAGTTATCTGTGCAGGAGGACTCCTTCAAATCCTGAAATATTTCTTCTTAAGGTCTTGCCTATTTGTCTAACTAAAGAGAGGGAGGAACTGTAGAGTCATAGAAGCAAAGATTCCAGTGTATTTTTAAAAGTTTGGAAGAGAAATTTGACTAGATCTGTTACTAACTCTATGATCATGCTCATTTCCTGCTACTTATGAGTACTTTGACAGTGCAGTTTTATATTTTTTCAAGTTTTTAATTTTTTTAGGCTGCACTTGCAGGCTATGGCAGCCTATGTCAGTTCCCAGGCTAGGGGTCAAATCAGAGCTGCAGCTGCTGACCTACACCACAGCCACAGCAATGGCAGATCTGAGCCCTGTCTGAAACCTATACCATAGCCCATAACAATGTTGAATCCTTACCCCACTGAGTGAGGCCAGGGTTCAACCCAGAATCCTCATAGTTACTAGTTGGGTTCTTGACCTGCTGAACTACGATGTGAACTCCCCAACATGAAGTTTTGACAGCATCCATCCTAGGACTCTTGAAAAGTTCAGTGAGGCAATCATGGAAAAATGTATTTGTCTGTCATTGTGTTCAATAACTCTCAGTTATTGTCAGTGTGAAGATCAGTATTGGGAAATGGTGCTAGTCAATAAGGTCACTGAATTATAAGAGACACCCCAATTCTTCCATATCTCTCAGCTCTTTGACCCCCATCTCAGATCTCAAGTATCTTCCTAACAATGAATATCCAGATCTGAGCCAACTTGGAGGATCAGATGGAGATGGAAATAGATGAAGTTACATGCACTGAAGTAAGGTTTATTTCTTGGCAAGTAGATAAACATGCATTTATACAAGTTCGAGCAGGGAACTTACCCCAGTGATAGGATAATGAGCTCAGAAACTCACCTGAAGAGTGTGCGAGCTCAGATAAGGTAACATATATTTTAGTTCAGTTTCCTTGTCGTTTATGGTGACCACCTCATAATACTGTTTTATTAAAACCTGAACTTTATACTATTTTTGAGGGGTACACAGATACTCTATAAAAATTGTCTATGCAGATTATTTGGTGTTTATTTTATGCAGGAATGTGTTCTTAGATATTAATGCCTAATGAATTAGAATCATTTTTGTTAACTCTATGAATGTGTGATATTGGCATCTTCATGTTATAGAAGGACAACATGAGGCCAAGAGAGATTTAGCATCCCAAGTCCAACAGCGAGAAAGTCGTGGGACCAAAATCATAAGAAAGCAAATCTGGCTTCAGCTTCCTATCTTAGTTAGTTTTGGTCAAGTGTGTTTTGTGGGTTAATCTTCAGAGGGAAGAGGTCCTGTATGTTGTAGTTTTTCTTCTATGTCTAATTAGTAGCTTAGGGTCAGAAACATTGATGAAAAAACAAAAAAAATGTATTTGCTAGTTTTCATAGAAAGGAATCATGGTAAGCGTTGAGGGTATGCCACTTGCTTTGGCAACATTAGGTCATAAAAAAATGCAGGCATTTATTCTTTTTCTCCATGAGCAGATGAGGGGTCTAGTGTGGTGGCCACAACTGTGGCTTCAAAGTCTCTAATATTTCCTTCCCCAGCAGACAGAGGAGGAGCATGAGGAGGGAGAACCAGAGCAGTGTGTCGAAGTTCCTCCTCCTGGGGCTCCCCATCAGGCCAGAGCAGCAGATTGTGTTCTTTGCCCTGTTCCTGGGCATGTACCTGACCACGGAGCTGGGGAACCTGCTCATCATCCTGCTCATCAGGCTGGACCCTCACCTCCACACCCCCATGTACTTCTTCCTCAGCCACTTGGCCCTCACAGACATCTGCTTTTCTTCTGTCACTGTCCCAAAGATGCTGAAGAATATGCAAATGCAGGATCAATCCATTCCCTATGCAGGGTGTGTAACACAGATGTATTTTTTCATATTTTTTGCTGGTGTTGATAACTTCCTTCTCTTGGTGATTGCCTATGACAGGTATGTGGCTATTTTTCACCCTGTACACTATGCCATTATAATGAGGAAGGAGTGGTGTCTATGTCTCTTGGCTGGATCCTGGCTTCTCTCCTGTGCCTACGCCCTGACCCACACCCTCCTCCTGGCTTGTTTGTCATTCTGTGATGACATCATCATCCCCCAATTCTTTTGTGACCTTGCTGCCCTGCTTAAGCTGTCCTGTTCAGACACCTCTCTCAATGAGCTTGTCACATTCACTGTAGGGGCTGCAATTTTCTTTGTTCCATTGAGTAGCATCCTGGCCTCTATGGCTACACTGGGCTGTCCATCCTGAGGATCGCCTCTACTAAAGGGATCCACAAAGCCTTGTCCACCTGTGGCTCCCACCTCTCTGTGGTGTCTCTATTCTACGTGTCAAGTATGTCAGTGTACTCTTCCTCCTCATCAGGCCAATCCCGTGACAAAGACATCATTGCTTCTGTGATGTACACAGTGGTCACCCCCATGCTGAATCCTTTCATCTACAGCCTGCGAAATAGAGACATGAAAATGGCTCTGGGGATTCTTTTCAGAAATAGCGACATTTTTGCTAAATGAGAATCACAGCCCTCTTCTTATTTCACTCACTGCCATTGTTAGAAAATCCTTTTGTGTTGGTCACCAATGTCTCTAGTATTTTTCCTCATGCTCTTTTAAATGGTCATTGTTATTTACCCTCACACCATGCACAAAAATAAACTCAAAATGGCTTGAAGACTTAAATGTAAGTCAAGACATCATCAAATTCCTAAAAGGGATTGTAGGGAAAACATTCTGTGATATCAGCCTTACAAATATTTTCTCAGGCCAGTTTTCAAAGAAATAGAAATAAAAGAAAACATAAACCTTTAGGACCTAATCAAACTGACAGTCTTTTGTGCAGCAAAGGAAACCTTAAAAAAAATAAAAGAGAACTTACAGAATGGTAAAAAATAGTTTCAAACAATGCAACTGACAAGGGCTTAATCTCTAAAATATACAAAGAACATATGCAACTCAACAGCAAAAAAGCCAGCAACCCAATTGAAAAATGGGCAAAATACCTCAATAGACATTTCTCCAAAGAAGATAGGCAGATGGCAAACCAGCACATGAAAAAATGCTCAACATCAGTGATTATCATAGAAATGCAAATCAAAACTACCATGATATATACCACCTTACACCAGTCCAAATTGCCATCAATAATATGTCGACAAATAAAAATTGCTGGTGGGGGTGTGGAGAAAAGGGATCTGTTTGTGGGTATCTAAATTGGTACAACCACTATGAAAAAGACTATGGAGGTGCCTTAGAAAACTATACATAGAACTACCAAATGACCCAGCAATCCCACTATTGGTCATATATCCAGACAAAACTTTCCTTGAAGAAGACACAAGCACCCACATGTTCATCGTGCACTATTCACAATAGCCAAGACATGGAAACAACCTAAATGTCCATCCACTGATGAATGGATTAAGATGATGTTGTATATATACACAGTGGAATACTACCTAGCTATAAAAAAGAACAAAATAATGCCATTTGCAGCAACATGGAAGGAACTAGAGACTCTTCATGCTGAGTGAAGTAAGTCAAAGAGAAAGACAAATACCATATGATATTACTTATATCTGGAATCTAATATATGGCACAAATGAACATCTCCACAGAAAAGGAAATCATGGACATGGAGAACAGACTTGTCATTACCAAGGGTGAGGGAGTGGGACGTTTTGGGAATTTGGGGCTAATAGATGTAAACTATTGCCTTTGGAATGGATAAGTAAGGATATTCTGCTGTATAGCACCAGGAATTAAGTCTAGTCACTTGTGATGGAACATGATAAAGTGAGAAAAAAGAATGTATACACGTATGTGTAACTGGGACACCTTGCTGTGCAGCAGAAAATAGACAGAATACTGTAAACCAGCTATAATGGAAGTAATAAAAATCATTATTAAAAATAAATAAAATAAAAAATAAAATATTGTTATTGGATCAACCTGTTTGTTGTTAATCATATCGTTGGTCCATTTATTCTTTCATAAGCCTAAATATAATATTATACCATATGCACATTCAACCTGTGGTCTTAAAGTATCAAACTCCTTTTTGTGTATATTTAAGTATGCCTAAATTTTGATTTTTTCAATGTGTTAAATTATTACTACATTTGACTTTTTTACAGATTTTTAAAGTATATATAAAAATTTAAGTCATTATGGTCATCTATTGCACATTGCTTTTTAAATTTTTAATTAATTAGTTAATTAATTAATTTGAAATATAGTTGACTTACAATGCTGTGTGTGTTTCAGGTATAGGGTAAAGTGATTTCAGTTTTCAATATATTATATGCTACATATATTTTTTTCAGAGTTTTCAATTATCTGTTATTACAAAATGTTAAGTATAATTCCACATTCTATACAGTTGGTACTTGTTAGTTATCTATTTTATATATAGAGATGCTTATATGTTAACCCCAAACTTCTAGGTTATACCTCCCCACTTTCCACTTTTGGTAACACCATTTTTGGTAACCATAAGTTTGTTTTCTATGTCTGTGGGTATGTTTCTGTTTTGTGTATAAGGTCAGTTGTATCATTTTTTCCAATGTCACATATGAGCAATATCACATATTTTTTATATCTAGCTTTCCTTCATTTAGTATGATAATCTCTAGCTCCATCCAGGTTACTACAAATGGCATTATTTCATTCTTTATATGGCTGAGTTATATTCTATTAAATATATGCACCACATCTTTATCATTTATCTGTTGAAGGACATTAAGATTGCTTTCATGTCTTGGTTTCTTGCCTTCCTAAGCTACAAACATTCAGTTAAGATTCCATTGTTTACTTTCAGTAAAGTCCCAAATGTTTATCTTTGGAATGCAGTATCAAGTTAATAAAGTACTTTTGATGGTTTGCTATGTTGTGATTTAACCTGATCACTAAATTGTGTGTATCTTTGCACATTTAAATAATGTATAATTTTGATTTCTTCTGGTTAAAATGCGTTTAATAATATTTGTTTAGGTTACTTGGAAGATTTAATTTGAAAGTGAATGTAAAACCCTTGAACAGTGCCTGGAACTATTGACATTGGTTTGGAAGCCTGGATTGTACATTTTGATACATGACACAGCCTCAATAATTCTCTTTAAATGTAAGGAGTTTGATATACTTTCTAGGGGTAATGAATGATTGAAACCTCTTATATGGTACCCTTTTCCCATTTTCATCTTACCTCTGTAATTACAGAGGTTTGAACCAGGCTTGATATAAACATATAAACTTGAACACAGAGACTTCTCAGTTCTTGTTGACTCCTTCATACCCAATAGGTGACAAAGCAGTGGTTCAATAATTATTTATTGAATGAAGAATAAATATCCGTTGGTTTCTTTGGGAAAATACTTGGTTAATGTGAATGTGTGATGTGTTTTTGGAGCCAGAATGCGAAAGACTTACTTTCACCAACATTTATAAGAAATAAAGGAAGAGCTAGCAAAAATTAAGACTTTTCATAGGGCAGAGGACATGACTAAAATATTATGGCATGCTCATTGATATCTCACACTTTGCCCAATTCCCAGCTCTGACAAGAACACCATGAGGAGGGAGAAGCAGAGCTTTGTGTATGAGTTCCTTCCCTGGGGCTCCCTATCTGGCCAGAGGAGCCGGCCTGTACCTGACCATGGTGCTGGGAAAATTGCTCATCAGGCTGGAACCTTTGCCTGCATGCCCCCATTTTTTCTTCTTCAGTTACTTGGCCCTCACAGAGGTCTACATTTCAACAGTCACTGTCCCTAAGATGCTGTTTAACATGCACACTCAGCAAAAATCCATTCCCTATGCATTTCCCAGATGTATTTTTTTTCTCAATTTTTGGTTCTTTTGACAATTTCCTTTTCATAGTGATGTCTTATGACTGGTACATGGCCATTTATCAGCATCTCCACTACAGCACCATCATGAGGCAGGAACAGTGTGTCTCTTTAGTAGCTGGGTCCTGGTTCTTCTGTTTTATCCATGCCCTGGTGCACACTCTCCTCTTGGTCCAACTGTCTTTCTGTGCTGACAGTACCATCTCCCACTTCTTCTGAGACCTCACTGCCCTCCTGAAGTTGAGATGTTCAGCCACCTCCCTCCCTGGTTATCTTTACTGTAGAAGGAATGTTTTTCATCCTGCCTTTTAGTAGTGACTTGGGCTCATATATTCACATAGGGACCACATTTCTGTGTGTCTCTTCCAACAAGGGACTCTTTAAATTTTGTTGCACCTGTGGTTCCCATATCTTTGTGGTGTCTTTATACTATAGGATACTTGCTAGTGTTTACTTGTTCTCCTCATCATGGGACTCTAATGACAAAGGCATAACTGCTTCCGTTGTGTATAGTAGTTACAGCCATTCTGAACCCCTTCATCTGTAGCCTCAAGAACAGAGATATAAAACAGGTCCTAGAGATATTTGTCAATAGGTCTAACTTCCTGAAGTGACAATAACTAAATCCTCTTATTGTAGTCATGAGCACAGTGAGATCATCTCCTAAATTACCATATGGTTGACAACTCTGTAACTTCAAATGAATATATATTCAGCTGTCATACATAGTGTTAATATGTCAATAAGATTCAGTTTGTTACTTGCATTGTTGATATTCCTTATCTTTAATTTTTTTTCTGCTTCATCTCTCATAAAATATCAGAAATCCTATACAAAATATGTCACATAATTATGGTTGTGGTTTTTTTATTTTTCTCCCTTTAGATATGTCAATTTCTGATTATATATTTTTGATGCTATGTTATTGAGAACCCACTGATTTAGCATCATGTTCTGCTTCTTGTGGATTGATTCTTATCTTTAAGGTATGCTGAAATTAGCTTGCATTGGCTTCAAGCTATTTGTGAGCATATCGTTTCAACTCCACAGTCTGTGACATCATGCTTGGGGATTGAAATCAGCCACTACAGGCATATTACACTATGGAAATTGGGAAATTCTACAAAATAATGCTCTCCTATGATAGCCATTTCTTTTTCATTCAATAGCACACCAGTGCTTTTATGGTTGTGGGGAGATTTCTCTTTAGCCATGACTCCTACCTTCACATCTCATTGACTTTCTCTGATATTAGTTTAGATATACCAGCTTTCTTTTAGTTAGAGTTTCCATGTATTTCTTTTCCAACACTTTAAACTTTCTTATGTCCTTATATATGGAAAGTGTTAGTCCTTAGCATTGTAAAGCTGGGTTTTGATATTTTTATGTAGACTGACCATTATTGTATTTCTGTAGGATTTGATCTATTAACACCCAATATAATCAGATTGTATCTGAATTTATGTTTTCCGTGTTTCTATATGTTTTCAAGTTGAGACATCTGATTTCATATTTATACTTGCTTCTCTTTATCACTTTTGGTTACTTAAATACATGCTTTGTTATTCCATATCCCCTCAACTAACTTATTAATCATATATTATTACTATTTTATAGTTCTTTTCTGTGCATTATGTAGAGATGATGTTTTTTCTTTAAAAATTTTTTATTGTGGTAGGTATAATATGCTACCCAATGTGATATTTACCATTTTAACCCTTTGAGTTATACAATTAGGTGGCACTTAGTACATTCATCACTGCTATTTTATTCTAGGGCTTAAAAAGGGAACTATGGAACATCAGTGCAACTGAGTACTTTACAGCTATGAAAAAATAATGACCAACATACCTATGAATGAATACAGAGGGTTTTTTTGTGATATATTATTAAATGGAAAAAAGCAATGTGTAAAAGAGCATCTGTAGCATGCTACTTCCTATATGAAAATGAAGGGAAAATAATATATGCATCCATCTTCCCACTGAGCAAAAAGAAACACATGAGGAATCAATCTGAAACTAATGAGACTGCTTACCTACGTGGGATGGCATAGAAATAGGATAGAAAAAATGGAGAGATGAATATACTTATTTGTGTATTTTTGACTACATTATCTTTTACCTACTAAAACATAAAAAGAAGGTGACAGAAAATACAAAAAAACAGAATAAAATGAAAAATGAGCCTACCTATATTTCAAGTTAATACCAAAATCAGACTAAACGTGAAAATAATTATTGTTGAACACAGAATTTTGTCTATAAACTAGTCTCACACTGCTAAACAAAAACTAAGCACATCTTTTGGTTAGCAAAGTTTTTGAGCTGAAGTTAGTTTACTACTAACAGTGGTTTGGGTTCAAGATTCTGAAATTACATGTATTCAAAGATTTAGTAAATAAGTAAATCTGTCCTGGAAAAGAGGATGTCTCCTGATTGGGGGAAAGGTGCAATGTACACTTCTAACCCATCCCTTAGGGGTAACCATTCCTTTAGTTTGCTTGTTTATAGTTTAGCATCCTGTGTTTCTTTTATATGTGTTCCTGGCTGTATTCTCTGAGATCACTTAGAAGGCTTGTAAGCAACAAACACACATAATGCCAAATCTGATTTTTGAATATCAGTGTCTTCTAACAGGAACCAAATTTACTTAGATAAATGGCTGGTTCCTTTTCATCCACATCACCTATTTCATTCCTCTCCCCCAGACACTGTCCCCTTTGGCAACCACCAGTTTCTTCTCTGTATTTGTGCCTCTTTTCATTTTGTTTTGTTGATTTGTTGTTTTGATTTTTAGCCTCCAGATATAAGTGAGATACCATGATATTTATAGTTGCCTATCTGTCTGATTTCACAAAACATAATATGTTCTAGATTCATGCATGTTGTTGGAACATGGCTGTGAACTATTAGATACACTTGAATAGCTCCCTTATGACCATGTTGTTAACTACAAAGGTGGAAAATATTTTTAGTCCACATAATGACATAGCACAGAGAGCTGTTTTCACTGTTCGGATTCACTTTCATGCTTTTGTATTTGGATATCCAGTTTCCTGGCAGAATTTATCAAAGAAACTCACCTTTCCCCATTGTGTGTTTTTGGCTCCCTTGTGAAAGATCAGTTGAGCATATATGTGTGGGATTATTTCTGGGCTCCACATTCTGTTGCATTTTTTATATGTGTATATTAATGTCAGTAGCACAGTGTATTGATTTCTAAAGGTTTGAAGTATAGTTTGCAATCGGGAAGTGTTATGCCTAAAGTTTTGTCCATTTTGCTCAAGATGGCTTTATCCTTTATGGGTCTTTTGTGGTTTCACATGGATGGAATAAATGATGGTGATGGGATGTGAACTCCAACACACTTCAGGATCAGTGGTGTGGAACCTCAAGGGCTGGTCCTACTCTGTTAGGTCCTTTCTGCAGTGGATGGAGTGGTAGATTCCACTGTAGGTTCTTCAAAGTTCAAGGGTGTTCATGGCCTCTCTTGCTCCTCATGAGAAGGTAGAGTGAAGACCAATGTGTCACTGACATTAGAGACATCTTCTGGGACTCCTGTAGTTCAGCCCCTTTGGTCCCTGCACTGGATCCATCTCCAGAGGAAGGCAAGAAATGGGTAATTAACTCAGTTGATTTCGTCTCTAACCAGAACCAGGTGTGTTCCCTGGGGTCTCAGTCCTGTTGGTAAATGCGGATCCCGCTCATTGTTCTTGTTCTTGTAAACAGGCAGGGAAGTGCTAAATATCCTCAGGCCATGGAGGCATAAGAGATGAGTTCTCAGGTAGTAGCCTGGAGCAGCAGATATTGGAATAAGGTGGGGAACCATCACTTGGCCTAGATGTGTGCATTGATGTAAGGATTAGGAAAAAGGCAAAGTAACTGTGTATACATTGACCATATAACCTTGTGTTTTTAGTGACTTATTCACACAGTGACTTACATTGTGCCCCCAGCCTCAAAAGGTCATAACTTTAAAATTAATGAAAATGACCTGAAATTAAAATTTGTGTTCCTCTGTTGCACTCACTATATTTCATCTCCAGCAGTCAGAGGAGACTTGTGTTGCTGTATGGGACAACACAGCTATAGAGAATTTCCATGCTTGTGGAAAGTGCTATTGTACAGTGTTGACAGTAGACCATGGAGGCTGGAAATCTTCAGTGTATGTGTGTGTGCTTGGGTTGCTGTATGTATGTTGCTTCTTTTTATGTTATTTTTTGTGTCAGTTTGACCACACCTGATACTTAGTGTTTGTAGTGGAGTTTCTGTGTGTGTGAGTGTATTTGGTTTGTGAGTTGTGTGGGTGACTGGATATGGTTTTTGCATGTTTTTTAACGTGCTTGTTAGGTGTAATTGATATACAAAAAACTGCACATTTTTAATGTATATAATTTGAGGAGTTTAGACATGTGCACACACTTGTGAAGCTACCACCACAATCAAGGTTATCAACATATCTGTCTCCTCCCAAAGTGTCCTCGTGTCCTTTTGATATGGTAAGAAAACTGAACATGTGAGCTGCTCTTTAAGGAATTTTTAGGTGTAGAAGATAGTATTTTTGACTCTAGACATTATGCTGTATAGCAGGTCTCTAGAAGTATTTCATCTTGCATAACTGACACTTTATTTCAATTAAATAACAACCCTGATTTCTCCTTCTCCCTACCTCTTGGTAACTGCTACTTATTCTCTGCTTCTGTGAGTTTCTCAAAGTGAAATTATGCAATATTTGTCCCTGTAGGACTGGCTTATTTCACTTAGCATAACGTCTAACCTGTTCATTCAGTATTGTCACAAATGGCAGGATTTCCATTTTATGAGGCAAAATGATATTCTATTGTATTAAATGCTATATTTATCCATTCATCTTTGATGAACATGCAGCTTGTTTCCATAGCTTATTTTTGTTCACAGAGCTGCAATTCATATGGAAGAATAGATACCTCTCTGAGATCCTGATTCCAGTCCTTTCTGGTGTACACCAAGAAATGGGGTAGCTGGATCATTTGGTGGTTCTAACTTGAATGTCTTGGGGAATCTCCATACTGTTTCCCATATTGGCAGCACAATTTTACATCCCCAAAAACAGTGTAGAAGAGTTCTGGTTTGCAAGCTTTTTAAGTCATGTGTGACATACGATTTCATTTTAAAGTTGTAAGTTGGTATGAATCCATACAAACTTCACTTCTGACTAGAATGAGTATAGTTTGGAGAGGGCCAAAAAGCAGCACCTGGGTTTTTTTGTGTGTGTGTCACTGTGTTTCATTCTGAGTGTATGCTTTTGTGTATAACACGCTCACAATCTACTTCTCCTCTCCTTGTATGACTGTAGAGCACATAGGGCCTTGTGAGGTCCTTGGGAATATGTGTATGCATTTGACCTGGTCAGACAGCCTCTTCCTTTGTCTCAGCTCTAGAAATAAACAGGCAGCAAACAAAGTCCTCTTTATGCTAAGTTGGTGGCACTTTGTCCAGATGGTTTGAAGGCTCTTTAACTTCTTGTAGTGTTCCTCATTGATGTTTAATGATTTCCACATTTCCACTCGGGGGAACAAGGTGGGGTCAATTTTGTAAGCCTGTCTAGTTAATGAGATGACTGTGAAACCTAATATAGGTCCTTGGTCCTACAGCATCTGTAATATCTCGGCTCTCTGGCACCTCATCATGCAAATTCACATTTCCCTCATTTTGCATGTTTTCTCAGACCTGAACCATTTTAAAGCCCTGGTGATTGAAGGGGAAAGACAGAGAGACAATGGTAGATATGAAGGAAGACATTTATTGGCAAATTTATTTATTTGTTCATTTAGCAGAACTTTTTTTTATATATAATAATTTTTATATTTTTTATTATACCTGGCTTACAGTGCTCTGTCAGTTTTCTACTGTACATTGTGGTGACCCAGTTACACGTACATGTGTAGATTACTTTTTCTTGCATTATGATGTTCCCAAATAAGTGATTAGACATAGTTCCCAGTGCTACACAACAAGATCTCATTGTTTATCCATTCCAAAGGCAATAGTCTGCATCTATTAACCCCAAGTTCCCAACCCATCACACTCCCTCCCCCTCCCCCTTGGCCACCACAGGTCTATTCTCCAAGTCTGTGATTTTCTTTTCTGTGTCAAGGTTCATTTGTGCCATATATTAGAGTCCAGATACAAGTGATGTCATATGGTATTTGTCTTTCTCTTTCTGACTTACTTCATTAAACATGAGAGTCTCTAGTTCTATCCATATTGCTGCAAATGGCATTATTTTGTTCTTTTTTATGGATGGGTAGTATTGCATTGAATATATATACCACTTCTTCATAATCCAATCATCTGTCGATGGACATTTAGGTTGTTTCCATGTCTTGGCTATTGTGAATAGTACTGCAATGAACATACAGTTGCATGTGTCTTCTTCAAGGAAAGTTTTGTCTGGATATAAGCCCAAGAGTGGGATTGCTGGGTCATATGGTAGTTCTATGTATAATTTTCTAAGCTACCTCCATACTGTTTTCCATAGTGTTTGTACCAGCTTACATTCCCACCAACAGTGCAGGAGGGTTCCCTTTTCTTCATACCCCCTCCAGCATTTTTTTTATTTGTGGACTTATTAATGATAGCCATTCTGACTGGTATGAGGTGGCACCTCATAGTAGTTTTGTTTTGTATTTCTCTAATAATCAGTGATGATGAGCATTTTTTCATGTGCTGTTGCCCATCTGTATAACTTCTTTGGAGAAATGTCTATTCAGGTCTTTTGCCCATTGCCCATTTTTCAATGGGGTTGTTGGCTTTTTTGTGGTTGAGCTGCATCAGTTGTTTATATATTTCTGAGATTGAGCCCTTGTCAGTTGTGTCATTTGAAACTATTTTCTCCAATTCTGTAAGTTGTCTTTTTGTTTTCTTTCATTTGCTGTGCAATAGCTTCTCAGTTTGATTAGGTCCCATTGGATTATTTTTGCTTTTATTTCTGTTGCTTTGGAAGACTGAACTGAGAAAACATTTGTAAGGCTGATGCCAGAGAGTGCCTTGCCTATGATTTATTCCAGGAGTTTGATGGTGTCTTGTCTTATTTTTAAGTCTTTAAGCCATTTTGAATTTATTTTTGTGCATGGTGCGAGGGTTTGTTCTAGCTTCATTGATTTTCATGCCACTGTCCAGGTTTCCCAGCAATATTTGCTGAAAAGACTGTCTTTTTGGCATTTTATGTTCTTGCCTTCTCTGTCAAAGATTAATTGACTGTAGATGACTGGGTTTATTTCTGGGTTCTCTATTATGTTCCACTGGTTGATATGTCTTCTTTTCTACCATTACCACACTGTCTTGATTACTGTGCCTTTATAATATTGCCTGAAGTCTGGGAGAGTTATGCTTCCTGCTTGGTTTTTGTTCCTCAGAATTGCTTTGGCAATTCTGGGTCTTTGTTGTTCCATATAAATTTTGGATAGTTCATTCTAGTTCTGTGATATGTGTCATGAGTAATTAGATAATTATTGCATTGAATCTGTAGATTGCTTTGGGTAGTATGGCCATTTTAATGAGATTAAGTTTTCAAACCCAGGAGCATGGAATATCTTTCCATTTATTTGAATCCTCTTTAATGTCCTTGATTAATGTTCTACAGTTCTCAGCATATAAGTTTTTCACATCCTTGGTCACATTTATTCCCAGGTATTTCATTTTTGGGGATACAATTTTAAAAGGTTTTGTATTTTTGTATTCATTTTCTAATATTTCATTGTTGGTATACAAAAATGCAACCAATTTCTGAATGTAAATCTTATATCCCACTACTTTGTGTATTCATTGATCATTTCAAGTAGTCTTTGGGTTGAGTCCTTTGTTTTTCTATATACAGAATCATGTCTTTTGCAATCAGTGACAATTTTACCTCTTCTCTTCCAATTTGGATAGTTTTATTTCTTTTGTTTGTCTCATTGCTGTGCTTAGGACCTCCAATAATATGTTGAATAGCAGTGGTGAGAGTGGTCATCCTTGTCTTCCAGATGTTAGTGGGAAGGCTTTTAGCTTTCTCATTGAGTATTATAGTTGTAGGTTTGTAATAAATGGCTTTTATTATTTTTAGGTATGTTCACTCTATACCCATTTGGGTAAGAGATTTGATCAAGAATGAATGCTAGATTTGTCAAATGCTTTTTCTGCATCTATTCAAATGATCATGTTGTTTTTGATTTTCTTTTGTTAATGTGGTGTATAACGTTGATTGATTTGAATATGTTGAACCATCTTTGTGAACCTGGGATGAATCCCACTGGGTCACAGTGTATGAACTTTTTTATATATTGTTGGACTTGGTTGGCTAAAATTTTGTTGAGAATTTTTCTGTCTGTATTCATCGATGATATTGGCCTATAGTTTTCTTTTTTGGTGGTATCTTTGGTTTTGGCATTAGTGTGATGGTGGCATCATAGAATGTCTTAGGGAGTGTTCCTTCTTCAGCCTTTTGGAAAAGTTTAAGGAAGATGGTTACAAGTTCCTCTTTGTATGTTTGGTAGAATTCGCCTGTGAAGCCATGTGGTCCTGGACTTTTATTTGTAGGGAGTGTTTTTATGACATATTTAATTTCATTTCTAGTGATTGTTCTGTTCAGTTGATCTATTTCTTCTTGATTTAGTTTTGGCAGGCTGTAAGTCTCTAGAAAGTTTTTTGTTTCTTCTAGGTTGTCAAGTTTGTTGGTATACAATTGTTCGTAGTATTCTCTCATGGTTTTTGGTATTTCTACAGTATTCATTTTGACTTCTTTTTATTTCTCATTTTTTTTAATTTGGGTTTTTTCTCTCCTCTTCTTGGTGAGTCCGGCCAGATGTTTGTCAATTTTGCTTACCTTTTCAAAGAACCAGCTCTTGGTTGTATTGATATTTTTTCTATTATGTTTTGAATCTCTATTTTATTGATTTCCTCTCTGATCTTTATGATTTCCTTCCTTCTGCTGACTTTAGGTTTTGTTTGTTCTTTTTTTCTAATTCATTTAGGAGGTGTGTTAAATTATCTGCTTGAGATTTTTTGTCTTTTTTGAGGAAGGCTGCTATTGCTGTGAACTATCCTCTTAGCACTGCTTTTGCAGCATCCCATAGATTTTGAGTGGTTGTGTTGTCATTATCATAGGTCTTAAGGTATTTTTTTTAATTTCCTTCTTGATTTCCTCATTGACCCACTGTTTTTTCAGTAGCATGTTGTTTAGTCTCCATGTAGTCAATTTTTTCTCATTTCTTTTCCTGTGGTTGATTTCTACTTTCATGCCATTGTGGTCAGTGAAGATACGTGAAATAATTTCTATACTCTTAAATTTGCTGAGTTTAGTTTTGTGCCCCAGTATATGATTGATCCTTGAGATTTTTCCATGTGCACTTGAGAAAAATGTATGTCCTGATTTTTTTGGATGTAATGTCCTGAAAATGTCGATTAAGTTTGACTTTTCAATTGTGTGATTTAGGACCTCTGTTTCCTGTCTGTCTAGAGGATCTCTCCATTGATGTTAGTGGGGTGTATTACCATCAATTTCTCCTTTTATATCTGTTAGTATTTGTTGTAGGTATCTGGGTGCTCCTATATTAGGGGCATATATATTGATGATTATAATATAGTTTTCTTGAATGTATCCGTTTACCGTTAAATAAATAGTGTCCTTTTTTGTCCTATGGCCTTCATTTTAAAGTCTATTTTGTCTAATATGAGGGTTGCAACTCCTGATTTCCTGTCTTGTCCTTTGGCATGAAATATCTTTTCCCATCCCCTCACTTTCAATCTAGATGTGTGCTTTGCCCTAAGATGAGTATCTTGTAGACAGCAGATTGTAGGTTTTGGCTTTTTTTAATCCAATCTGCTGCTCTGTGTCTTTTGACTGAAAAATTCAGTCCATTGAAATTTAAGGTGTTATTGATAAATATGTATTTGTTGACATTTTAAACTTTATTTTCTAGTTGATTCTATGTTTCTATTTTCTTGCTTTCTTTTTTTGGTTGGATGGTTTGCATTTATTTGATGCTGAAGTACTTTTCAGTTATTGTGAATGTAATGTTTGGTTTTGATTTGTGGTTGACCTGCTTTTAAGTAAGTTAACCCCCCTTACAATATCTGCTTTCTTTAGCCTGATAATCATATATACTCAAAGACATAATTAAAATAGAAAAGAATCTATATTTTCTTACATTCCTTCCCCACAGTGTATGATTTTGATGTCATTATTTTTTCTTAACATCTTCATGTTTGGATCTGTATGCTGGCTTATTTAAGTGATTGCTTTACAATTGTGGTTTCCTCCATTCTATTTCTTCATACTTCTTCTTCCTTTTTTTAATTTAGAGAAGCCCTTTCAGTATTTCCTTTAGAATGGGTTTAGTATTGCTGTGCTCTTTTAGTTTCGTTTGTTGTAGAAATTCCATGTCACTAATTCATTCCTCTGCAGTATTAATTCTGTTTTTTATTGGCTTTAGGTCAGTTTGTATCTCTGCAAATGAATTTTCTAATTTTTCTATGTTCCTCCTTATATTTCCTAGTTCCTTTCTAAGGGAATCTGCATTACTGTTCATATCTTCTCTTATTTCCTTTATATACATCCTTAATTCCTTCAGTATTTTCACTGTGTCTCTTTTGAAATCAGTGTCTGTCAGACTGCAGAGGTTTGTTTCATCATTG
The DNA here is from genome assembly GCA_004024745.2 of Catagonus wagneri. Classification (NCBI taxonomy): domain Eukaryota; kingdom Metazoa; phylum Chordata; class Mammalia; order Artiodactyla; family Tayassuidae; genus Catagonus; species Catagonus wagneri. Next base: position 9,799,244 of record PVHT021183634.1, read on the forward strand.
AATGCTTTAGGTGAATTCTCCTGTTACTTTAACTGGGATTGGTTTCTGAGCTTCTTCATCCTGCTTGTTTTTCTTCATCTGTGAGTTTGGGGAAGCCAAATTGTTGTCTTGTAAGTCTACTTCTATGCAAGAGCACACCTTTATATTTGGGGGGGGCATTATTATTTATTTTTGGTGAGGGAATTGGAACAGTGGGTGTCTCTTTCTTCAGTGTGAGCAGGCTGTTATCCCCAGGATTCTCAGTGTGTTTTCAGGGAGAAGGAGGCAATGAATAGGCCCAGCAGTCAGTGCCTGGTTGCTGGGCTCTCAACAGCAGCGAGGACCTGCAGGAAGGTGGCACTGGTTACTCCTAGTTGCAGGGCCCTGGGAGGTGGTAATGAACTCTAGGAAGATCTACAAGGTGACCAGAGCAAATGGCAGGGGCAGTAGCAGGGTGCGTGTGTTCCCAGGGAAGTGAGAGTCATAACATCTAATGTTTGATTGCAATGTCCTCCTTTGAGGTGACTGGAACTTCATGTGGTGCCTGTTCAGGGACTCCTAGTGGAAGCAGTCCATGACCACTTCTGGAGTCAATGATTACTGCAGTAGTTTGCCCCCACCACCTGTAGACCATGCATGAAGCAACCCATCTCACTTAGCCCACATAGGAGATGCTGCACAGGCTGCTCCTAGTTGCAGGATCCCTGGAAGTGACAGAGATCAGGCATGTGGGTACTCCGTGGAGCATTCAGCAATGGCAGCAGCAGGGCTGGTGTGTTCCCAGGGGTGTGAGAGCAATGACAGGTGGTATCTGGTCACAATGCCCTCCTCTGTGGCACCCTTGAGGTGACTGGGGCTGCAGGTGGTGCCTGTTCATGGACACCTAGTGGGGAGTGGGTCGCCCCCACCTCTGATGCCAGAGATAACTGTGGTGGTTTACTCTCACTTCCTGTAGACAATGTAAGAAGCACCCGATTCTGCTTATCCCCCACAGGAGGTGCTGCACTAGCTGCTCCTAGTTGCAGGTTCCTGGGAAGGGACAGTGATCAAGCATCTGGGTACTTCTTAGAATGTTTGTCAGTGGCAACCTCAGGGTGGGTATGCTCCCAGGGCAGTGAGAGTAACAACAGGTGGTGTTCCTTCACAATGTCCTTCTATATGGTTCCTCTGAGGTGGTTGGGGCTGAAAGTGATTTTTGTTCAGGTATCCCCAGTGGGCCACACTCACCTCTGGAGACATGGATAACTATGGTGGTTTGCCCCCACCACCTGCAGACCATGCAGGTAGTCCCACTTAGCCCACACAGGAGGTGCTGCACTAGCTGTTCCTAGATGCAGGATCTTGGGAGGGGACAGTGACCAAGTGTCTGGGCACTGCCCAGAATATTTGGCAGTGGCTGCTGCAGGATGGTGTGTTCCCAGGGGAACTTATCCCCTTGATGCCCTTAGCCCACACAAGATGTGCTTGGCCATCAGTAGCCTGCACAAGAAATGCCCAGTCTCCCTTAAAAGTGCAAGAGGATTCTCACTGCCTGTAGCCTGCACCAGAACTGCCTGGTCTCCCATAAATTATCGAGTGGCTTCTGTCTGACTGCAGCCTGCACCAGAGCTGCTGGTCTGTGATTAGCAAGTGGCTCATTGCTGCACATGGCCTGTGCCAGAGCCACCCTACCTCTGAGAGTCCATGGACCTTTGCACACCATTTGGTTTAGGGATTTTCCTATGGCAGTCCTCCCCTCCTCATCTCATGCTCCCCGACAATGGTGTCTTGCCTCTCCTATGGGTGCGGACTTTTTCCCAAGTTCCCTCTGCCATGGCGTTCCACTCCCTAGCCCATAGCCTACCACACCCACTACTTGTGGTACACTGCTCCTTAGTCGCTTAAGCTGTCTCCACACTGCCAACCCCAGCCCTTTTGCAGGGACTGAGCTTCGGGCCCTAACTCTTAGCACCTAGCCCCCACCCGAGTGCCTCAAGCTTTAGTGTCTGTGCCAGTGGTTCAGAGGATCACAGAGGCTCTCACTCTGCTTTTCCTTTCTCAGAGCTGCTGCTGTGCTTGTCTCAGTGACCTTGAGGTCCCCCTGGCTCCGCTGATCTTTCTATTGTTTAGGTGGCTTCCTAGGATGTGGGTTCCTTTTCTCCTTCACAGCTCCCTCTCAGGAATGCTAGTCCCGTCCTGATTCCTTTTCTCTATCTTTTTTTTTCTTAGTTCTACCCAGTTTTCTCAAGAGTTTCTTGCCCTTTTTGGAGGTTAAATTTCTTCTGCCAGCATTCAGTTGATGTTCTGTGTGAGTGCTTTTACATGTAGATGTATTTTTTGCTGTGTTTGTAGAGAAGTTGAATGCAACCTCTTACTCCTCTGCCATCTTGTTCCACTCCAGGACTTTCTTTGCGCAAATATATTGAAAATGCATTGAGTCAAGTACTGTGAATCTAATCTTCAAGGGGCATTCATCACGTTCTGAGACTCTACCGTTTCCTGGATGTGAGAGTGAGAAATCAGAAGTAAACACACATTTTCAGGAACATACCTGATCTTACCTGATGGCCTCCTGTATCTTTGTCATCTTTAGTTCCTGATGTCTGCTTATCCATCCTGCCCAGATAATGAGGTGATTTATTTATTTTTGTGATCATTTTCCTTTTGATTGCTATTATTCAATATTTATTGACTTGTGATATGTTTCCTAAATTAAAATGTTTTATTGTGATAAAATACATGTGAGAAAAATTAACATTTCAATAATTTTTGTGTACATTTCTGTGGCACTAAGTAATTCATGTTGTTGTACAACCATCACCACCATCCACCTCCAGAACTTTTTATCTTCCCAAATGGAAACTCTGTAACCACTGAACAATAACTCCTCATTTTCCTCCCCACAGCAGCCCCTGGCAGTCACCATTCCATTTTTTGTCTCTATTAATTTGACTCTTCTAGGAATCTCATATGAGTTGAATCTTACAGTATTTACACTTTTGTGACTGCATGATTTTACTTAGCATAACGTCTTCAAGGTTCATTGATGTTGTGGCTGTTTCAGAATTTCTTTCCTTGTTAAGGATGAAGAGTATTAAACTTTATGTATAGACCACATTTTATTTATTCAATTATTTGCTAAAGGGCCTGGGTTGTTTCCATCTTTTGTCTACTGGGAATAATGCTGTTTTAAATATGGGTGCATAAATGCCTCTTTGGACCCTGCTTTCAAGTATTCTGGGTATACAAGCAAATTAAAATTCCTTAATCATATGGAAATTCTATTTAATTTTTGAGGAACATTCATAATTGTTTTTCTTTTCCTTTTGCCTCCCTTCCTACCTTATTTCCTTGCTATCTTATTTCTTTCCTACCTTCCTTTATTCCTTCCTTCCTTCCTTCCTTCCTTCCTTCATTTCTTTATTTCTTCTTTCTTTCTTTTGTATTTCTTATACTCATTATCATGATAAAAGTTAAGTTTTTGTGTTGAGCACTTTTTTTTTGTAGATGATAGATTAATCTTCCAAATAATGTTTTAAGTGGTGTGTTTGTGTGTGTGTGTGTGTGTGTGTGAATAATGTGCATGTGTGTGTAGAGACAGCACAAGCACATAAGCAGTCTGATAGTAGAGCCATGGAAGTGACTGTGTCCTATTTATTATTCCCTCCCTCCTGTCTATCATGGTCTCCACTCTGTAAAAAAGAGAATGATCTGTTCCCTATTTTCACTGAAGTGTTTTATTGAAGTCATATAGTACTTTGTCCATATGACTGTGTCAATGTTCTGACCAATCAAGTTGTATAGTTCTCACCAGGCTGAATGCAGTATTAGTGTGTCAGTGCAGTGCAGTGAGATCTGTCTGTACAATGACACAGTCACTCTGAGCAAACATCTAACCATGTGGTAACTGTTATACTTGGTACTTATAAGTTCCTGCAATTTCTATTACTCTTCAGTCCCAGAAGAGAGAAAAGCAGCACGAGAAGGGAGAACCAGAGCAGTTTGTCTGAGTTCCTCCTCCTGGGGCTTCCCATCTGGCAAGAGCAGCAGGCTGTGTTCTTTGCCCTGTTCCTGGGCATGTACCTGACCACGGTGCTGGGGAACTTGCTCATCATCCTGCTCATCAGGCTAGACCCTCGCCTCCACACTCCCATGTACTTCTTCCTCAGCCAGTTGGCCCTCACAGATGTCTCCTTTTCATCTGTCACCATCCCTAAGATGCTGGTGAACTTGCAAACTCAGGATCAGTCCATTTCCTATGCAGGATGTGTAACACAGACATATTTTTTTATGATGTTTTCTTGCATTGATAACCTTCTTCTTCTTGCCGTGATGGCCTATGACAGGTATGTGGCTATTTGTCATCCTCTACACTATGCCATCATCATGAGAGTGGAGCTGTGTCTATGTCTGTTAGCAGGATCCTGGATCCTCTCCTGTGCCAGTGCCATGATCCACACCCTCCTGGCTCAATTGTCCTTCTGTGCTGACAACATCATCCCCCATTTCTTATGTGACCTTGATGCCCTGCTTAGGCTCTCCTGCTCAGACACCTCTCTCAATGAGCTGGTCATATTCACTGCAGGGGCTGCGGTTCTCATTTTTCCATTGAGTGGTATCCTGATCTCTTATGGCCACATAGGAGTCTCCATCCTGAGGATCACCTCTATTAAGGGGATCTGCAAAGCCTTGTCCACCTGTGGCTCCCACCTCTCTGTGATGTCTCTATTCTATGGGACTATTATGGCAGTGTATTTTTCCTCCTCATCAGGCCAGTCCCATGACAAAGTCTTCATTGCTTCCATGATGTATACACTGGTCACCCCCATGCTGAACCCTTTCATCTATAGCCTGAGAAACAGAGACGTGACATTGGCTTTGGGGAGTTTTTTCAGAAAAAATAACCTTTTTTGCCAAGTGAGAATCGCCTAACCATGTGTTTGTTTACTCACTCCCCTTCTCAGAAATGCCTTAAAAAGTTGTGTGTTGATTGCCCATGTCTCTATCTCTTTCCTCACTCTCATTTATATAGTCATTGTTATTGGATCAATCTCTTTCCCTTTATCCATCTCTATTATCCATTCATTCCTTCATAACTGTAAATATATCATTAGTAAGAAGACACATTTAATTTTTTTGGTGTTCAAATAATCAAACTCCTCTCTTTGTGTGTGACTGTGCTTTTAAATTTTGTTTTTTTCAGTGTATTTATTTTTCTTACATTCGGCTTTTTACAGCTTTTAAAAGTGTGTGTGTGTGTATATATACATATATATGTACATATATGTATATAGTCTTTTAATGGTCATCTATTAGCCATTGGTCTTTAAATGTTTAATTGATTAATTTTTTTGAAATATAGTTGACTTACAATATTGTGTTAATTTCAGGTGTAGAGCAAAGTGATTCACTTTTTTTTGTCTTTTTTGTCATTTTAGGGCTATACCCATGGCATGTGGAGGTTCCCAGGCTAGGGGTCAAATCAGAGCTACAGTTTCTGGCCTATGTCAGAGCCACAGCATTGCGGGATCTGAGCCACATTTGCAATCTACACCACAGTTTATGGCAACACCGAATACTTAACCCACTGAGCAAGGCCAGGGATCGAACCTGCAACCTCATGGTTCCTAGTAGAACTCATTTCCACTGAGCCACGATGGGAACTCCCAAAATGATTTACTTTTAAATACAGTGTATATTATATATATATATATTTTTCAAGTTGATATCCCTCATATGTTATTTCAGAATATCTTGTATAGTTCCATGTGCTATGCATGTGGTCCTTGTTAATTATCTACTTTATATACTGTAGTGTGTATGTTAACCCCAGACTCATAATTTGTCCCTCCCCCTTTCCCCTTTGGTAACTGTTTTCTGTATCTGTGGATCTATTCCAATTTTGTGTATAAATTCATTTGTATCATTTTTTGAGATACCACATATAAGCAATAGCCTATGATATATTGTTTTTCTCTTTCTGGTTTACTTCTTTTAGTATGATAATCTCTAGGCTCATCCATGTTGCTACAAATGACATTACTTTATTCTTTATATACCTGAGTAATATTCTATTATATTATGTACCACATCTTCTTTAAAATTCATCTGTTGATGGACATTGAATTTGCTTCCATGTCTTGGCTTCTTGAGCTCCAAAGCTACAAACATGCAGTTAAGTTTCTAATGTTTAATTTTAGTAAAGTCCAAAAATCTTTTCTTCTCAATGCAGTATCAAGTTAATAAAGTAATTTTGTTTGTTTGCTAAACCTAAATAAGCTTTAATATGATTGTGATTTGTCAATAGGGGAGAACAGAGTAGTCAATCATATTACCAAATTTCCCCATTCCAGGAAGACTAATTTCCCCCCCTAAATTGGATGTTTGTGTTGAGAACAGTCTGTAGCTCGTGGATTAATTTTAGTCTTGGTGATGAGTGTTGCCTTTTCCCCAGAGATCTCAGTTCTAATATGAAAAGTTAAATGCATGAATTTATAATTTATGCACCTGAAAATATCTACTGCATGACTACTATGTGCCAGGCAGTTTTCTACATTCTGGGAATACACATTTAAAATAATATGTCACTTCATAGAGTTTACATTCCAGCACCTCTGATCAAGCTCATCATGCTCCCTTTTTTCCATAAGAAGTTTTAACCTTATAAAACACCATACATTTTACTTATTTTTAAAATTGTCATCATTTCTTTACTGAGATGAAAATTATATGGAAGATGGGTTTCTATGTCTGAAATAAGTAAATTCTAAATTTTTTGAGGGGAGTTCCCTTCATGGCTCAGTAGTTAATGAATCCGACTAAGAACCATGAGGTTGCGGGTTCAATCCCTGGCCTTGTTCAGTGGGTTAAGGATCTGGCGTTGCTGTGAGCTGTGGTGTAGGTTGCAGACGCGGCTCGGATACTGCATTGCTGTGGCTGTTGCGAAGGCTGGCGGCCACAGCTCCTGTTAGACCCCTAGCCTGGGAACCTCCATATGCCATGGGTGCAGCTTTAGATAAAGGCAAAAAGACAAAAAAAATAACAAATTTTTTGAAGCTAAAACAGTTTATGAATACAGGGTCCATAAATGGGGGGGTGGTGCAGAAAGGAGTTTCTATCTTGGTTCAGTGGTAATGAACCCAGCTCTTATTCACTAGGACAAGGGTTCAATCCTTGGTTTCACTTAGTGGGTTAAGGATAGAGCATTGTTGTGCCCTGTGGTGTAGGTTGCAGATGTGGCCCATGTCCTGATTTGCTGTGACTGTGGTGTATCCCGGCTACTGCATCTCCAATTCAAGCCCTAGCCTAGGAACTTCCATATGCTGCAGGGGTGGCAAAAACCCAAAAAGTAAAGGGGGTGGTAAGCAAGAGAGCTGGGGTGTAGTTTATAATTTCACACTGTGTAGTCTAAGTAGAGCTCATTGCAAAGGTAATATCCAAAGACATTAGTGAGGACAGGTAAGTGAGTCAAGGGGATACGTGGGCAAAAGCATGGAGATGAGTACCTAGAAAAACTCTGATGTGCATTGATGTCAACTTGGAGGATCAGATATAGATGAAGATAAATGGAGGTACATGCACTGAAGTAAGGTTTGTTTCTTGGCAAGAAGATAAACTTGCATTTAGACAAGTTCCTTTGGGTAATTTACACCAGTGATAGGATAGGAGCTCAGAAATTCACCTTAAGAGTGTGAGAGCTCAGATAAGTTAAGATAAATTTTAGGTCAGCTTTTTGGTACATTATTGTGACCGCCTCATAATACTGCTTTATTAAATTCCTGAACTTGATGTTTTTAGGAGGGTTATTCAGGTACTCTCATAAAAATAACATATGTGATTTTTGGAATTTATGCAGGATGGCATTCTTAGATATTAATGCCTAATGAATTAGAATCCATTTTTTAAATCTATGAAAGTCTGATATTGGCATCTTCATATTGTTATAGAGGGACAACATGAGGCCAAGAGAGATTTAGCATTCCAAATCCTACAGCGAGAAATCAGCGGCACCAAAATCATAATACAGTGAATCTGGCTTCAGGTTCACTTAGTCCTTGGTCAGGTGTGCCCTTGAGGGTTAGTCTCCCGAGGAAAGAGGTGCTGTATGTTGTATTTATCCTTCTATGTCCAGTTAGTAGCTTAGTGTAGAAACATGGTTGATTAAAAGCAAAAAAGTATTTTTTTATTTTTTTACATTTTAATGGATTTTATTTCAATTATAGGTGTACATAAATCATCACAAGTCAATTTTATAGATTTCGTATCCCAAACCCCCAGTGCATCCCCCCACCCCCCAAGGTTTACTTGAAAAACCAAGGTTTTTGAAAGTCTGTGAGTCATTGTCTGTTCTGTAAAAAGGTTCATTGTGTCTTTTTAGTTTCCACATGTAAGCGGTAGCATTGGGTGTTGCTGTCTAATTGTCTGACTGGTTTCACTTCGCATGATAATTTCCAGGTCCATCCATGTTGCTGTAAATGTTGGTAATTCATTCCTTTTAATGGCTGAATAACATTCCATTGTGTGTATGTACCATATCTTCCCTATCCACTCCTCTGTCGATGGGCATTTAGGTTGTTTCCATGACCTGGCTATTGCATAGAGTGCTGCAATGAACACTGGAGTACA
>PVHT021183634.1:9807926-9830426 GCA_004024745.2 Catagonus wagneri
GATGGCCATTCTGTCTGGTGTAAGGTGGTACCTCATAGTGGTTTTGATTTGCATTTCTCAAATGAGGAGCTATGTTGAACATCTTTTTATGTGTTTATTTTCCATCTGCATGTCTTCTTTGGAGAACTGTCTGCCTAGATCCTCTGCCCATTTTTGGATGGGGTTGTTTGTTTCTTTGGTGTTGAGCTGTAGAAGCTGTTTGTAAATTTTGGAGATGAATCCCTTGTCAGTTGAATCATTTGCAAATATTTTCTCCCATTCTGTGGGTTGTCTTTTTGTTTTGTTTAGGGTTTCCTTAGCTGTGCAGAAACTTTGAAGTATAATTAAGTCCCATTTGTTTATTTCTCTTTTTATTGTCCTTACTGTGACACATGGATCTGAGAAGATGTTGCTATCATTTATGTCAGAGAGTGTTTGGCCTATGTTTTCCTCTAAGAGTATTATAGTTTCTGGTCTTCTGCCTAGATCTTTAATCCATTTTGAGTTTATTTTTGTGCATGGTGTTAGGAAGTGTTCTAGTTTCATTTTTTTACATGGACCTGTCCAGTTTTTCCAGCACCACTTATTGAAGAGGCTGTCTTTTGTCCAATGTATATTCTTGGCTCCTTTATCATAGATTAGTTGACTATAGATGCATGGATTTAATTCTGGGCTTTCTATCCTGTTTCACTGATCTATATTTCTGTCTTTGTGCCAGTACCATATGGTTTTGATGACTGTAGCTTTGTAGTCTAGTCTGAAGTCAGGGCGGCTGATTCCTCCAGCTCCATTTTTCTTTTTCAGGATGTGTTTGGCTATTCTGGGTTTTTTGTGTTTCCAGATAAACTTTAAAATATTTTGTTCTAGTTCTGTGAAAAATGTCATTGGTAATTTGATAGGGATTGCATTGAATGTGTAGATTGCCTTGGTTAGTATAGTCATTTTGATAATATTGACTCTTCCAATCCAAGAGCATGGTATGTCTTTCTACCTGTTTAAGTCATCTTAGATTTCTTTCATCGGCACCTTATAATTTTCAGAGTACAGGCCTTTTGTCTCTTTAGGCAGGTTTATTCCTAAGTATTTGATTCTTTTTGATGCGATGGTAAATGGGATTCCTGCTCTAATTTCTCTTTCTGATTTTTCATTGTTGGTATATAGAAATGCAGTTGATTTCTGTGTATTAATTTTGTATCCTGCAACTTTGCCAGATTCATTGATGAGCTCTAATAGTTTTCTGGTAGAGTCTTTAGGATTCCCTAGGTATAGTATCATGTCATCTGTAAAAAGTGATAGTTTTACTTCTTTCCCAGTTAGGTTTCCTTTTATTTCTTTTTCTTCTCTGATTGCTGTAGCTAGGACTTCCAGAACTATGTTGAATAGTAGTGGCGAGAGTGGACATCCCTGTCTTGTTCCTGATCTCAGTGGGAATTCTTTCAGCTTTTCACCATTGAGAATGATGTGAGCTCTGGGTTTGTCATAGATGACCTTGATCATGTTGAGGTAGGTTACCCCTATGCCCACTTTCTGAAGGGCTTTTATCAGAAATGGGTGTTGGATTTTGTCAAAGGCTTTTTCTGCATCTATGGAGAGGATCATATGGTTTTTATTCTTCAGTTTGTTAACGTGGTGTATCACACCGATTGATTTGCGGCTATTGAAGGATCCTTGCATCCCTGGTATAAATCCCACTTGATCGTGGTGTACAATCCTTTTAATGTATTGTTGGATTCAGTTGGCTAGTATTTTGTTGAGAATTTTTGCATCTATGTTCATCAGTGAGATGGGCCTGTAATTTTCTTATTTTGTGGTATCTTTGTCTGGGTGATGGTTGCCTCATAGAATGAGTTTGGGAGTGTCCCCTCTTCTGCAATTTTTTGGAAGAGTTTCAGAAGGAAAGAAAAAGGTATTAATTGGCTGATTTTCATTGAATGGAATCATGTTGAATGTTGAGGGTGTGTCACTTGCTTGGCAACACCAGGTGATAAAAGAAAGGCAGACATTTAATCTTTTTCTCCACAAGAAGGTGAGGAGCCTAATGTGGTGGCAACAATCACAACTTTAATGTCTCTGACATTTCCCACCCCCATCTTCCCCAGTAGACACGGGAGGAGCATGAGGAAGGAGAACCAGAGCTGTGTGTCTGTGTTCCTCCTCCTGGGGCTCCCCATCTGGCCAGAGAAGCAGGTCATGTTCTTTGCCCTGTTCCTGGCCATGTACCTGACCACGGTGCTCTGGAACCTGCTCATCATCCTGCTTATCAGGCTGGACCCTCACCTCCACACCCCCATGTACTTCTTCCTCAACCAGTTGGCCCTCACGAACATCTTCTTTTCATCTGTCACTATCCCAAAGATGCTGCTGAACATGCAGACTCAGGATCAATCCATTCCCTTTTCAGGGTGCATAACACAAATGTATCTCTTCACATTTTTTTGCTGACCTTGTTAACCTTCTTCTTACATTGAAGCCTATGACAGGTATGTGGCCATTTGACACCCTCTACATTATGCCATCACCATGTGGGAAAAGCTGTGTCTTTGTCTTTTGGCTAGATCCTGGCTCCTCTCCTGTGCCAGTGCCCTGACCCACACCCTCCTTCTGGCTCAGCTGTCCTTCTGTGCTGACTACATCATCCACCACTTCTGTGACCTTGCAGCCCTGCTTAAGCTATCCTGCTCAGACACTTCTCTCAATGAACTCATCATATTCACTGTAGGGTCTGTGGCTCTCATTTTTCTGTTGAGTGGCATCCTGTTCTCTTATGGCCACATTGGGCTTTCCATTCTGATGGTCCCTTCTGCTGAAAAGATCTGCAAAGCCTTGTCCACCTGTGGCTCCCACCTCTTTGTGGTATCTCTATTCTATGGGACAATGAAGTCACTGTAAATTTCCTCCTCATCAGGCAGTTCTATGTCAAAGACATCATTGCTTCCATGATGTACACAGTGGTCACCCTCATGCTGAACACTTTCATCTACAGCCTGAGAAACAGAGACATGGCATTGACTCTGAAGATTTTTTTTTCAAAGACAATAACCTTTTTCGCCAAGTGAGAATCACCTAGGCATGTTCTTATTTCACTCACTGACTTTGTTAGAAAATCCTTAAAAATTTGTATGTTGGTCACCCATGTCTCTAGCACTTTTCCTCACTGTACTTAAAATGGTCACTGTTTTTGGACCAATGTCTTTCACTTAGGTCATATTGCTTGTCCATAACCCTAAATATAACATTCCCCAAAATGCACATTCAACTTCTTGTCTTCAAAGCAACAAACTCCTTTGTGTGCATTTGTATGTGTGTTTAAATTTTGTTTTTTATGAATGTGCCATATAATCAATACATTTGGCTTTTTCACAGGTTTAAAGTATATATATATATATATGTGTGTGTGTGTGTGTGTGTGTGTGTGTGTGTGTGTGTGTGTATGTGTGTGTATATATATATATATATATATATATATATATATATATATGTATGTATATATCTTATGGTCATCAATTTGGCATTGTTTTTTACATTTTTAATCAATAATTAATTAATTTGAAAAGTAGTTGACTTAGAGTGTTGTGTTAATTTCAGGTGTAGAGCAAAGTGATCTGTTTTAAATATATTATCTACTATACATATTTTTTCAGATTGTTTTCCCTTATATATTACTGAAAATATTGAGTGTAGTTCCACACTCTATACAGTTGGCACTTGTTAGTTATCTATTTTATATATAGAACTGTGTATACATTAACCACAGACTCCTAAGTTGTACCTCCCCTTTTCCCCTTTTGGTAAACATAAGCTTGTTTTCTATGTCTGTGAGTCTATTTCTGTTTTGTGTATAAGTTCATTTATATCATTTTTAGATACCACATATAAGCAATAGCACATGATATATATTTTTTCTAACTAGCTTTCCTTCATTTAGTATGGTAATCTGTAGCTCCATCCATGTTACTACAAATGGCATTATTTCATTCTTTATATGGCTGACTACTATTCTATTAAATATATGCACCACATCAATTTCATTTATCTGTTGAAAGACATTAGGGTTGCTTCCATGGCTTGGTTTCTTGCCTTCCTAAGCTACAAACATTCAGTTATGATTCTATTGTTTACTTTTAGTAAAGTCCCAAATGCTTATCTTTACAATGCAGTATCAAGTTAATAAAGTACGTTTGATGGTTTGCTATGTTGTGATTTAACCTGTTCACTTAATTGTGTGTATCTTTGCACATTTAAATAATGTATACTTTTGTTTTCCTCTGGTTAAAATGTTTGTAATAATATTTGTTTGGGATCCTGGGAAGATTTAATTTGAAAATGTGTGTAAAACCCTTGGGACAGTGCCTGAAACTATTGACATTGGCTTGGAAGCCTGGATTGGACATTTTTGATAACAGGGAATTTTAAGTGACTCAAAACAGATAGGGTGGTGCAAACTACCCTGAAAGCCCATGACACATATTCAATAATTCTATTCAAATATAAGGAGTTTCATATCCTTTGTTAGAGGAATTGATACCTCTTACTTGGTACCATTTTCCCATTTTTATCTTAGCAAATCACAGAGGTTTGAACCTGGCTTGATGTAAAGATTTGAGCGTGAACACAGACTTCTCAGTTCTTGATGACTTCTATGTACTCAATATAGACAAAGCAGTAGTTCATTAAATAATTATTGAATGAAGAATGAATGTCCATTGGTTGCTTTGGGAAAATACTTGGTTAATGTGAGTGTTAGATGTGTTATTGGAGCCAGAGTTGGAAAGATTGATCCATTCACCAACAAGTAAGAGAAGTAAAGGGAAAGGGAGCTAAAATTAAGACTTTTCATACTACAAGGGGCATGACTATAAAATTATGTTGTGTTCATTGACATTTCCCACTTTACCCAATTCCCAACTGAGACAGGAACAGCATGAGGAGCAAGAGCCAGAGCAACATGTCTGAGTTCCTCCTCCTGGGGCTCCCACTCTGGCCAGAGTAGCAGTGCCTGTTCTTTGACCTGATCCTGGGCATGTACCTGACCGTGGTGCTGGGGAACCTGCTCATCGGGCTAGACCCTCACCTGTACACACCCATGTATTTCTTCCTCAGTCACTTGGCCTTCACAGATGTTTCCCTTTCAAATGTCACTGTCCCTAAAATGCTGATGAACATGCAAACTCAGCAACAATCCATCTCCTATGCAGGGCACATTTCCTAGATGGATTTTTTCTCATTTTTGGTTGTCTTGACAATTTCCTTCTCACAGTGATGGCTTATGACAAGTATGTGGACACTTGTCAGCCTCTCCACTAGGGCACCATCATGAGGCAGGAACTGTGTATCTCTTTAGTAACTGGGTTCTTGTTCCTATGTTGTATCCATGCCCTGTTGCACATCCTCCACTTGGTCCAACTGTTCTTCTGTGCTGACAATGCCATCCCCCACTTCTTCTGTGAACTCACTGCCCTCCTGGAATTGAGTTGTTCAGACACCTCCCTCAATGAGCTGGTCGTCTTTACCATGGGAGGAATGCTTTTCATCCTGCCATTGAGCAATATCTTGGGCTCGTATATTCATATAGGGTCCACAGTTCTGAGTGTCTCTTCCACCAAGAGACTCCTGTTTTTTCCATTATAGCTGATTTACAGATTTCTGTCAAATTTTCCAACTGCACCACATGGTGACCCATTTACATGTACACATATGGATTTGTCACATGTGATTAGACATAGTTCTCAGTGCTATACAGCTAGATCTCCTTGCTTTTCCATCTCCGAGACAATAGTTAACCCTAGACTCCCATACCCTCCCACCCCCTCCCCCACCCCCTTGGCAACCACAAGTCTTTTCTCCAAGTTCGTGACTTTCCTTTCTGTAGAAAGGTTCATTTGTGCATCATATTAGGTTCTAGTTATAAGTGATATCATATGGTATCTGTCTTTCTCCTTCTGACTTGCTTCACTCAGCATTAGGGTCTCTAAATTCCATACATGTTGCTGAAAATGACATTATTTTATCCCTTTTTATGGCTGAATAATATTCCATCATGTATATATTCATCTACCTAATCCAGTCATCTGTCAATGGACATTTGGATTGTTTCCATGTCTTGGCTATTGTGAATAGCGCTGCAGTGAACATGCGTGTGCAAGTGTCTTTTTCTTTTCTTTTTTTTTTTTGTCTTTTTGCCTTATCTAGGATTGCATCCATGGCATGTGGACGTTCCCAGGCTAGGGGTCTAACAGGAGCTCTAGCTGCCAGCCTTTGCCACAGCCACAGCAACATGGGATCTGAGCCGTGTCTGCAAACTACACCACAGCTCATGGCAATGCTGAATCCTTAACCCACTTAGCAAGGCCAGGGATCTAACCCACAACCTCATGGTTCCTGGTTGGATTCATTAACCACTGAGCCACAACCAGAACTCGGTCTTTTTCAAGGGAATTTTTTATCTGGATATATGCCCAAGAATGGGATTGCTGGTTCATATGGTTCTTTGTATAGTTTTCTAAGGTACCTCCGCACTGCTTTCCATAGTCGTTGTACCAGCTGATATTCCCACCAACAGTGCAGGAGGGTTCCCTTTTCTCCACATTCCCTCCAACATTTGTTGTTTGTGGACTTGTTAATGATGGCCATTCTGACTGGTGTGAGGTGGTATCTCATGGTAGTTTTGATTTGCATTTCTCTAATCATCAGTGATGTTGAGCATTTTTTTCATGTGCTTGTTGGGCATCTACATCTCTTCTTTGGAGAAATGTCTAATCATGTCCTTTACCAATTTTTCAGTGGGGTTGGCTTTTCTGCAATTGCGCTGCATAAGTTGTTTATATATATTAGAGATTAAGCCCTTGTCATTTGCATCATTTGAAACAATTTTCTCCCATTCTGTAAGTTGCCTTTTAGTTTTCGTTTTGGTTTCCTTTGCTGTGCAAAATCTTGTCAGCTTGATTAGGTCCCATTGGTTTATCTTCGATTTGATTTCTGTTGCTTTGGGAGACTGAACTGAGAAAACATTTGTAAGGTTGATGTCAGAGAATGTCTTGCCAATACTTTCTTCCAGGAATTTAATGGTGTCTTGTCTTATATTTAAGTCTTTAAGCCATTTAGAGTTTATTTTTGTGCCTGGTGTGAGAGTGTGTTCTAGTTTCATCGATTTGCATGCAACTGTCCAAGTTCCCCAGCAATACTTACTGAAAAGACTTTCTTTTTCCCATTTTAAGTTCTTGCCTCCTTTGTCAAAAATCAATTGACTGTAGGCATCTGGGATTATTTCTGGATTCTCTAATCTGTTCCATTGGTCCATTTGTCTGTTTTGGCACCAGTACCACACTGTCTTGATTACTGTGGCCCTGTAATATTTCCTGAAGTCTGGGAAAGTTATGCCTTCTGCTTGGGTTTTGTTCCTCATAATTACTTCAGTGATTCTGGGTCTTTAGTAGTTCCATATAAATTTTTGGATTGTTTTTTCTAGTTCTTTGAAGAATGTCATGGGTAATTTGATAGGGATTTCACTGAATCTGTAGATTGCTTTGGGTAGTAAGGCCATTTTTACAATATTGATTTTTCTGGCCCATGAGCATGGAATATCTTTCCATTTCTTTATATCTTCTCAGGTCTCCTTGATTAATATTTTATATTGATATTAATAATTAATATTTTATGGTTCTCAGCATAGAAATCTTTCACCTCCTTGGTCAGGTTTATTCCCAGGTATTTGATTTTTGGGGGTGCTATTTTAAAAGGTAAAGTATTTTGGTATTCTTTTTCTAATATTTCATTGTTAGTATACAGAAATGTCAATGATTTCTGAAGGTTAACCTTATATCTTGCTACTTTGCTGGATTTGTTGATTAGTTCAAGTAAATTTGAGGTTGAGTCTTTGGGGTTTTCTATATATAGTATCATGTCATCTGCTTATAGTGACAGTTTTACCTCTTCCTATTTGGATGCCTTTTATTTCTTCTTTTTTGTCTGATTGCTGTAGCTAGGACTTCAGTGCTATGTTAAATAACAGTTGAGAGAGAGGGCATACTTGTCTTGTTCCAGATTTTAGTGGGAAGGCTTTCAGCTTTTCTCCATTGAGTATTATATTTGCTGTGGGTTTTTCATATATTAGGCCTTTATTATGTTAAGGAATGTCCCCTGTATTCCCACTTTGGTAAGAGTTTTAATTATGAATGGATGTTGGACTTTGTCAAATGGTTTTTCTGCATCTATTGAGATGATCATGTGTTTTTTTACTTTTCTTTTCCTAATGTGGTGTATGACATTGATTGATTTGTGTATGTTGAACCATCCTTGTGCACCTGGGATGAATCCCACCTGGTCATGGTGTATGATCTTTTTGATATGCTGTTGGGTTAGGTTGGCTAAAATTTTGTTGAGAATTTTTTCATCTATATTCATCAAAAATATTGGCCTATCGTTCTCTTTTTTTGTAGTGTCTTTGTCTGCTTTTGGAATTAAGGTGATGTTGGCATCCTAGAATGTCTTTGGGAGTGTTCAAGGTGATGTTGGCATCCTAGAATGTCTTTGGGAGTGTTCCTTCTTCTTCAACCACTTGGGAAAGCTTAAGGAGGATGGGTGTGATTTCCTCTTTGTATGCTTGGTGGAATTCATCAGTGAAGCCATCTGATCCTGGACTTTTATTTGTAGGGAGTGTTTTGATGACATACTCAATTTCATTTCTTGTGATTAGACTGTTCAGTTGATCTGTTTCTTCTTGATTCAGTTTTGGCAGGGTGTAAGTCTCTAAAAAGTTGTCCATTTCTTCCATGTTGTCAAATTTTTTGGCATAAAATTGTTCATAGTATTCTGTCATGGTTTTTTTGTATTTCCATAATATCTGTTGTGATTTCACCTTTTTCATTTCTTATTTTGTTTATTTGGGTGTTTTCTCTCCTCTTCTTGGTGAGTCTAGCCAGAGGTTTGTCAATTTTGTTTACCTTTTCAAAGAACCAGCTCTTGGTTTGATTGATTTTTTCTATTGATTTTGAATTTCTATTTTATTGATTTCCTCTCTGATAATAATGATTTCCTTCCTTCTGCTGACTTTAGGGTGTTTTTGTTCTTTTTCTAATTCATTTAGGTCATGGGTTAAGTTGTCGATTTGATGTTTTTCTTCTTTTTTAGGAAGGCCTGTAATGCTATGAACTTCCCTCTGAGCACTGCTTTTGCAGCATCCCATAGATTTGTGTTTTCATTCTCATTTGTCTCAAGGTATTTTTTAATTTCCTTCTTGATTTCCTCATTGACCCATTCATTTTTAGTAGCATGTTGTTTAGTCTCCATGTAGTATGTTTTTGTCATTTCCTTTCCTGTGGTTGATTTCTAGTTTAGTGCATTTGTGGTCAGACAAGATACTTGAAATAATTTCCGTACTCTTAAATTTGTTGAGGTTAGCTCTGTGCCCCAGTATGTGATGTATCCTTGAGAATATTCCATGTGCACTTGAGAAGAATGTATATTCTGATTTTTTGGGGGGGTGTAATGTTCTGAAAATGTAAGTTAAGTCTAATTTTTCTATTGTGTCATTTAGGATCTCAGTTGCCTTACTGATTTTCTGCCTAGAGGATCTGTCCATTAATGTGAGTGGAGTGTTAATGTCTCCTACTATTATTGTATTGCCATCTATTTCTCCTTTTATGTCTGATAGTACTTGTTGTAGGTACTTGGGTGCCTCTATATTAGGGGCATATATATAGATGATTGTAATATCCTTTTCTTGAATGGATCTTTTAAGCATTAAGTAGTGTCCTTCTTTGTCTTTCTTTATGGCTTTAATCTTAATGTCTATTTTGTTTAATATTTGTATTTCCACTCCTGCTTTCCTTTCTTGTCCTTTGGCATGAAATATCTTTTCCCATCCCCTCACTTTCAATCTGTCTGTGTCCTTTGCCCTAAGGTGAGTCTCTTGTAGGCAGCAGATTGTAGGTTTTTGCTTTTTTATCCATTGTGCCACTCTGTGTCTTTTGTTTGGAACATTCAGATCATTGACATTTAAGGTGATTATTGATAGATATGTTTTTATTGTCATTTTAGATCATGTTTTCCAGTTGATTCTGTTTCTCTTTTTTTTCTTTTCTTTTTTTGGATGGGGATGGTTTCCAATTATTTTATACTTGAGTTCCTTTCAGTATTTGTGCATGTGATGTCCCATTTTGATTTGTGGTTGCCCTGTTTTTTAAGTATGTTAACATCTTCTTATATCTGCTTGCTGTGACCTGATAACCATATAGGCTTAAACACATCATTAAGAAAAAAAAAGAAATAAAAAGATTTTTAAGTTAAAAAAACAGAAAAAAAGAAAGTCTACATTTTCCTACTTTCCCTCCCCGCAGTGTATGATTTTGGTGTCTTTTTTAATAATTTAATTAATTAATTAATTTTAGCATCTTCATGTTTAGATCTGTATGCTGGTTTAATTGAATGATATGCTTTCCAGTTGTGGTTTCCTCCATTCTAATTCTTACTTTTTACTCTTTTTTTTATATGAACATTTTCAGCATTTCTTTTCAAAAGGGTTTAGTATTGCTGTACTCTTTTATCTTTTGTTTTTTGGGGGTAATTCTTTATTTTCTCTTCTATTTTAAATGATATTCTTGCTGGGTAGACTATTCTAGGTTGCAGACCTTTTCCTTTCAGCACTTTAAATATATCTTGCCATTCCCTTCTGGCCTGTAATGTTTCTGTAGAGAAATCAGCTGACAGACTTATGGGGGATCCGAATAACTAACACTTTGCTTTTCCACCAAGAGACTCTTTAAAGTTTGTTCCACCTGTGGCTCCCATCACTTTGTGGTGTCTTTATAGTTCAGGACACTTGCTAGTGTTTACATTTTCTCCTCATCATGGGACTCCAGTGACAAAGACATAATTGCTTCCATTGTGTATGTAGTAGTTATTCCCATGCTCAACCCCTTACTCCTTAGCCCCAAGGACAGAGATATAAAACAGGCCTTAGACATATTTGTTAATAGGGCTAAATTCTTGAAATGACAATCACTAAAACCTCTTATTGCAGACATGAGCACAGTGATATTACCTCCTAAAATTAGCATACCTTTGCAACTCTGTAACTTCAAATGAATATGCAATCATCACATATAGTGTTAACATGTCAATAATGTCTAGTTTGTTGATTGCATTGTTAATATTCCTTGTCCTTAATTTTTTTCTGCTTTTTTGTCTCTCACAAAATATGTCAAAATTCCTATACAAAATATGTCACATTATTATGATTGTGGTTTTGTCTTTTTCTCCTTTTAGGTATGTCAATTTCTACTTATTTTTATACTATGTTATTGAAAGCACAGTGATTTAGCATCATGTTCTGCTCCTTGTGGACTGATTGTTCTCTGTAAGATGTGCTGAAATTGGCTTTCATTGGCTTCAAACTTATTGTGAACATCTCTTTTCAACTCCACAGTCATGACACCTTGCTGGTGGATTGAAATCAGCCACGATGGGCATAAAAACACTATGGAAATTGTCAAATGCCACAATGTAATGCTCTTCTATGATGGGGAGACATTTGATATTCACTGAAAAGTGCACCATTTCATTTATGGTGAAGGCAGGTTTTCTCTTTAGCAACTGCTCCAACCCTCACATCTCATTTATTTCCCCTAATATTAGTTTAGATATACCAGCTTTCTTTTTTTTATTTATAATGATTTCCATATTTTCCATTTTAGCTGGCTTACAGTGTTCTGTCAAATTTCTACTGTACAGCAAGGCCCAGTTACACATACGTGTATAGATTCTTTTTTCTCATATTATCATGCTCCATCATAAGTGACTAGACTTATTTTGAAGTGCTATACAGCAGGATCTCATTGCTTATCCATTCCAAAGGCTATAGTTTGCATCTATTAACCTGAAAACTCCAATCCATCCCACTCCTTCCCCCTCACCCTTGGTAATTACAGGTCTGTTCTCCAAGTCCATGATTTTCTTTTCTGTGGAAAGGTTCATTTGTGCTATATATTAGATTCCAGTTATAACAGATATCATATGGTATTTGTCTTTCTTTTTCTGACTTACTTCACTTAGTATGAGAGTCTCTAATTCCAACCATGTTGCTGCAAATGGCTTTATTTTGTTCTTTTTTATGGCTGAGTAGGATTCTATTCTCTCTATATACCACACCTTCTTAATCCAGTCATCTGTTGATGGACATTTAGGGTGTTTTCATGTCTTGGCTATTGGGAATAGTGCTGCAATGAACACCTGGGTACATGTGTCTTTTTCAAGGAAAGTTTTGTCCAGATATATGCCCAAGAGTGGGATGGCTGGGTCATACGGTAGTTCTATGTACAGTTTTCTAAGGACCTCCTTACCTTTTCCCATAGTGCTTGTACCAATTTGCATTCCTACCAACAGTGCAGGTGGGTTCACTTTTAACCACACCCTCTCTAGCATTTGTTATTTGTGGACTTATTAATGTTGGCCATTCTGAGTGTGTGAGTTGGTACCTCACAGTATTTTGATTTGCGTTTCTCTAATAATCAGTGATAAAGCATTTTTTTCATATGATTTTTGACCATCTATATATCTTCTTTGGTGAAATGTCTATTCAGGTCTTTTGCCCATTTTTTTTGGATTGTTGGCTTTTCTGCTGTTGAATTTTATAAGTTGTTTATATATTTTACAGATTAGGCCCTTGTCATTTGCATTGTTTGAAAATATTTTTTCCTATTCTCTAAGTTGTCTTTCTGTTTTTTTTATATAGTTTCCTTTCCTGGGCAAAATCTTGTCAGTTTGAATAGGTCCCATTGGTTTATTTTTGCTTTTATTTCTGTTGCTTTTGGAGACTGACCTGATAAAACATTCATTAGGTTGACAGCAGAGAATGTTTTGCCTATGTTCTCTTCCAGGAGTTAGATAGTGTCTTGTCTTACATTTATATCTTTAAGTCATTTTTAGTTTATTTTTGTGCATGATGAGAGGGTGTGTTCCAGGTTCATTAATTCATATGCAGCTGTCCAATTTTCCCAGCCCCACTTGCTGAAAGGACTTTTTCCATTGTATATTCTTGCTTCCTTTGTCAAAGGTTAATTGACTGTAGGTGTCTGAGTTTATTTTGGGGTTCTCTATTCTGTTCCATTGGTCTGTATGTCTGTTTTGGTACCAGTACCACACTGTCTTGATTACTGTGGCTTTGTAATATTGCCTGAAGCCTGGGAGAGTTATGCCTCCTGCTTGGTTTTTGTTCCTTAGAATTGCTTTGGCAATTCTAGGTCTTTCTTGGTTCCATGTATATTTTTGTATTTTTTGTTCAGGTTCATGAAAAATGTCATGGGTGATTTGATGGGGATTGCATTGAATCTGTAGATTTCTTTGGGTAGTATGACCATATATAAAATATTAATTTTTGCAACCGAGGAGCATGGGATATCTTTCCATTTCTTTGAATGCTCTTTAATTTCCTTGATTAATGTTTTATAGTTCTCAGCATATGTCTTTCACCCCCTTGTTCATGTTTATTCCCAGTTATTTGATCTTTGATAGTGCAATATAAAAGGTATTATATATTTTTATGTTCATTTTCTAATATTTTATTATTAGTATACAGGAATGTGACTGATTTCTGAATGCTAATCTTATATATCACTACTTTGCTGAATTTGTTGATCAGTTCAAGTAGTTTTTGGGTTGAGTCCTTAGGCTTTTATATGTAGTATCATGTCATCTACATAGAGTGACAGTTTTACCTCTTCTCTTCCTACCTCTTCCTCTGCCTTTTATTTCTTTTGTTTGTCTGATTGCTCCTTCTATGATTTCCAATACTATATTGAATAACAGTGTTGAGAATGGGCATCCTCGTCTTGTTCCAGATGTTAGTGGGAAGGCTTTCAGCTTTTCTGCATTGAGTATTATATTTGCTGTGGGTTTGTCATAAATGGCTTTGTTATGTTAAGGTATGTTCCCTTTATACCCACTTTTTGGGTTTTGATCATGAATGGATTTGGGGCTTTGTCAAATGCTTTTTCTGCATCTATTGAGATGATCATGTGGTTTTTGACTTTTCTTTTGTTAATGTGGTGTATGACGTTGATTGATTTGTGTTTGTTGAACCGTCCTTGTGCACCTGGGATGAATTCCACCTGGCCATGGTGTACGATCTTTTTGATATGTTGTTGGATTCAGTTGGCTAAAATTTTGTTGAGTATTTTTGCATTTATGTTCATCAAAGATATTGGCCTATATTTTTGTTTTCAGGTGCCATCTTTGTCTGGTTTTGGCATTAGTGTGATGTTGACATCCTAGAATGTCTTTCGGAGTGTTCCTTCTTCACCTTTTTGGAAAAGTTTAAGGAGGATGGGTATAAGTTTCTCTTTGTATGTTTGGTAGAATTCGCCTGTGAAGCCATCTGGTCCTGGGCTTTTATTTGTAGGTAGTGTTTTTGTGACATATTCAAATTCATTTCTTTTGATTGGTCTGTTCAGTTGATCTATTTCTTCTTGATTCAGTTTGACAGGCTGTAGTCTCTAGAAAGTTGTCCATTTCTTCTAGGTTGTAAGATTTGTGAGCATACATGTTCATAGTATTTTCTCATGTTTTTTTTTCTATTTCTACAGTATCCATTGTGACATCTCCCTTTTATTTCTCATTTTTTTTAATTTAGGTTTTTTTCTCTCCTCTTCCTGTTGAGTTTGGCCAGATGTTTGTCAATTTTGCTTACCTTTTCAAAGAACCAGCTCTTCATTATACCGATTTTTTGTATTATTTTTTTGAATCTCTATTTTATTGATTTTCTCTCTGATCTTGAAGATTTCCTTCCTTCTGCTGACTTTAAATTTTGTTTTTTCTTTTTATAATTCATACAGGTGGTATGTTAAGTCGTTGATTTGAGATTTTTCTTCTCTTTTGAGGAAGGCCTGTATTGCTGTTAATTTTACTCTGAGCACTCTTTTTGTGACATCCCATAGATTTTGATTGGATATGTCTTCATTATCATATGTCTTAAGGTATTTTTTAACTTCCTTTTTGATTTCCTCATTAACCCATTTGTTCTTTGGTCTGAATGTAGGGTGTTGTTTTTCTCATTCTTTTTTCCTGTGGTTGATTTCTAGTTTCATGCCATTGTGGTCAGAGAAGATACTTGAAATAATTTCTATACTCTTAAATTTGTTCAGGTTAGCTTTGTTCACCAGTATGTGACTAATCCTTGAGAACGTTCTATGTGCACTTGAGAAGAATGTATATGCTGGTTTTTTTGGATGTAGTGTACTAAACATGTCAATTAAGTCTAATTTTTCTATTGTATCATTTAGGATCTCTGTTACCTTATTGATTTTCTCTCTGAAGGATCTATCTATTGATGTAAGTGGGGTGTTAGAATGTCATACAAAGACTGTATTCCCATCAATTTCTCCTTTTATGTCTGTTAGTATTTGTTGTAGGTATCTAGGTGCTCCTATATTAGGGGCATATATATTGATGATTGTAATATCCTCTTCTTGAATGGATCCTTTTACCATTAAATAGTGCCTTTTTGTCTTTCTTTATGACCTTCATTTTAAAGTCTATTTTGTCTGATAGGAGTATTGCAACTCCTGCTTTCCTATTTTGTCCATTGGCATGAAATATCTTTTCCCATCCCCTCACTTTCAATCTATTTGTGTCTTTGCCCTAAGGTGATTCTCTTGTAGACAGCAGATTGTTGTTTTTTTTTTTTTTATCAGTTCTGCCACTCTGTGTCTTTTGATTGGATCATTCTGTCCATTGACATTTAAGGTGATTATTTATAAATGTGTATTTATTAACATTTTAAACCTTGTTTTCCAGTTGATTCTATATTTCTGTTTTCTTCCTTTTTTTGTGAGATGATTTCCATTTATTTGATTCTGGAATACATTTCTTTTTAGTTTTCGTGAGTGTAATGTTTGGTTTTGATTCATGGTTGCCCTGTTTTTTAAGTGTGTTAACCCCTTCCTGTATCTGCTTGCTTTAGCCTGTATAGGCTTAAACACATTAACATAAGAAAAAGAATCTGTTTTCTTAATTTCCTTCCCCACACTCTATGATTTTGAAGTCTTTTTTTAACATCTTCATGTTTAAATCTATATGTGGGATTATTTAAGTATTTTCTTTCCAATTGTGGTTTCCTCCATCCTATTTCTTCTTACTTTAAAAAAATTAGAGAAGCCCTTTCAGTTTTTCTTTCAGAATGAGTTTAGTAATGCTCTACTCCTTTAGTTTTCATTTGTTGGAGAAATCCTTATTTCCCCTTCTATTTTAAATGGTATTCTTGCTTGATAGAGTATGCTAGGTTGCATTTTTTTTTCCTTTCAGCACTTGAAATATATCTTGCCAATGCTTCTAGCCTCTAGCGTTTCTGTAGAGAAACCAGCCGTTAGCATTATGGGAGTTCCCTTATAATTAACTCTGAGTTTTTCTCTTGCTGCCTTTAGAATCCTCTCTTTAACTTTTGCCATTTTTATTATAATATGTCTTGGTGTAGTCCTATTTGGTTTCAACTTGTTTGGGACCCCGTGTGCCTCCTGTATCTTGATATCAGTTTCCTTTAGATTAGGAAAGTTTTCAGACATAATTTCTTCAAATATATTTTCAATACCCCTTTCTTTTTCTTCTCCTTCTGGAATTCCTATCACGTGTAGATTGGTCTGCTTTATATTAGCTCATAGATCTCTTATATTGCTTTCATGTTTTTTTCATTTGGTTTTCTGTCTGCTGTCCTTATTGGGTGATTTCCATTGTTCTATCTTCCATGGCACTAATTCATTCCTCTTTATTACTCATTCTGCTGTTTAGTGCCCTTAGCTAAATATGTGGCTATGCAAATGAATTTTCTAATCTTTCTATGTTCCTCCTTATATTTTCTAGTTCCTTTCTAAAGGAGTCTGCATTACTGTTCCTATCAGCTCTTAATTCCTTTATATACAGCATTCATTCCTTCCATATTTTCACTATCTCCCTTTGAATTCAGTGTCTGTCAGACTGCAGAGGTTTGTTTTATTGTTTGGTGCTTCATATGAATTCTGTTATTTTAACTGTTAATGGTTCCTGAACTTCTTCATCTGTGGAATATGCTTCAGGCTCTTGACTTTTTTTCTCTGAGAGAGAGATAGATGAGAGGTTCAGGACCACAGAAGCTGTGGCTAAATCTAGTCTGAGGGTGTCCTATAGAAAAGATGAGAAACCAGTCCACACTCCTGGCAGCTTGATCACTTGAATATAAATTTCAGAGCAGGACAGCATGTCTTTCAACAGAAGCAGGGGTGGTGTGTATGTGTGTGTGTGTGTGTGTGTGTGTGTGTGTGTGTGTGCACACGCACACGTGCATGTGAACACAGAGGCTCAGCACTTCTTGGAACTCTTTCTTAAGCCACTTCTTATTACTAGTTCCTAAAGATGGATACTGGAGAGGTTCTTGGCTTCTCTCTTTGAGCTTTCCTAATAAGAGCTCTTTCCACATTAGATTGTGCATGTTGATGAGGTCATGAGAGGTTGTTGTTTTTTGTATATATATATGTGTGTATATATATATATATATATATATATGTAAAGATAAAATTATATTTTTGTTAGAGTACATTTGATTTATATTCTGCTGGACAGAGAAGTAATCCAGTCATAAATATATACACACACACACACACACACACACACACACACACATATATATACACACACACACATATATATATATAGCATTTTTTGCGTATTATCTTCTATCATTTTCTATCCTATGAAATTGGATAGAGAGGTTGTTGAATCAGGAGTAGTAGGAGAATGATAAACATGAATACTAGTGGGAGTTCCTGTCATGGTGCAGTGGTTAATGAATCTGACTTGTATCCATGAGGGTGCTGATTTGATCCCAGGCCTCACTCCGTGGGTTAAGGATCTAGTGTTGCTGTGAGCTATGATGTAGTTTGCAGGTGTGGCTCGGATCCTGTGTTGCTGTGGCTGTGGCATAGGCTGGCAGCTACAACTCCGATTCGACCCCTAGCCTGGGAACCTTCACATGCCATGAGTGTGGCCTTAAGAAGAAAAAACAAAAAGCAAAAAAACATGAGTACTAGTTAAAATATATGTAACTGGCAATAATATTTTTAGTTTTTCAAGCTGTGATATTGCAAGACTGAGGTCCAGGACACTGAGTCCAAACAACAGGTATGCATACTTTTTCTTCACATTTATATGTAATGTACATTTTGACTATTTATTTTGATCCATTTTGATTTGACTATATTTCATTGAAACTTCCTCCAAATACAACTTGTTAATGGCTTTTATTTTTCAAAACTTTAGTATTTAACAATTTGAAGGTCAAGACATATGTTTGTTTCTAAATATATAGGAACAAAATGTAAATATATCACTCTCCTAGGTCATATTTTTCTTTACCAGTTACATAGCTGCAAGTGAGTTCTAAGAGGCTGGCTCTCTCCTAGATGATGGAAAAATGTCACTGAGCCAGTTTTTTCTCTGTATCCAAGTCTCTTATCTGATAGTAAGTTCTTTCCTTTCACCTGATGCTATGATGCATTTTAAACGATATTTGTAGGGTCATGGCAATGCAGACAAACCTTGGCATATTCACCAATAGAAAGACCTCTGTTGTATCTGGCTGCTGTAAATAATAATGTGATGGCTTCTGCTTCTCTTACACTCCATTCATGCCAACTTACAGAAGAGGAGCATGAGGAGGGAGAACTAGAGCTCCATGTCTGAGTTCCTCCTCCTGGGGCTTCCGATCTGGCCAGAGCAGCAGGATGTGTTCTTTGCCCTGTTCCTGGGCATGTACCTGACCACAGTGCTGGGGAACCTGCTCATCATCCTGCTCATCAGGCTGGACCCTCGCCTCCACACCCCCATGTACTTCTTCCTAAGTCACCTGGCCCTCACAAACACCTCTCTTTCATCTGTCACTGTCCCTAAGATGCTGATGAACATGAAGACTCAGCATCAATCCATTGTCCATGGAGAGTGTGTAACACAGATGTATATTTTTGATTGCACTGATAACTTTCTTCTTGCAGTGATGGCCTGTGATGGATATGTGGCCATTTGTCACCCTCTACACTATGCCATCATTATGAGAGAGGAACTGTGTCTATGTCTGCTGACTGGATCCTGGCTCCTCTCCTGTGCCTATGCCCTGACCCACACCCTCCTCCTGGGGCTCCCCATTCCTTCTGTGCTGACAACATCATCCCCCATTTCTTCTGTGACCTTGCTGCTCTGCTTAAGCTCTCCTGCTCATACACCTCTCTCAATGAGCTGGTCTTATTCACTCTAGGGCCTGCAGTTTTCATTTTTCTTTTCTTTTCTTTTTCCTTTATAGCTGGTTTACAGTTCTCTGTCAAATTTTCAACTACAGTGTGGTGATGAGGTTACACATACATATATAGATATGTCACAAGTAATTAGACATAGTTCCTCGTGCAAAACCTTGTCCACCTGTGGCTCCCACTCTCCGTGGTGTGTCTATTCTATGGAACAATGATGGCAGTGTACTTTTCCTCCCCATCAAGCATGACAAAGACATCATTGCTTCCTTACGTACACCGTGGTTACCCTATGTTGAACTCTTTCTTCTACAGCCTGAGAAACAGAGACATGACATTGGCTCTGGGGAGTCTTTCCAGAAATGGTATTCTTTTAGCCAAGTGAGAATCACCTAACCATGTTCTTATTTCACTCACTGACATTGTTAGAAAAGTCTTAAAATGTTGTGTTGGCCACACATGTCTCTAGCACTTTTCTGTCTTTTAAATGGTCATTATGTTATTGGCTCAATCTCTTTCCCTTTAGTCCTATCTCTTGTCTGTTTATTCTTCTATAACCCTACATATGACATTACCCACAACACACATTCATCTTGTGGCCTGTAAATACCAGTCTCCTTTGTATATATGTGTGTATATTTAAATTTACTTTTCAATTTGTTATATATATAATTATGTTATAATTACATTTGGCTTTTTACAGCTTTTATGAAATATATATATATTAACTTGAATTATGGTCATTTATTCTTGGGCATTGGTTTTTAAATTGTTTAATTGATTAGTTAATTAATTAATTAGGAGTGCAGTTGGCATATGATGTGTTAATTTCAGGTGTAGTGCAAAGTGCCTAAGTTTTAGGTTGTTTTCCCTTATATGCTATTACAAAATATTGAGTATAGTTCCATGTGCTATGTAATTGGTCCTTGTTAGTTATCTATTTTATATACAGCAATGTGTATATATTAATCTCAAACCATAATTTGTCCATTCCCCTTTTCCCCTTAGATAACCATAAGTTTGTTACCTATATTTGTGTGTCTACTTCAGTTTTCTGTATACGTTCATTTGCATCTCTCTCTTTTTTTTTTTTTTTGCATTTTTAGGGCCACACACAAGGCAAATGGAACTTCCCAGGCTGGGCCTTGAATTGGAGCTACAGGTGCTGGCCTACAACACAGTCACAGCAATTCATGATCTAAGCCACATCTGCAACTTGCACCACAGCTCAAGGCAATGCTGGATCCCCAACCCAATGTCAGGGATCAAACCCACATCCTCAAGGATACTAGCTTGATTCATTTCCATTACATCACAATGTAAACTCCCCTATGATTTTTTTAAGATACTAAATATAACTGATATCATATGATATGTTTTTCACTGTTTGGTTTACCTCATTCAGTATGATAATCTGTGGCTAAATCCATATTGCTACAAATAACATCTTTCATTCCTTTTATGGCTGAGTAGTATTCTATTATACATATGTGCCACATCTTGTTTAACATTCATCTGTTAATGGATATTTCAGTTGCTTCCATGTCTTGCCTTTTTGCCTTCCCAAGCTACAAACATCCAGTTAAGATTCTAATATTTCATTTTAGTAAAGTCCAAAATGCTTATCAATCCAATATCAAGTTAATGAAGTACTATTGATGATTTGCTAAACCTAAATAAAATTTAATTTGATTGTGTTTTCCACAATAGGGGTGCAAAGAGTAGTCAATCCAATTACCAAATATCCCATTCCAGGAAGACTAAATATCCCCCTGAATTGGATTTTTGTGTTGAGAACATTCTATAGCTATCAGATTAATTTTCAACTGAGAAATGAGTATTGTCTTTTCTCCAGCAATCTCACTTCTGACAAACCTAAATGAATGAATTTATTATTTATACACCCAAAAATATCTAGTGAATGACTTCTATGTGCAAGGCAACATTCTACATTTTGAGAATACAAGTGAAATAAAAATGTATCCCCTTATAAAGTTTATATTCCAGCACCCCAGATCCAGCTCATTATTGTCTCTTTTTTCCATAGAAGGTTTTAACGTTCTAACACACCATAAAATTTTCTTTTTAAAATCATCATTATTTCTTTACTGGGATTAAAGTTCTATGGAAGAAGGGTTTCTATGTCTGAAATAAAAATATTCTAAGTTTTTGGTAGGTAAAACTTCTATGAATAAATGCAGCATAAAAAGGGGGAGCAAGGAGTTCCTGATGTGGCTTAGTGGTAACAAACCCCTTTAAGTGTACATGAGGACTAGGGTTTGATCTCTGGTCTTTCTTAGTGGGTTAAGGATCCAACATTGCTGTGAGCTGCACTGTAGGTCATAGACACAGCTCTGACCCAACTTGATGTGGCTGTTGTGTAGGCCAGAAGCTACAGCTCTGATTCCACACCTAGCCTGGGATTTTCCATAGATTAGGGGTTTGGCCCCCAAAGAACAAACAAAAGGTGGGAGTGGGAGTGCAATAGTGCTGGTGTGGGGTTCATAATTTCACACTGTGTGGATTAGGTAGAGCTCATTGGGAAGGGAACCTCCAAAGATGTTAGTGAGGACAGGGAAGTGAGCCATGGGGATATCTAGGCAAAAGCGTGAAGATCACCTGCAAATACCCCAAGGGGAGATAGTGCCTGGCCAATTCTATGGACATTAATTGGGCCTCCGTACCTGGACAGGATTAAGTTGGGGAGGGATGGTGGGTTATACATACAGAGATATCAGAGGACCTGATTCGTGGGGCCCTTAAAGTCATTATAGGTTTATTAGTCAAGGTTCTCCAGAGAAGTAGAACAAATATGGTGTGTGTGTGTGTGTGTGTGTGTGTGTGTGTATAAAAGAGAGATTTATGGAGTTCCTGTTGTGATGCAATAGGATTCGTGGCATTTCTGCAATGTGTTAAAGTATCCAGTTGCCACAGCTGTGGCATAGGCTGCAATGCATCTCTGATCTGATCCCTGGTCCAGGAAGTTTCCTATGCCATGGGATGACCAAGAAAGAAGAAAAAGAAAAGAGAGAGAGAAGTTCCTATTTGGTTCAGTGGAAATGAATCTGCCTAGTATCCATGAGGATGTAGGTTCAATCCCTGGCTTTTCTCAGAGCATCAGGGAACTGGCATTGCCATGAGATACAGTGTAAACTGAAGATGTGGATCAGATCCCACATTGCTGTGGCTGAGGCGTAGGCAGGCAACTGTAGCTTCAATGTGACACCTTGCTTGGGGATTTCCATTGGTCATGGATGTGGCCCTA
>PVHT021183634.1:9835426-9839677 GCA_004024745.2 Catagonus wagneri
ATCTTCTCTTCACTATTGAGCAATTTCCCAGCCACCTCTGCACATAGTGCTGATGGAATTAAAGTACCATGTCCATATTATTCCCTTCTGTTCACATTGCTGCTCATGGGTGTCATTAGGTGCTTTGGTTCACCTGGAGGTTATCTGTGAGATCCTGGGCCACGTCTGACCAAGCAGCTTTCAGTGAGAGGATTGTGATTGGCAGGAGGGTCCAGGACCTGGTCCCTCCTTGTGCCCCATGAACTGAGTCAGTTAATAACCCCGAGCAATTCCCTGGTCTGGAGCAAATATCTACTGAGAGATTCCTACACAGTGTTAATGTCATGTTCCTCTCCCAGGCATATTTTAACATTTACCTTTTCACTTTTTACATTTCTCCTTAGTCTCTCTACACCCCCATAAAAACAAATGAGTGGATTCCCTGTAGTGAAAAATGATCAGAAAATCAATGTTTGAGATCAGGTTCTACTATGCAATAACTACATGAGATTGCTTAAGCAATTTCACTACTCCTCTTGGTTAAATGCAGGGGAAAAAAACATTCTCTGCTTCCCAGACAGAAATAAAGAATATTGGATTGGATGTTATCGAAAGCATATGAACACAATTTGCAAACTCAAGGGCTACAGGAACATAAGTGTGGACAATTATCTGAGCAGGAGGACTCCTTCAAACACCGAAATAGTCTTCTTAATTTCTTGCCTATTTGTCTAACTAAAGACAGGGAGGGATAATAGAGTCATAGAAGCATGGGAGCGAAAAGTGACTATAGCTGTTACTAACTCTATGGTCATGCTCATTTCCTATTCCTTCTGAGTATGTTAATAGTGAAATTTTATATTTTTTCAAAATTTTTAAGACTGCATCTGCAGCATATGGCAGTTTCCAGGCTAGGGGTTGAACCAGAGCTGTTGCTGCTGGCCTACACCACAGCCACAGCAAAGCCAGATCTGAGTCCTGTCTTCAACCTACGCTGCAATTCATGGCCTCTCTGGATCCTTAAGAGTGGCCAGGATTTGAAAGAGTATCCTCATGGATACTAATTGGGTTCTTAACCCACTGAGCTACAAAGGAATTTCCCAAAAGTGAAGTTTCCTCCTAGGTTCTTGAAAAGTTCAGTGAGGCAATCATGGAAAAATGTATTGTCTTCCATTGTGTTTATTAACTGTCAGTTATTATCACTGTGAAGATTGGTTTTGGGAAATAGAGCTGGTCAGTCTGGTAACTGAATTCTAAGAGACATACCAATCCTTCAGTATCTCTCAGCTCTTGGATCCCATCTCAGATTTCAAGTAACATCCTAATGATGAATATCTAGATCTGAACCAAGTTGGAGGATCCGATGTAGATGGAGATAGATGGAGGTACATGCACTGAAGGAAGGTTTATTTCTTGGAAAGAAGATAAACATGCACTAAGACAAGTTTGAGCAGGGAACTTACCCCAGTGATAAGGTATGAGCTCAGAAATTCACCTTGAGTGTGAGAGCTCACATAAGTTAAAATAAGTTTCATGTTACCTTGATGGTCCTTTATGGTGACCACCTCATAATATTGTTTTATTAAATTCCTGAGCTTGATACTTATGTGGAGTATACACATACTCTAATAAAAATAATCTATGCAATTTTTCATGTTTATTTTATGCAGAAAAGTGTTCTTAGATATTAATGCCTAATGAATTAGAATCCTTTTGGTTAACTCTATGAAGACGTGATATTGGCATCTTCATGTTACAGAGCGATGACCTGAGGCCAAGAGAGATTTAGTGTCCAAAATCCTACAGTGAAAAAGTGGTGGGACCAAAATTGTAAAACAGGGAATCTGACTTTACGTTCATGACTTATTTAGTCCTTG
This sequence comes from Catagonus wagneri, assembly GCA_004024745.2. Classification (NCBI taxonomy): domain Eukaryota; kingdom Metazoa; phylum Chordata; class Mammalia; order Artiodactyla; family Tayassuidae; genus Catagonus; species Catagonus wagneri. Next base: position 9,837,283 of record PVHT021183634.1, read on the forward strand.
GTCAGTTATGCCCTTGAGGGTTCATCTCCTGAGGGAAGAGGTCGTGTATGTTGTATTTGTTTGTCTACATCCGATTAATAGCTAGTGTCAGAAACATGGTTGTTTAAAAAGAAATAAAATGAATTTGCAGGTTTTCATTGAAGGGAATCATGGTGAATATTGAAAGTGTGTCACTTGCTTAGCAACACTAGGTGATAAAATAATACAGGAATTCTTTTTTTCCATAAGAATGTAAGAGACCACTGTATGGTGGCCACAATTGCCAGTTCAATGTCTCTGATATTCTCACTCCCCTCCTTTCCCAACAGACAGGTGAGGAGCATGAGGAGGGAGAACCAGAGCAGCGTGTCTGAGTTCCTTCTCCTGGGGCTCCCGATCTGGCCAGAGCAGCAGGGTCTGTTCTTTGCCCTGTTCCTGGGCATGTACCTGACTACAGTGCTGGGGAACCTGCTCATCATCATGCTCATCAGGCTGGACCCTCGCCTCCACACCCCCATGTACTTCTTCCTCAGCCACTTGGCCCTCACAGATGTCTCTTTTTCATCTGTCACCATCCCTAAGATGCTGCTGAACATGCAGACTCAGGATCAATCCATTTCCTATGCAGGGTGTGTAACACAGATATATTTTTTCATATTTTTTGGTTGCATTGATAACCTTCTTCTTGCAGTGATGGCCTATGACAGGTATGTGGCCATTTGTCACCCTCTTCACTATGCCATCATCATGAAGGAGGAGCTATGTCTATGTCTATTGGCTGGATCCTGGCTCCTTTGCTGTGCCTATGCCCTGACCCATACCATCCTCCTGGCTCAACTGTCCTTCTGTGCTGACAACATCATCCCCCATTTCTTCTGTGACCCTGCTGCTCTGTTCAAACTGTCTTGCTCAGACACCTCTCTCAATGAGCTGTTCATATTCACTGCTGGGTCTGCGATTCTCATTTTTCCTTTGAGTGGCATCTTGGTGTCTTATGGCCGCATTGGAGTCTCCATCCTAAGGGTTCCCTCTACTAAAGGGATCTGCAAAGCCTTGGCTCCCACCTCACTGTGGTGTCTCTATTTTATGGAACAATTATGGCCCTGTACTTTTCCTCCTCATCAGGCCAGTCCCAATGGAAGTATCATTGCTTCCATGATGTACACAGTGGTCACCCCCATGCTGAACCCTTTCATCTACAGCCTGAGAAACAGAGACATGATATTGGCTCTGGGGATTCTTTTCAGAAATAAGAACCTTTTTCACCAAGTGAGAATCACCTAACCTTGTTCTTATTTCACTCACTGCCCTCGTTAGAAAAGTCTTAAAAATTTGAGTGTTGGGTAGCCATGTCTCTAGCACTTTTCCTCACTGTTCTTAAATGATCACTTATTGGATCAGTCTCTTTTCCTTTAGTTATATCTTTTGTCCATTTACTTTCTATCACCCTAAATATGACATTACCTGCAACACACATTCAAGTTGTGATCTTCAAAGCACCTTACTCCTTTTGGTGTATATGTAAGTGTGTTTAAATTTTGTTTTTTCCAATGTGTTATATTAGTATTACATTTCTTTTTTTTTACAGATTTATTGAATTTATATACATCGTAAGATTTATTATGGTCATCTATTGGGAATTGCTTTTTAAAATTTAATTTATTAATTAGAAGAATAATTGACTTCCATTGGGTTAGTTTCAGGTGTAGAGCAAAGTGATTCAGTTTTATATTTATTTTGTAGTATATGTATTTTTCAGATTGTTTTCCCATATATGTTATTATAATATACTCATAATAGTTACATGGACTATAAAATTGGTCCTTGCTAGTTATTTATTTTATGTATAGCAATGTGTATTTGTTAACCCCAACTTCTAATTGTACCTTTTCTTTTCCCCTTTTGGTAACCACAAGTTTGTTTTCTATGAGGGTGGATCTATTTCTGTTTGTATGTAAATTCATTTGTATCATTTTTTTAGATGCCTCATATAAGCAATATCATGATATATGTTTTTCTCTGCCTATTTTATTTCACTTAGTATGACAATCTCTAGGTTCATCCATGGTGCTACAAATAGCATTATCTCATTCATTATATGGATAAGTAATATTCTCAGCCTTGTAAATATATGTACCACATCTTTATCATTCATCTTTTGATGGACATTTAGGTTGCTTACATGTCTTTGCTTCTTGCCTTCCTAATCTACAAACATTCAGTTAAGTTTCTAAAGTTTAGTTTTAGTCAAGTATAAAATTCTTAGCTTCTCCATGTAGTATCAAGTTAATAAAGTACTTTCGATCATATTGTAAACTTAAATAAACTTTAATTTGATTGTGCTTTTGACAGTAGGAGAACACAGTGTAGTCAATCCAATTGCTAAATTTCCCCATTCCAGAAAGACTGATTTCCC
>PVHT021183634.1:9846553-9856576 GCA_004024745.2 Catagonus wagneri
TAACTGGGAATGGTTTTTGAGCTTCTTCATCTTGTTTGTGGTTTTCTTTTTCTGTGAGTTTGGGGAGGCCATGCTGTAGACTTGGAAGGCTACTTCTAGGGAGGAGCTCCCCTTTGTATTTTTTGGTGGGGTTACTATTTATTTTTGGTGTAGGAGTTTGACTATTTGATGTCTATTTCTTTGGAATGAGCAGGCTGTTTTCTCAGTGGTACTCTGAGTGTTCTCTGTGAGAGTGTAGGAATGGCTAAAGTCGACAGTGGGAGCCTAGTCTCTACGCTCTCAATTGCAGGAAGGTGGCGCTGTCCACTCCTAGTTGCCCAGCCCTCGGATGTGGTCGCAAGCTCCAGGCAGCTCTACCCGGTGTCTTAAGCATTTGGCAATAGCAGCAGCAGGAAGTAGGATTTCCCCTGGGAGTGAGAGCCACGGGAAACTAGTGTTCGACTGCAAAGTCCTCTTTTGAGGTGACTGGAACCACAAGCGGTACCCATCAGAGGCTGGCTCAGCAGGCTGGCATTTGTTCCACCCTTCCACTGATGCTTTCTTGTCTGTTGGGGTGGGTGGCAGTGGCTGGCGCCGGCGCCACTCCTCTGCGAAAGCTAGCTCCTTCTGGTCGCGTACTGCTCCACCCACCAGAGCTACCAGCTCTGTGGGTTGATGCAGTCGCCTAGGTCTGTGGACCAGCCCAGGGCCCCGCCACCCCCACCGATGCTGGCTGGCGCAGGCGCCTGGGTCCACAACCTGGCACTGTGCTCCGCCTACAGGCTTCTAGGCACGGCTCCACTTCTGCCGCCGCGGCTGCAGCCTCCACTGGCTCCTCCCCACTTCTGCTCTCTTTGGTGGGTCACCGTCACCCCCCCCGCGTGCTAGTTCAAGTTGCTTCCTATGGCGGCCAGCCCCTCCTCCTCTCCTCTTCCCTAACAATGGAGGCTTGCCTCCCCTGCGGGACCAGACTTCCTCGGTTCCCTCAGTTCTGGTTTTGCTCTCCACAAATCCTAGAATATCACTGTTCCTTGTCCTATTCCCGCAATCACCGCAGCCACTGACCTCTGCCCTCTCGCAGGGACTAACCTTAGGAACCTGTGTCTTAGCTCCCAGGCACCGCCCGGCGCCTCAGGCTGTGGTGTCTGCTTGAGTATTCAGGTCTCTAACTCCAATTTTCCTATCTCAATCCAGCTGCTGCATTTTTCTCAGGCTTTGATGTCCCTCTAGTTCCGTTGGTCATTGATCCGCTGATCGTTGTTTAGGTTTCTTCCCAGGAAACTTTTCTTTTTCACAGCTCCCTCCCTGGAGTGCTGGTTACGGTCCTAATTGCTTTTCTCTCTCACTTTTTTTTTCTTCAGTTGTTCTACCCAGTTATTTCAAGGGTTTCTTGCAGTTTTTGGAGGTTTAAATTAATCAGCATTCAGATGATTATTTGTCCAACTTGTTTTATATTTAGATGCGTTTTTTGATGTATTTGTGGGTGAGGGTGAGCACGACCTCTTACTCCTCCAACATCTTGCCGCAGTCTTGGATTAGTTTTAATCTAGGAAATGGGAATTGTCTTTTCCCCATGGATCTCACTTCTATTAGGAAAAGGCTAAATGCATGAATTTATAATTTATGCACCCAAAATATCTACAGCATCACTACTATGTGCCAGGCAATGTTGTACGTTTTGAGAATAAAGTTAAAAAAATATATCCCCTTGTAGAGTTTACATTCCAGCACTCCTGATCTAGCTCATCCTGCTCAGTTTTCGCATAGCAGGATTTAACTTGCTAAGACACCCTAAATTTTACTTATTTTTAAAATTTTCACTGTTTTTTTATTGGGTTGAAGGTTTTGTGGAAGATGGGTGTCCACGTCTGAAATAAACTCTAGGGTTTTTTGTCCATATAAACTTCTATGAATAAAGGAGGCTTAAGAAGTGGGGAGCAAGGAGTTCCCATCATGGCTCAGTGGTAATGAACCAGACTAGACCCATGAAGATGCAGTTTCAATCCCTGGTCTTGCTGACTGGTTTAAGGATCCAGCATTGCCATAAACTGTGATGTAGGCTGATAGCTGCAGCTCTAATTCCAACCCTAGCCTGGATCTTTCGTATACCATGGGCGTAGCCTTAAAAAAGCAATAATAAAAAAGGGGGGGAGCAAGAGTGCTGGGGTGAGGTGCATAATTTAAAATTATGTCTAAGTCTAGGTGAGCTCATTGGGAAGGTATCATTGAAAAAACATTAGGGAGGACTGATAAGTGAGCCATGGGGATCCCTTGGCAAAAGCGTGGAGATCAGCAACAAGAAGTACTCTGAGGTGAGTTGGTTCCTGGTCTGTTACAGAACATTAATGGGGTCCTAGTGGCTGGACAGGGCTAAGTTGGGTAGGGGTGGTGATTACTTCAGAGTTTTCAGAGAATCAGATTTGTAGGACACGTGAATGTGCAGGGTGGGTTGGCAGGCTGGAAAACCAGGAAAAAGTTGCAGTTTGAGTCTGAAGGCAGGCTGCTGACAGAAATGTTTCTTCCATGTAGAAGGTCACTCTTTCTCTTAAGATCTTTATAAGATCTTTAACTAATTAAATGATAACTACCCACCTTACGGACGACAGTCTGCTTTATTCAGAGTCTCAGGTTGCAGTGTTAATCTCATCCACAAATATACCTTTGTAGAAACTTCTAGAAGTGTATCTGACCAAATATCTAGCTCCTGTAACCTCGCCAAGTTGACATAGAAAATTAAGCATTATGGAGTTCCTGTCATAGCTCAGTGGTTAACGAATCTAAGAACCATGAGGTTGTGGGTTCGATCCCTGGCCTTGCTCAGTGGGCTAAGGATCCAGCATTGCCATGAGCTGTGCTGTAGGTTGTAGATGTGGCTTGGATCCCACATTGCTGTGGCTGTGGCATAGACTAGTGGCTACAACTCCAATTAGACCCCTAGCCTGGGAACCTCCATATGCCATGGGTGTGGCCCTAGATAAGGCAAAAAAAAAAAGAAAATTAAGCATTATAAGTTGAATTTTTGGTTCTGAGTATGATTTGGGAACCCAGTGGAAGATAATCAGTAAAGCAATAACATGAATGTACTTGATTTTGTTATTGTTTATTTAATAACACCCAGAGTTTTGGAGGTATAAATGACATACGATAAACTTCATATGGCTAAAGTATACCATTTGGCTCAGAAAACTGCATATAGAACCACATGATATAGCAATGCAACTCCTGGGCATATATCCAGATCAAACTATAATTAAAAAAGATACATGTTCCTCTATGTTCATAGCAGCACTGTTCAAAATAGGCAAGACATGGGAATTACCTAAATGTCCACCCACAGATGAGTGGATAAAGAAGATGTTGTGTGTGTGTGTATGTGTATGTATGTATGTATGTATGTATGTATGTATGTGTATATATATATATATATATATATAATAGAATACTCCTTAGCCATAAACATGAGTGAAATAATGCCATTTGTGGCTACATGAAGCCACTAGATGTTTTCATACTAAGTGCATTAAGTCAGAAAAACAAGAACAAACATCATATGACATCAGTTGTATTTGGAATCTAAAATATGGCACAAATGAATCTATCTACAAAATAGACACAGACTCATAGACCTACAGAACAGGCTTGTGATTGCCAAGGGGGAGGGAGTGGGATGGATGGGGAGTTTGGGGTTAGTAGATGCAAAGTATTACATGTAGAATGGATAAGCAATGAAGTCCTACTCTGTAGTACAGGGAAATATATCCAGTCTCTTGGGAGAGAAAATGATGGGAGATAATATAATAGATGGAATATATATGTATATGAATGAGTGGGTCTCTGTGGTACTGCAGAAATTGATGCAGCATTACAGATCAACTTTATTTTAAAAAAGTAAAAAAAATAAAGTATACCATTTGAATAGTTTTGACCTATGTACACACCCATGAAATTATTACCACAGCCATCAAGATCATGAATTTCCCCGATGTCTACCCTCCTGCTCTCTCTTTGCTCCTCCCATTTGTCCTCAGGGGAACCACCAATCTGTTTCTGTCAAATGGATTCTTTTGCATCTCCTAGAAGCTTAGTTCACTGGAATCATACAGTTCATATTCTTTTCTTGTTGCCTTCTTTTACTCAGCATGAGATCTTGTGATTCAATCATGTTCCACTATGTATGAGTAGCTCATTCTTTTTATTAATGAGTAGTATTCCATTGTATGGATATACCCCAGCTGTTGTGTCCATCCACTTTTCAAAAATATTTTAAATTTTTTATAATTTCAAAATTTGTAACTATTTATTTTAAAAATTTAAACTTTCTATTTATTTTTTTTTACTTTCATTAAACTTTTTATTGAAGTATAGTTCATTTACAATGTTTTGTTAGTATCTAGTGTACAACAAAGTGACTAAGTTATAAACACACACACACACACACACACAAACACAAACACACATATATTCTTCTCAGATTCTTTTCCTGGACAGGTTATTACAAAATATTGAGTAGAGTTTCCTTTGCTATACAGTAGGTAGATTCAATTACTAAGAGTAAATCCATTGAAGAACATTGGGGCTATTTACAGCTTCTGGCTATTAAATAGAGGTGTTATGAACATTCTTGTAGAAGTCTTTGTTTTTCTTTGTACAAACCTAGTCATATGGTAGGTATATATTTAACTTTTAAAAACATTTTCAAGCTGTTTTGGTATTCCCACGAGCAGTGTGTGAGAGTTCCAGTTCCATCATATCTTCAGTGACACTTGAGAGCAGCAAACTTTCAATTTTAACCAATTGAATAGGTGTGTAATCTTATAAACCAGTCTAGAGATGGCGAGCCACTCAATTGAAGGGGTCTCTGTTTTTCTGAAAAAGAATCCTGTATTATGGGGGTATTTTTAAAAATTTCTTGTGTCTCCCTAGCTCCATGCATGATTTTCATCATTATGTAGAACTTGTCGCCATTTCTCCACCATTCATTTTGTCTTAAAATGTTTTTCTGTGCGATCTCCAGTTTGAAAGTGTGTTATAAGAGAGGGATTTCTAATTATGTCATTATCTGTTATGTCTCTGGTGTATATGTCAGTGTTACATTTGTAGGAGTCCTAATGGGTATTTGAGTAAATGAGTGAAATAATGAGAAAAATAATTCATTCAACAGTTACCAATCACATTTGCCTGTTGTGAGCCATAGCTGATCTCTAGTGATATAAAGACATTGACAATAAACCTTAACATTTAGTGAGCTTTCATTAGGTGCTCATTTAACCATCCTTCAAATTCATACAAAAATAACAATTATTATTTCCACATTGAAGAAACTGAGTCTCAGTGGTCTTTGATAAGTTGCTTATTTATGCTCTCTTAGTAGGGAAAGAACCCAGAGTCTTTTCCCCAGAATTTTATATTCAATCTCCCTACTCATGAACAAGGAATAGACCATGCCCTAAAAACTTTCCAGGGATGTGGGGAGTTGTGCACATTTTAAGGGGCTTTGTGTTAGCATGAAAGCCTGTGTCAATGTTGGGAGCCTGCAGAAGACTACAGAAACCCTTATGCTGTGTGGACGATACACTGTTGTGTGTGGGGGGAGCTGTGCTCATGATGCAGAGGCCACGGCAGTTGGGGAACTCCTGCTTATCATTGCAGATTTGACCAGATGCCCAAGGTACCACTGATATTAGGGACACTTTCTTCTGTGAAACAAGGTGCAGCTAAGGCCCTGTGAACCCTAATCATCCTCCTTCCCAAGGGGCCAGGATGGTGTTGGGCAGTTGACCCAGTAGACTTTCTCTATTCAGGGACTGGGGTTGATTCCCTCTAGGGTCTCTTTAGGATGGAGAAAAGGAGATCTCCTTGTGCATCATTTTGGAGCAGGTGAACTGACCAAAGATTCTCTTAAAGTCCTTGGCCACCAAGGTTTGCTCTTTTTATTTGGGTTCTGGGTCTTCTGGACAGAAAGTCGGGATTCAGGTAGCAGAATGAAACAGAAGGTATTTGAACTCAGCACAGGTATAGCTTAGAAACCTCTTGCAGGGCTGAGAGAATACTTGATTTTATCAGGGTCAACAGTTAATGAGGAGCATAGCCCATACTCAGTTCTGAGTACTGAGGCCAAGGACTCAATATACTTCCTCTACACTTTCCTGGAAAAGGTTCTAGGAAAACCTCTTTGTTTATTGGTTAATGTGTGCTTTTATATATGAGTTCCTATTCAGAGTCTGAGTTCATACATCTGATATGTGATTTTTTAGGTTGCTGGTGTTTTTATGTTTGTTGAGATTATAAAAGTGTGTGCATAGTTATGTGGATTATTTTGCATATCTTTCTTCTGTGTTATTTATTATTTTATTTATGTGAATCTTTGAGTTACTGAGCCATAAGCCACCGTTACTGTCCTATAGATCACAGGTGGAAAGAAATTACAAATCAATAATTTAAGTCTGCACATTAGTGTGCGTTTCATGCACAAGTTTTAGGAGCTTCTGTTTCATGTCTATGAGCCCAAATATTCCTTTAACTGTCTTTCAACAGTGGCAAAGTCACTGTATTGGTGAGCAGTTCATGTGTACTTCCACCCCTGGGTAAGTGCCACATACTAATGGATATGAGCTCAGTGTCTGCAATGTGTCAGGCTGGAGCTCAATCCTCAGTCTGGTCCTGCAGTGTTTTTGTGATCTTAGGAAGTGACTTCAATTCTCTGAGTCTTTAGAATCCTCATGGATGCAGAAGAAGTAACTCTGCATACATTAGAGTGTTGTTTTGAGAAATAAGTGAGGAAAGCATACAAATTATTTAGCATGAAGACTGACACATAATTGGTGTTCAGTAAAAAGGTATTTTTTATTGTCTTGATTCAGACTCTGTGTTTGTGTTATGAAGGTTCCTCTTTCACTATTGTATGGGGTAGGACAGGTAGTCTGAGAAAACAGATCCAGCCAAAGTCTCCTTCTCCAACTTGAAGGTCGCAGTCTGACTTTCCTTCCAGGGCTCATGGCCCAGCTGTCTCCTTCACAAGGTCCTACCTGAATCAAGGTTACTGGGTGGTTCTCATCATCTCTTATGGTTTCTCTGTGAGGACCAGCACAGTGTATGTGAGTGAGTGGCCATACCTCTGTAAATGGTAGTCATTGTACTCCTTGGTTGCCACAAACTGAAAGAACCATTGACACACACAAGATCCTGGTCCTGTTACTCTGTCCAAACTTGTATTGCTTGCTGCACAGCAGGCTGATTTATTAATGGAGAGACCACTGGTAGAGGCAAGGAATAGTGAATTTATTTGGAAAGCCAGCAGATGGAGAAAATTGTGTCCCAAATAACTATATTCCATGAGTTAGAATTCGGGCTTCTCTTATACTGAAGGGGGTAAGTGTATGGTTGGTTGCTGCGAAGTTCTTGGTGCTGGAATCTTTTGTTCTTGCAACTGTCCACATAAGTGAGATCACAGTGCTCCTATAAACCGTCAACTAGACAACTGTTATTCTCTGTTTTGCAACCATTTATCTCCATATGAATGGGAAAGTGTTACACCTTTGAAGGTTAGAGGCTTGTGAATGGGCTTTTCTGTATATTTCATGCTAGAGCCAACATAACCACTTGTAGCAAAAGCAGTGGAATCAAAACTTAAAGTAAAAGAAACAGGTCTAATATGGACTAAGATTTGTTCTTCTGTTTCAGTCTCTGAGGTGCACTTGCTATCCAGTCCCTATACTTGAATGAGAATGTGAATCTCAAGTCCTTCTTCAAGGCTATGAGGTTGGTAATCCATACTTCTAACCTAACTTCTAAAGAAACATTAACCTGGAATCCACCATCAAAAAGCCAAGTCACCTGAGGTAACTAGTTTATCTCTTAGCTGCATTTTCCATATTTATAAAATGCAGACATGAGCTTTGCCTAGTGTACGAAGCAGACCTAAAATATAATTATTGTTTTGAGTGGTTAAAGCATGAGAAAATCCTTTGTATGATATGTAAATATGAGATGTAATTTTTTCTTAGAGGTAGAGGAATATTTTGGAGAAAAGTAGTTGACATAATATAGCTTCTCCGGATATTTTAACTACCGAGGGTTTAATTCACAGCTGAGTGGTTAAGAGCATGAATCTTGATCAGACAGACCTATGCTGTGATTCCACCTGTTGCACTTAATTGTGTATATCTTTGCACAATTAAATGATGTATACTTTTGTTTTCTTCTGGTTAAAATATGTATAATAATACTTTTTGTGTTATGGGGAAGATTTACTTTGAAATTGTACGTGAAACACTTGGAACAGTGCCTGGAACTATTGACATTATTGTGGAAGCCCTCATCATGGGACTCCAATAACAAAGACCTAATTGCTTCAGTTGTGTATGCAGTAGTTAACTCCCATGCTGAACCCCTTCATCTATAGTCTCAGGAACAGAGATATTAAACAGGCCTCAGAGATATTGGTCAATAGGGTTAACTTCTTGAAGTGACAATTACTTAAAACCTTTTTTACAGTCATGAGCACAGTGAGATTATATCCTAAAATTATATGTTTGGAAACTCTGTAGCTTCAAAACAGTATGCATTCAGCCATCATATACAGTGTTAATATGTCAATAATGTCCAGTTTGTTACTTGCATTACTGATATTCCTTATCTTTAATTTTTCTGCCTTTTCATCATCTCTCATAAAGTATGTGAAAAATCCTCTGCAAAATATGTCACATAAATGTGATTGTGGTATTGTCTTTTTCTCCTTTTAGATTTGTCTAGTTCTGCTTATGTATTTTTTATACTATGTTATTGAGACCATACCAATTTAGCATCATGTTCTGCACCTTGTGGACTGATTCTTCTCTGTAAAATGTGCTGAAATTGGCTTGCATTGGCTTCAAGCTGATTGTGAACATCTCTTTTCATTTCCACAGTCAATGACACCATGCTAGTGGATTGTTCAGTCACGATGGGCACAATTACACTATAGAAATTTGCTAATGCAACAAAGCAATGCGCTCCTATGATAGAGAGCCATTTCTTATTCATTGAATAGCACACCAATGCACTTATAGTTGAGGCAAGATTTCTCTTTTCCAATGGCTCCTACCCTCAAATCTCATTTACTACCTCTGATACTTAGATATACCAGCTTTCTTTTAGTTAGTGTTTATATTTATTTGTTTTCCAGCACTTTAAACTTTCTTATGTCCTTATATCTGGAAAGTGTTAGTTCTTAGCAGTGTAAAGTTGGGTTTCAGCCTTTTTATATAGGTTGACCATCATTGTATTTCTGGAGAATTTTATCTATTAACATCCAATATAATCATAATATATTTGAATTTATGTTTTTCATGTTTCTATATGTTTTCCAATTGAGACATATGATTTCATATTTATTCTCACTTCTCTTTATCCCTTTAGATTAATTAAAATATATTTTGTTATTCAATATCAACTCAACTCATTAATCATATTATTTTATAATTCTTTTCTGAGCTTTATGTAGAGATTATGACTTGCTTTTTTCTTAAAAAATTTTATTGTTGTATAATCTGCTACCCAACATGAAATTTACCATTTTAACACTTTGAGGTATACAATTAGGTGGCATGTAGTTCATTCATCACTGCTATTTTGTTCTAGGGCTTCAAAAGGGAACTACAAAATATCAATGCAATTGAGTACTTCACAGCTATGAAAAAATGACAAGCATACTTATGAATCAATATGGAGGGTTTTCCATGATATATTACTAAATGAAAAAAACAATGCATAATTGAGAATCTATAGCGTGATTCTTCCTATGTGAAAAGGAAGTAAAAATAATATATACCTGTATTTTCCCATTGAGCATGAAGAAACACATGAGGAATCAATTTTAAACTAATGAGACTGCTTATCTATAGGGGGTGGCTTGGGAATAGGATAGATAATATGTAGAGATGAGTATATTTATTTGCATAGTTTTGACTATGTTATCCCTTACCTAGTAAAAAATAAAAGGAAGGTGATGGAAAATATAACACAACAGAATAAAAAAATGAGCCTAACTATATTTTGAGTTAAAAC
>PVHT021183634.1:9857576-9927432 GCA_004024745.2 Catagonus wagneri
TTCTTTCTGTCCCACTCCTGACCTATCTTTTATGGATAAACATTCCTTTAGTTTGTTTCTAGTTTCTACATCCTAGATTCTACATCCTAAATTTCTTTTGTATATATTTCCTGGCTATATTCCCTGAGATCACTTAGAAGTCTTGTAAGCAAAAACACATGAATGACAAATTTGAATTTTTAATATTAGTGTCTTCTAATAGGAGCCAAAGTTACTTAGAAAAATGCTTGATACTAGGGTTGGGACCAGGACATAACAAAACCAGGGAAATTTTGCTGAGCTTGAAAAAAAAAGTGCTCAATGAACCAAGGGGACATAGAAGCCTGGTGGAAGGGGCTCCCATTCACCATATCTGGAATAAGTAGAGCTTCAAAATGAATAACATCAGTAATTGCTTACAAGTCAGAGAATAAATAAGAATTCATGAGTTCATGATGATATAAATAAATCACTGAAAAAAGCAAATGAATGTGGAGTAAGGAAAGTTCTTTCATATGCAAGAATACAGCTAATCAACATAGAGGAAAGGATCAAATTAGAAAATCATCATTTGGCCCCCACATTTGAAATAGTTTTTTCCATGTAAGAATCATCAATGGATGGGAAAAATTGTATTAGGAAAAAGGGTTGTGCTTTTAGAGTCTTAAAATATCTATCAAATGATACTTAATTACAAAGGCTAAAACAGTAAGTTAGTGTAGAGAACCTCAAAAGCACCACCTTAACCAGTTGATCAATGATAACATCAGTAGTAATTGGAAATTTTTTTTTCTTTTTAGGGATGCACGTGTGGTATATGGAAGTCCCCAGGCTAGGGGCAGAATCAGAGCTGCAGCTGCTGGCCATCACCATAGCCACAGAAACAGAGGATACCAGGTGCATCTGCTGCCTTCAGTGCAGCTTGTGGCAACACCAGATCCTTAATGCAATGAGCCAGGCCAGTGTTTGAACCTTCATCCTAATGGATACTAATCAGGTTTGTAACCTGCTGAGACACAAAGTGAACTCCAAAGAACACAATTATTAATGAAGCTCTGCAATTTTTTAAAAAATCTGGGAATGTAAGGCTTGTTTGTATTATTTAAGATACACGAGAAAGGAAGCAGAGCAAGATGGCAGAGGAGTAAGAGGTTGTGGTACACTCTCCCACAAACACATCAATAAAACACATCTACAAGTAAAACATCTCAAACAGAACATCAACTGAATGCTGGCAGAAGAACTTAAACCTCCAAAAAGGGCAAGAAACTCTTGAAATTACTGGGTAGAACAAAAGAAAAAAGAGAGAGAGAGAGAAAAAGGAATTAGGATGGCACTAGCATTTCAGAGAGGGAACTGTGAAGGAGAAAAGGAACCCACACTCTGAGAAGCCACCTAAGGGAAAGAAAGATCGACAGAGCTGGAGGGACCTCAAAATTGCCAAGAAAAGTGCAGCAGCAGGTCTGAGAAAGGAAAAGCAGAATGAGAGCCTCAGCAATCCACTGAACCACTGGCACAGACACCACAGCCTGAGATGCTCAGGCGAGGGCTGGGTGATGAGGCTTAGGCTCTGGAGGTAGTCCCTAGGAGAGGGCTGGGGTTGGCAGTGTGGAGACAGCTGAAGGGGCTAAGGAGCAGTGCACCACAGGTGGGGCTGTGGTATGCTATGGGCTGGGGAGTAGAACACCATGGCTGAGGGAAACTGGGAGTAGGTTAGGATGTGCTGGAGAGGCAAGGCACCATTGTTGGGGAGCACAAGAGGAGGAGGGGAGGACTGCACTTGGAAATTCCCTACACCCAATGGTGTGCACATGCTCATGGGCTCTCAGAGGCAGTGTGGCTCTTGTGCAAGCCATGGGCAGCAAGAAGCCACTTTCTAGTCACAGGAGACCAGCCACTCTAAGCTGGTCCATTCAGGCTGCAGGCAGTGAGCAGCCACTTGCTCTTTTAAAGGAGACTGGGCATTTCTCATGCAGGCCACCAGTGGCCAGGCACCTCTTGTGTGGGTTAAGGGCATCAGGGGATAAGTGCGCCCTGGTGCCTACCAGGCACCATACACTTTTGCTCTCACTGCCCTGGGAACACATTGCCCTGCAGCTGCCACTGCCAAACATTCTGGGCAGTGCCCAGACACTTGGTCACTGTCCCTTCCCAAGAACCTATATCTACAAACAGCTAGTTCAGCACTTCCTGTGTGGGTTAAGTGGGACATCTTGCAAGGTCTGAAGGTGGTGGGGGGAAACCACTGCAGTTATCCCTGACTCCAGAGGTCAGCATGGTCCACTGGGGATGCCTGTACAAAAATCAGTTTCAGCCCCAAACACCTTAGAGGTACCATAGAGAAGGACATTGTGAAGTAACACCACCTGTTGTTGCTCTCACTGCCCTGGGAGTACACCCACCCTGAGGCTGACACTACCAAATGCTCTAGAAAGTGCCCAGATGCTTGATCACTCTTCCTTTCCGGGAGTCTGCAACTAGGAGCAGCTGGAGCAGTACCTCCTGTGGGGGCTAAGCAGGATGATGTGCTTCTTGCATTGTCTACAGGAGGTGAGAGTAAACCACCACAGTTATCTCTGGCTCCAAGATGAAAGTGGCCAACCAACACTAGGGGGTCCATAAACAGGCACCACCTGCAGCCCCAGTCACCTCAAGGGCGCCACAGAGGAGGGCATTGTGACCGAAGACCACCTGTTATTGCTCTTGCACCCCTAGGAACACACCAGCCCTACTGCTGCCATTGCTGAATGCTCCAGGCAGTACCCACATGCCTGATCTCGGTCACTTCCAGGGATCCTGCAACTAGGAGCAGCCTGTGCAGCACCTCCTAGGTAGGCTGAGATGGGTTGTTTCATGTATGGTCTACAGGTGGCTGGGGCAAACCACTGCAGTAACCACTGAATCCAGAACTGGTTATGGCCTGCTACACTAGTGGTCCCTGAACATGCACTACCTGAAGTTCCAGTCACCTCAAAGGGGGGCGTTGCAATCGAACATTAGGTGTTATAGCTCTCACTACCCTGGGAACACACACACACCCTGCTGCTGCTCCTGCCAAATTCTCTGGTTCACATTGTAGTTTTGCTTATAGCTCATTACCACTTCCCAGGGCCCTGCAACTAGGAGTATCCGGTGCCACCTTCCTGCAGGTCCTTGCTGCTGTTAGGAACCCAGTGGCCAGATACTGACTGCTGGCCCTACCCATTGCCTCCCTCTCCTGGAGAACACACGGAGCATCCTGGGGATAAAATCCTGCTCACACTGAAGAAAGAGAAACCCAGTATTCAAACTCCCACACCAAAAATAAATAATAACACCCCCCAAAATATAAAGGGGTGCTCTTACATAGAAGTAGCATTACAAGACTACAGTTTGGCTCCCCCAAACTCACAGAAAATGAAAAACATAGGCAGGATGAAGAAGCTCAGAAACCAGTCCCAGTTTAAGTAACAGGAGAATTCACCTAAAGCAGTCAATGATGAAATAAACCTCTACAGTTTGAGAGACATTGATTTCAAAAGGGACATAGTGAAAATACTGAAGGAATTAAGGATGAATATAAAGGAACTAAGAAGATGTGAACAGTAATGCAGATTCCTTTAGAAAGGATCTAGGAAGGGAGTTCCCATAGTGTCTCAGTGGTTAATGAATCCAACCAGAAACCTTGAGGTTGAGGGTTCAATCCCTGGCCTTGCTCAGTGGGTTAAGGATCTGGTGTTGCCATGAGCTCTGGTGTAGGTTGCAGACGTGGCTGGGATGCTGCATTGCTGTGGCTGTGGCGCAGGCCGGCAGCTACAGCTCCTGTTAGACCCCTAGCCTGGGAACCTCCATATGCTGCAGGTGCTGCTCTAGATAAAGGCAAAAAGACAAAAAGAAAAAAGAAAAGAAAGGAACTAGGAAATATAAAGAGGAACATAGAAAAATTAGAAATTTCACTTGCAGAGATACAAACTTACCTAAAGGCAATAAAGAGCAGAATGAATACTGGAAAGGAACAAATAAGTGACATGGAAGATAGAATAATGGAAATCACCCAGTCAGGACAGCAGACAGAAAACCAAATTAAAAAAACATGAAAGCAATACGATATCTATGGGATAATATAAAGCAGGCCAGTCTACAGATCATGGGAATTGCAGAAGGAGAAGAAAAAGAAAGGGGGATTGAAAATATATTTGAAGAAATTATGCCTGAAAAATTTCCAGTTCTAAAGGAAACTGATATCAAGATACAGGACGCACACAGTGCCCCAAACAAGTTGAAACCAAATAAGACCACACCAGGACATATTATAATAAAAATGTCAAAAGTTAAAGAGAGGATTCTAAAGGAAGTAAAAGAAAAACAAAGTGTTAATTATAAGGGATCCCCCATAAGGCTATCAGATAACTACCCTACAGAAATGCTAGAGGCCAGAAAAGAGTGGCAAGATATATTCAAAGGTATAAAAGGGAAAGAATTGCAGCCTAGAATACTCTACCCAGAAAGGATATTATTTAAAATAGAAGAGGAAATAAAGAATTACTCCAAGAAACAAAAGATAATAAAAGTACAGCAATAATAAACCCATTCTAAAAGAAATACTGAAAAAGCTTCTCTAAATAAAAAAAAGAGGAGTATTAAGAAATAGAATGGAGGAAACCACAAATGGAAAGCAATCTCTTAAATAAGCCAGAGTACAGATCCAAGCAAGATGTTAAGAAAAAAAAAGGACATCGAGATCATACCATGCGGGGAAGGAAAGTAAGAAAATATAGATTCTTTTTAAATTTTAATTATGTCTTTGAGTCTACATGATAATCAGGCTAATGGAAGCAGATATAGGAAGGGTTTAACACACTTATATAACAGGGCGACCACAAATCAAAACCAAACATCACATTCAAAAAAACTGTAAAGAAAAGTACTCCAGCATCAAATAAATGGACACCATCCAACCAAAGAAAGAAATAAAGAAAAGAGAAACATAGAATCAACTTGAAAATAAGGTTTAAAATGTCAACAAGTACATATCTATCAATAACACCTTAAATTTCAATGGACTGAATATTTCAGTCAAAAGACACAGAGTGGCAGATTGGATGAGAAAAGCAAAAACCTACAATCTGCTGTCTACAAGAAACTCACCTTATGTCAAGGTAACATCTAGTTTGAAAGTGATGGGATGGGAAAATATATTTCATGCCAAAGGATGAGACAGGAAAGCAGGAGTTGCAATACTCATATCAGACAAAATAGACTTTAAAATGAAGGTCATAAGTCAAAAAAGGACACTATTTAATGGTAAACAGATATATTCAAAAAGAGGATACTAAAATCATTAATATATATGCCCCTAATATAGGAGCACCCAGATACCCACAACAAATACTAACAGACATTAAAGGAGAAATTGATGGGATAACAATCATAGTAGGAAACTTTAAAACCCC
Source organism: Catagonus wagneri (assembly GCA_004024745.2). Lineage (NCBI taxonomy): Eukaryota > Metazoa > Chordata > Mammalia > Artiodactyla > Tayassuidae > Catagonus > Catagonus wagneri. The sequence goes on from PVHT021183634.1 coordinate 9,862,988, forward strand.
ACTCACATCAATGGACAGATCCTCTAGATAGAAAATCAGAAAGGAAACAGAGATGCTAAATGATAGAATAGGAAAGTTAGACTTAATCTACATTTTCAGGACATTACATCCAAAAAAATTAAGAACATACATTCTTCTCAAGTAAACATGGAACATTCTCAAGGACAGATCACATAATGGGGCACAAAGCCAACCTCAACAAATTTAACAGTATAGAAATTATTTCAAGTATCTTCCCTGGCAATAATGGTATGAAAGTAAAATCAACCACAGGAAAAGAAATGAGGAAAAAACTGACTACATGGAGACTAAACAACATGCTACTAAAAAAAACAGTGGGTCAATGAGGAAATCAAGAAGGAAATTAAAAAGTAACACTTGATATGTGATAATGAAGACACAACCACTCAAAATCTATGGGATGCTGCAAAAGCAGTGCTAAGAAGAAACTTCATAATACAGGCCTTCTTCAAAATAGAAGAAAAATCTCAAATCAACAACTTAAAACATCACTTAAATGAATTAGCAAAAGAAGAACAAATAAAACCTAAAGCCAGGGGAAGGAAGGAAATCATAAAGATCAGAGAGGAAATCAGTAAAATAGAGATTCAAAAAACAATAGAAAAAATCAATAAAACCAAGAGCTGGTTCTTTGAAAAGGTAAAAGAAATTTACAAAACCCTGGCTAGACTCACTAAGAAGAGGAGAGGAAAAAACCAAATAAAATAAGAAATTAAAATGGAGAAATCACAACAGATATTACAGAAATACAAAAAAAAATAAACCATGAGAGAATACTATGAACAATTTTATGCCAACAAATTTGACAACCTAGAAGAAATGGACAACTATCTAGAGACTTAGAGCCTGCCAAAACTGAATCAAGAATAAATAGATCAACTGAACAGACCAATCACAAGAAATGAAATTGAATATGCCATAAAAACACTGCCTTCAAATAAAAGTCCAGGACCAGATGGCTTCACAGGCTATTTCTACCAAACATACAAAGAGGAATTTATACCCATCCTCCTTAAACTTTTTCAGAAGACAACTGGACACTCCCAAAGACATTCTAGGATGCCACAGTCACTCTAATATCAAAGCCAGACAAAGATATCATGAAAAAAGAAAACTGTAGACCAATATATTTGATGAATACAGACAGAAAAATTCTCAACAAAATTTCAGCCAACCGAATCCAACAACATATCAAAAAGATCATACAACATGACCAGGTGGGATTCATCCCAGGTGCACAAGGATGGTTCAACATACACAAATCAATCAACATCATACACCACGTTAACAAAAGAAAAGTAAAAAACCACTTGATCATCTCAACAGATGCAGAAAAAGCATTTGACAAAGTCCAACATCCATTCATGATCAAAACTCTTACCAAAGTGGGTATAGAGGGAACATATGTCAATATAATAAAAGCCATTTATGACAAACCCACAGCAAATATAATACTCAATGGAGAAAAGCTGAAAACCTTCCCACTAAAATCTGGAACAAGACAAGGATGCCCACTCTCACCACTGTTATTCAACATAGTATTTGAAGTCCTAGCTACAGCAATCAGACAAACAAAAGAAATAAAAGGCATCCAAATAGGAAGAGAAGAGGTAAAACTATCACTCTATGCAGATGACATGTTACCATATATAGAAAACCCTAAGTACTCAACCGAAAAATTACTTGAACTGATCAAGAAATTCAACAAAGTAACAGGATATAAGATTAACCTTCAGAAATCAATCTCATTTCTATATACTAACAAGAATTATTTGGAAAGAAACACAAAAATACAATACCTTTTAAAATTGCATCCCAAAAAATCAAATGCATGGGAATAATCCTGACCAAGGAGGTGGAATACTTACATGTGGAGAACTAGAAAACATTAATCAAGGAAATCAAAGAAGATACAAAGAAATGGAAAGATATCACATGCTCATGGTCTGGAAAGATTTATATTGTAAAAGTGGCCATATTACCGAAAGCAATCTACAAGCTTCAGTGTAATCCCTATCAAATTACCCATGACATTTTTCACAGAACAAGAAATAACAATCCAAAAATTTATATAGAACCACAAAATTCCAAAATTGCCAAAGCAATCCTGAGGAACAAAAACCAAGCAGGAGGCATAACTCTCAGACTTCAGGCAATATTACAAACCCACAGTAATCAAAACAGTGTGATACTGGTACCAACACAGACATACAGACCAATGGAACAGAGTAGAGAACCCAGAAATAAACCTATGGTCCAGTAATCTTGACAAAGGAGGCAAAAATATTAAATGCGAAAAAGACAGTCTTTTCAGCAAGTATTGCTGGGAAACCTGGACAGCTGCATGCAAATCAATGAAACTGGTATATATCCTCACACCATGCACAAAAATAAACTCAAAATGGCTTAAAGACTTAAACATAAGACAAGACACCAGTGAACTCCTGAAAGAGAACATAGGCGAAACATTCACTGACATCAACCTTACAAATGTTTTCTCAGGTCAGTCTCCAAAAGTAACAGAAATAAAAGGAAAAATAAACCACTGGGACCTAATCAAACTGACATGCTTTTGCACAGCAAAAGAAAAAAAACCTAAAAGACAACTCCCAGATGGGAGAAAATTATTTCAAATGATGCAACTGACAAGGGCTTGATCTCTAAAATATACAAACACTTTATACAACTCAACAGCAAAAAAAACCCAACAACCCAACTGAAAAATGGGCAAAAGACCTGAATGGAAATTTCTCCAAAGAAGATGTACGGATGGCCAACAAGCACATGAAAAAATGCCCAACATCACTGATTATCAGAGAAATGCATATCAAAACTACTATGAGGTACCACCTCAGACCAGTCAGAATGGCCATCATTAATAAGTCCACAAATATTAAATGCTGGAGATGGTGTGGAGAAAAGGGAACCCGCCTGCACTGTTGGTGAGAATGTAAATTGGTACAAACACTACAGAAAACAGTATGGATATATCTTAGAAAACTATACATAGAACTACTATATGACCCAGAAAACTTACTGTTGGGCATATCTCTGGACAAAACATTCCTTGAAAAAGACACATGCACACACATGTTCATTGCAGCACTATTCACAATAGCCAAGACTTGGAAACAACCCAAATGTTCATCAACAGATGATTGGATTAGGAAGATATGGTATATATACAGAATGGAATACTACATAGCCACAAAGAAGAACAAAATAATGCCATTTGCAGTGACCTGTTTGGAACTAGTCTCTCATACTGAGTGTAGTAAGTCAGAAAGAGAAAGACAAATACCATATGATTTCACATATCTGGAATCTAATATATGGCACAAATGAACCTTTCCACAGAAAAGAAACTCATGGACTTGGAGAACAGACTTGTGTTTGCCAATGGGGAGGGGGATGGAGTGGGATACACTTGGAGTCTGGGGTTGATAGATGCAGAGATGTGTCTTTGGAATGGATAGGCAATGAGATCCTACTTTACAGCACTAGGTAATATGTCTAGTCACTTGTGATGAATCTATACATGCCTGTGTAACCAGGTCACCACACTGTACAGTGGAAAATTGACAGAACACTGTAGACCAGGTATAATGGAAAAATAAAAATCATTATAAAAAATAAGATACATGGGTAAAGCCCTTAGCCTAGGACCCAAATATTCATAAAATTTTTCAGCATTATGAATGATAGTTTGTGGACTATTATAGCACCAAGAAGCTTTACTAACTTTTTTACTGAAAAATAATTTGCAGGACCTGGGTAGCTCAGTCAGTAGAGCATCAGACTTTTAATCTGAGGACCCAGGGTTCAAGTACCTGTCCAGGCACTCTGTGAAATTTAGTTTGCCAACAATATTATGTTAGTTTCAGGTGTATTACATGGTGATTTGACATTTTTGTACATTATGAAATAATCACCATAATCATTAATCTAGTAGCTATCTGTCCCCATAAGCTTTTACAGTATTATTGATCATATACCTCATGCTGTATATTAAAATCCCAAGATTTCTTTACTTTATAACTGGAGTTTTATTCCTCTTCATCCACATCACCTATTTCATCCCTCTCCCCCAGTTACTGTCCCTTCTGGCAACCACTGGTTTCTTCTCTGTATTTAAGAGTCTCTTTTTGTTTTATGTGTTGATTTGTTTTTTCGATTTTTAACCTCCAGATATAAGTGAGATACCATGATATTTACCATTGTCTCTCTGCCTTATTTGACACAACATAATACCTTCTAGATCTGTCCATGTTTTGGAACATGTCTGTGAACTGTGAGATGCACTTGAATAGCTCTCTTATAGCCATGTTTTCTCCAGTGGAGGTGGCAAATATTTTTAGCTTCCAGGATGGGATGGCATAGGTGGTTGTTTTCACTGTAGGGATTTGCTTTCATGCTTTAGCGTGTGGGTATCCAATTTCCCAGCACCATGTATTAAAGAAATTAACCTTTCCCCATTGTGTGTTTTGGGTTCCCTTGTCAAAGATCAGTTGAGCATATAAGTGTGGGATTATGTCTGGGGTCCATATTCTCTTCCATTTTTTATATGTACATTTTAACGTCAGTAACTTACTGTGTTGATTTCTAAAAATTTGAAGTTTAGTTGGCAATTAGGAATTGTGATGCCTAAAGTTTTGTCCATTTTGCTCAAGATGGCTTTGGTGTTGTGCGTCTTTTGTGGTTTCTCATGGACAGAATAAATGATGGCATTGGGATGTGAGCTCCAACACACTTCAGGATCAGTGATGTGGAACCCTAAGGCTTGATACTATTCTGTTTTGTCCTTTATGCAGTGGATGGAGTGGCAGATTCCATTGTAGGTTCTTCAGAGTTCAAGGGTGTTTGTGGTCTCTCCTTCTCCTCATGAGCAGGCAGAGGGAAGATCAATTTGTCATTGACATTAGAGACATCTTCTGGGACTCCAGTAGTTCAGTCCCTTTGGTCCCTGCACTGAATCTGTCTCAAGAGGAAGGCAAGAAATTGGGCAATTAACTCATTGATTTCTTCTGTAACCAGAATATTGGGGGTGTGTTCCCTGGGGTCTCAGTCCTGTTGGTAAATGCAGATGTTGTTGCTCATTGTTCTCCTGTTCTTCCTGCTTAGCATGGAAGTGCTAAATATCCTCAGGCCATGGAGATATAGAAGATCAGTCCTCAGGTACCCGCCTGTACCAGCAGAAATCGGAACAAGGTGGGGAACCATCACTTGGCCTAGATGTATGTGTTGATGTGAGGGAATAGGAAAAAGAGATAGAGAAAATATGTGGTTACACTGTGCATGTAACCATGTGTTTCTAGTGACTGATTCACACAGTGACCTACATGTTGCTGGCAGCCTCAAGTGGCCATAACATTAAAATTAATTAAAATGCCCTGAAATTTAAATTTGGGTTCTTCAGTTGCACTAGCTATATTTCAAGTCTTCAGTTGTTATAAGAGGCTGGTGCTACTGTATTGAACAGCACAGCTACAGAGCATTTTCATCCTTGTGGAAAGTCCTATTGTACAGTACTAATAATAGACCATGGAGGCTGGATATCTGCAATGCATGTGTGTGTGTTTTGGTTGCTGTGTGCATGTTGCTTATTTTTATATTATTTACGTGTTGAGTTTGATCACACATGATTCTCAGTGTGTGTAGTGGTGTTTCTTTGTGTGTGAGAATGTATGGTCTGTGAGTTGTGTGGGTGACTGGATGTGGTTTTTGCATGTTTTTTTAAACAGCTTGTGAGGCTTGATATACAAAAAACTGCACATATTTAATGTACAAAATTTTGAGGAGTTTGAGCATGTGCACATGCTTGTGAAGCTACCACCACAAGCAACATAATCAAGATATCTGTCTCCTCTCAATATTTCTTGTGTCCTTTTTATATGGTTAGAAAACAAAATGAGATCTACTTTTCTAAGGAATTTTTAGATGTACAGTATGGTTTTTTTGACTCTATGCATTATGCTGTATAGCAAGCCTCTAGAACTAATTCATCCTGCATAACTGATCCTTTATTTCAATTAAACAGCACGGCATTTCCCCTTCCCCCTAGCCCTTGGTGACTGCCATTTATCCTCTGCTTCTATGAGTTTCTCAAAGTGAAATTATGCAATATTTGTCCTTGTTGGACTGGCTTATTTCACTTGGCATAACGTCCTTCTGGTTCATCCATATTGTCAGAAATGGCAGGATTTCCATTTTTTAAGCCTAAATAATAATCTGTTTTATTTATACACCATCTTTATTCATTGATCTGTCTATGCATATGTGGGTTGTTTCCATAGCTTATCTGTTGTGCACAAAGCTGCGATGCACATGGACATGTAGTTACATCTCTGAGATCCTGATTCCAGTCCTTTCTAGTCTACTCCCAAAAGTGAGATTGCTGAATCATGTGGGAGTTCTATTTTGAATGTCTTGGGCAATCTCCATACTGTTTTCCATATTGGCGGCACCATTCAGTGTAGAAGTGTTTTTGTTTGCATGTTTTCAAGTTGTAAGTGACAAAAGATTTCATTTTAAGTTGTAAGTAAGTTGGTATGAATCTATACAAGACACACTTCTGACTAGGATGAGTATAGGTGGGAGAACACCAAAGAGCAGCACCTGGGGTTTTCTTTTTCTGTCACTATGTTTCATGCTGATTGTCTGTGTGTATAACACACTCACAATCTACTTCTCTCCTTGGCTGGCTGTAGAGCACAGTGGGCCTTGTTTGGGTCTTGAAAATATGTGCATTCCAGTCAGAGAGCCTTGCAGCCTGACTGTTCCTTTGTCAAGTCCTCTCTATGCTAAGTTGGTGGCACTTTGTGTAGGTGGTTTGAAGGCAACTGAACTTCTCACAGTGTTCCTCATTGATGTTTGTTGATTTACACATTTATACTCTGGGGAACAAAGTAGGGACAATGTTGGAATCTTGTCTCATTATTCAGACAACTGTGAATTCTGATATTGGTCCTTTGTCTTCCAACATCTTTAATATCTTAGCTCTCTGGTCACCTCATCAGTAAAATTCTCACGTCCCTCACTTTGCATGTATGCTCAGAACTGAGCCATTTTAAAGCTCTCGTGATGGAATGGGAGAGAGAGACAATGGGAGAGAGAGACAATGGCAGAAGTGAAAAAAGCTACTTATTGTAAAATTTCTAAAAAATACTATGAGTCAAGTGCTGTGGACCTACTAATATTCAAGGGCCATCCTTGGTCTGTGCCTATAAAGACCATGGATGTGAGAGCAAGACCTCAGAAGTAAACACATGTTTTTCAGGAACCTACTTGATGGCCTCCTGTATCTTAGTCATCTTTAGTTCCTGATGTCTGCTAACCCATCCTGTCCAAATAATGAGCTGATTAATTTATTTTTGTGGTCAGTTTACTTTTAATTGCTTTTTTAGTCAATATGTATCAACTTCTGATATATTTTCTAAATTAAAATTTTTATTGTGATAAAATTATATAACAAAATTTAACATTTCAATAATTTTTGTGTACATTTCTGTGGAATTAAGTAATTTCATTGTTGTACAGCCATCACCACCATCCACCTCCAGAATTTTTTATCTTCCCAAATGGACACTCTGTAACCACTGAAAAATAACTCCTTATTTTACTGCCCACACCAGCCCCTGGCAGTCACTATTCCATTTTTTTGTCTCATTAATTTGACTCTTCTAAGAATATCATATAAATGGAATCTTACAGTATTTACACTTTTGTGACTGCATGATTTTAATTAGTGTAATGTCTTCAAGGTTCATTCATGTTGTGGCTATATCAGGATTTCTTTCTTTTTTAAGGCTGCAGAGTGTTAAACTTTATGAATAGACTGCATTTTATTTATCCAATCATTTTCTAAAGAACCTGGGTTGTTTCCATTTTTGGCTACTGTGAATAATGCTGTTTTAAACATGGGTGTATAAATACCTCTTTGGCCCCTGCTTTCAATTATTCTGCGTATGTAAGCAGAGGTAAAATTCCTTAGTCATATGAAATTCCATTTGGATTTTTTGAGAAACTTTCTTAATGTTTGTCTTTTCTTTCCTTGCCCCTTTCTTCCCTTCCTACTTTATTTCCTTCCTTTCTTTATTTCTTCTTCTATTTCTTTCCTCCCCTTTCTTTTTCTTTTTTCTTTCTTCTTTTTCATTTTTATAGTCATTTTAATGATTAAAAAGAAAGTTTTTTGTTGAGCAATTTTCTTTGTACGTGGTACGTTAGTCTTCCAAATAATGCTTTAAATGTTGTGTGTATGTATACTGTGCACGTGTGTATGTGTGAGATAATGTGTATGTGTAAGACAGACACAAGAACATAAGCAGATTGATAGTAGAACCATGGAAGGGACTGCATCTTATTAATTACTCTCTCCCTCCTGGCTATCATAAGGTCTCCACTCTGTGAAAAAGAGAATGAGCTGTTAACTATTTCCACTGAAGAGTTTGATTGAAGTCATATACTTTCTCCACATGACTGTATCAGTGTTCAGACAAGTCAAGTTGTTTTGCTTTCACTAGACTGGATGAGGCATCAGTGTGTGAATGCAGTGCAGTAAGGTCTGTCTGTACACTGACACAGTAACTCCGAGAAACCATGTGACCATGGGGTAACTGCTATGCTTGGTACTTCTAAGTGCTTGGAATTTCCCATTTTTCTTCATTCGCAGAAGAGAGAAAAGCATCATGAGGAGGGAGAACCAAAGTCACGTGTCCAAATTCCTCCTCCTGGGGCTCCCCATCCAGCCAGAGCAGCAGGGTGTGTTCTTTGCCCTGTTCCTGGGCATGTACCTGACCACAGTGCTGGGGAACCTGCTCATCATTCTGCTCATCAGACTGGACCCTCGCCTCCACATCCCCATGTACTTCTTCCTCAGCCACTTGGCCCTCATGGACATCTCCTTTTCATCTGTCACCATCCCTAAAATGCTGCTGAAAATGCAGACTCACGATCAGTCCATTCCCTATGCAGGCTGTGTAACACAGACATATTTTTTCATGATTTTTGCTTGCATTGATAACCTTCTTCTTGCCCTGATGGCCTATGACAGATATGTGGCCATTTGTCACCCTCTACATTATGCCATCATCATGAGGGAAGAACTGTGTCTATGTCTATTGGCTGGATCTTGGCTCCTCTCCTCTGCCAGTGCCCTGACCCACTCCCTCCTCCTGGCTCAACTGTCCTTCTGTGCTGACAGCATAATCCCCCACTTCTTCTGTGACCTTGATGCCCTGCTTAAGCTCTCTTGCTCAGAGACCTCTCTCAATGAGCTGGTCATATTCACTCTAGGGCCTGCAGTTTTCATTTTTCCATTGAGTGGCATCCTGGTGTCCTATGGCCACATTGGGGTCTCCATCCTGAGTGTCCCCTCTACTAAAGGGATCTGCAAAGCCTTGTCCACCTGTGGCTCCCACCTCTCTGTGGTGTCTCTATTCTATGGAACAATGATGGCAGTGTACTTTTCCCCCTCATCAGGCCAGTCCCATGACAAAGACATCATTGCTTCCGTGATATACACAGTGGTCACCCCCATGCTGAACCCTTTCATCTATAGCCTGAGAAACAGAGACATAACACTGGCTCTGGGGAGTCTTTTCAGAAAAAGTAAACTTTTTGCCAAGTGAGAATCACCTAACCTTGTTCTTATTTCACTCACTGCCCTTGTTAGAAAAGCCTTAAAAAGTTGTTTGTTGAGCCCCCCATGTCTCTAGCACTTTTCATCACTGTCGTTAAAATGGCCATTGTCATTGGATCAGTCTCTTTCCTTTCACTCATATTTCTTGTCCATTTATTCTTCTATAACCATAAATATGACATTACCCACAACCCACATATATGCTTGTCACTGTCTGGTTTACTTCATTTAGTATGATAATCTGTATCTCCAGTCATGTTGCTACAGATGGCATTATTTTATTCTTTTTATGGCTGAGCAATATTCTATTATATAGATGTACCTCATCTACTTTATCATTCATCTGTTGATAGGCATTTGGGTTGCTTCCATGTCTTGGCTTCTCGCCCTCCAAAGCTAGAAACATTCAGTTAAATTTCTAATGTTCCATTTTAGTAAAGTCCAAAATGCTTATCTTCTCAATGCAGAATCAAGTTAATGAAGTACTTTTGATGGTTTGCTAAACCTAAATAAACTTTAATTTGAATGTGCTTTTGACAGTAGGGGAGCACAGAGTCGTCAATCCAATTACCAAATTTCCCATACCAGGAAGAATAAATTTCCCTCCTTAAATTAGATGTTTGTGTTGAGAATAATCCACAGCTAATGGATTAATTTTAGTCTTGGAAATGAATGTTGTCTTTTCTCCAGAGATCTTACTTCTAATATGGAAAAGCACTAAATGGCTGAATTTATAATTTTTGCACACAAAAACAGCTACTTCATGACTACTATGTGCCAGGCAATTTTCTATACTCTGAGAACACAAGTAAAAAAATGTATCTCCCAACAGAGTTTACATTCCAGCACTCTTGATCCAGCTCATCATGCTCCTTTTTTTTGCATAGCAGGATTTAACCTTTTAACACACCATAAATGCAACTTATTTGTAAAATTGTCATCATTTCTTTACTGGCCTGAAACTTCTATGGATGATAGGTTTCTGTCTCTGAAATAAGTAAATTCTAAGTGTTTGGTACGTAAAAACATCTATGAATAAAGGAGGCATGAAATGGAGCAGCAATGAGTTCCAATCCTGGTTAAGTGGTAACAAACCTGACTAATATCCATGAGGGTGTGGGTTCAATCCCCAACCTTGCTTAGCAGGTTAAGGATCCAGCGTTGCTGTGAGCTGCAGTGTAGGTCTCAGTTGTGGCTTGGTTCTTGCTTTGTTGTGGTTGTGATGTAGGCCTGAAGCTATAGCTGCAAATCCACCCATAGTTGGGGAATTTCCATATGCCCCATGTGTGGCCCTAAAAATCAAAAAAGGTAGAGGGGAAAGAGTGCTGGTGTGGGGTTCATAATTTCACACAGTAAAATTCCTTGGGAAGGTAACATCCAAAGACATTAGTGAGGACAAGGAATTGAGACATGGAGATATGTGGGCAGAAGCATGGAGATCAGCACCTAGAAATACTCTGAGGGGAGAAGGTACCTGGCCTATCTCAGGGACATTAGTTGGACCTCTATATCTGGACAGGACAAATTGGGGGAGGGATGGTGGGTGATTAGTTCAGAGATAACAGAGGACCAGATTTGTAGGGCACTTAAGGCCATGGTAGGTGTATTGGTCAAGATTCTCCAGAGAAGTAGAATCAGTAGTGTGTGTGTGTGTGTGTGTAAGACAGAGAGATTTATGGATTTCCTGTTGTGACATTATGGAATTGGTGGTGTCTCTGCAGTGGGTTAAATGAACCCATTGCTGCAGCTGTGGTATAGGAGGCTACTGTGGCTCTGATCTGATCCCTGGCCTGGGAACTTCCATACAGTGTGGCCAAAAGAGAAGAAAAAAATAGAGGAGAGAGAGAGAGACAGAGACAGGGACAGACAGACAGACACAGAGATGGATTTATTTTAAAGAATTAGCTAACATAATTGTGTATGGTAGCAAGTGTAAAGTCTTCAGGGGAGGTTTGCAGGCTGGAAACCCAGGGAAAAGTTTCCACTTGAGTCTGAAGGCAGGCTGCTGACAGAAGTGCCTCTTCTTTGTGGGAGGTGTTTCTTTTTCTTAAGGTCCTTAACTAATTGGATAATGAGCACCATCATTATGAAGGACAGTCTGCTTTATTCAGAGTCTGTAGATTACAATGTTAATCTCACCCACAAATATACTCTCATGGAAATATCTAGAAGTGTATTTGACCAAATATCAGGGTACTGTAGCCTAGTCAAGTTTACATATAAAATTATTCATTATAGTTGAATTTTTGGTTCTCAGTCTGATTTGGGAACCCCCTGGAAGGGATTCAATAGAGGAATAACATGGCCATACTTGATTTTATTATTGTTTCTTTAAAAACATGCAGATTTTTGGAGGTATAAATGACATACAATAAACTTCATATACCTAAAGTATACCATTTGACTCAGAAAACTGAATATAGAACTACATATGATCTAGCCATCCCACTTCTTGACATATATCCAGATAAAACTACAAATCAAAAAGATACATGTACCACTATGTTCACAGCATCACTGTTCACAATATCCAAGATTTGGAAATAACCTATCTGTCCATCAAGAGATGAATGGATACAGAAGATGTGGTACATATAGAGAATGGAATACTACTCAGCCATAGAAAAGAATGCACTATTGCCATTTGCAGCAACATGATGCAACTAGGTAGTCTCATACTAAGTGAAGTAAGTCAGAAAAACAAATATCATATGATATCATTTACATGTGGAATCTAAAATATGGCACAAATTAACCTATCTACACAACAGAAGCAGACTCATAGACATATAAAAGAGACTTGTGGTTGCCAAGGAGAAAGAGCAGAGAGTGGTATTGTTGGGGAGTTTAGGGTTAGAGCAGATGCAAACTCTTGCATTTAAAATGGATAAGCTGTGAGGTTCTGCTCTATAGCACAGTGAACTGTATCTAGTCTCTCTGGATAGATGATGATGGAAGAGAATATAAGAAAATTCACAGACACACACTCACACTGTGTCACTTTGTTATGCTATAGAAATTTTGCAACATTTGAAATCAACTATACTTTAATTTTAAAATAGATACAAAAAATTTACCATTTGACCAGATTTGACATATATACATACCCCGGAAATTATCACCACAGCAATCAAGATCATGAATTTCGCTGATGTCTACCCTCCTGCACTCTCGCTCTTCTCATCGGTCCTCTGGGGAACCACTCTTCTGGTTCTGTCACATGGATTAATTTGCATTGCCTAGAAGCTTCTTTCTTTGGAATCATACAGTGTGTATTCTTTTCTTGCTGTATTCTTTCACCGAGTGTAAGCATTTTGAGATGCATTCGTGTTCTTCTGTACTACTGTGTACTACTCAGCATTCTTTTCATTGCTGAGTGGTATTCCATTGCAGGGCTGTTGCATCGATGCAGATCTAAATTTTTTTATATTTTAAAATTTTTAATTATTTTTAATTTTTAATAAATTTAATTTTATCTTTTTTAAAGTTTCATTATACTTTATTTTTTATAGATGTATAGTTCATTTACAATGTTGTGTTAGTTTCAAATGTACAACAAAGTAATATAGTTATACACACACATGCACATAATCTTCTATCAGTATTATATTTGTGGGAACTTTAATGCTTTTCTCTGATAAGTTATTACAAAATATTGAATACAGTTTCCTGTGCTATATAGTACATCTATTCATTACTAACAGTAAATCCATTGGTGAATGTTTAGGGTGTTTCCAGCTTCTGGTTATTAAATAAAGCTCTTATGAACATTCTTGTATGAACTTATGCATAACTATATACATTCTTCTACCTTGGACAAAACCTTAGTCATGTGCTAAATATATGTTTAACTTTTTAAAAAATTTTCAAACTGTTTTGTATTCCCACGAGCAGTGTATGAGTGTTCCAGTTCCATCATATCTTCAGTGACACTGAGAGCAGCATTTCATTAGAACAATTTTGGTCAGTCTAATAGGTGTGTAGCAGTTAAACCAGTTTACAGATGTGAAGCCTATGATAGAAGGGGTGTCTGTGTTTCTTTGGAAAACAATCCTGTAACACTGGTTTATTTTTTTTTTTAATTATTTGGTCACCCTTGCTCCATGAATGATTCTCATCATCCCTTAGCACTTGTCACCATTTACCTGTCATTTATTTTGCCTTAAAATTTTTTCTGTGCCACATCCAATTTGGATGTGTGATCTAAGAGAGGGATTTCTGATTATATTATTGTCTGCTATATCTCTAGAGAATATATCAGTATTACATTTGTGGGAACCTTAATGGTTATTTAAGTGAATGAGTGAATGAATGAAAAGATGAATTCATTCAACAGTTACCAATCACAATTGTCTGTTGTGGGCCATAGCTGATCTCTACTGATACAAAGACTTTGACTATAAACCTTAAGATTTATGAAGCATTCTTTAGGTGCTCACTGAACCATTCTTCCAACTCACACAAAGACTATGATTACTATTTTCACTTTATAGAAACTGAGTTTCAGTGGTCTTTGATAAATTCTTCAAGTATGCTCTCTTAGCAAGGGAAGAAACCAGAATCTTTTTTCCAGTTTTATATTCAATCCCCCTTCTCCAGAACAAGGCTTAGACCGTGTCCTTCCAAATCTTCCAGGGGAGTGGGGAGATTTGCACATTTTAAGAGTCTTTGTGTTCTAATGAAAGCATGTGTTGTTGTTAGGAAAACTGCATTAACCTGCAGAAGCCCTTACACTGCCTGTGACATACACTGCCCTTTGGAGAAGCTGTGCTCATGATGGAGAGGCCACAGGCAATGGGGGAACTCCTGCTTCTCATCAGAGACCTGACCAGAAGCACAAGTTACCACCCATATCAGGGACAATTTTCTCCTGTGAAACCAGGTGCAGCTCAACCCCTGTGGACCCTAATCATCCTGTTTCATGAGGGGCCAGGAGGGAGTTGGGCAGTTGCCTCAGTGGACGGCTTCTCTAGTCAGGGACTGGGGTGAATTCCCTCCAGGGTCTCTTTAGGATGAAGAAAAGGAGATCCCCTTGTGCATCATTTTGAAGCTGGAGAACTGACAGGAGAGTCTGTAAGGTCCTCAGGTCACCGAGGTTTGCTCTTTTTCTTTGGATCCTGGGTCTTTTGGACAGTAAGTGAGGATTTGGGTAACAGAATGAAGCAGAAGATTTTTGAACTCAGAGCACAGCTATAGAAGGAACCCAGAAACCTCCTTTGTTGGGTATGTGTGTCTGTGTGTAAGTTTGTGTGTAATCATTAGAGAAGTTAGTGTATTTGTGTGCACGTGTGCTGTGTTGTATGAGTTTATGTGTGTAAGTGTAACTAAAAACACACTGAATTACACACATGAGGATATGCAGAGGTCAGAGAAGCTTGGACATTTCCTCAGCATGTGCTTTTCTACTTGCCTCTGCTGCTTGTGTGCCGAGTGTAAGACCTTGTGCACTGCTTGTGATTTGAATATGAATGACTTCTTGTGATGACGATGCTTCTGGTCTAGTATGCTAGACAGTTCCATTTGTGTAGTTGTGTTGTACATGTGTATTTTATTTGTGAGTTTTGCTTCAATTTGTGTGAAGTTGACTTACACCCTGACTGTATTTACCTAGTGAGAGTATAAGTCAGAGAAATCTATAAATATCCATTTGTTAAGTGTGTGTCCATGATAGTGTGTGAGTACTTTTGTGTAACAAACCCACACCTTGGCTGCCTTCACAGAGAAGTAATAAATATCAGTGTGTGTTTCTGTGTGTCTGTGACATTCTCACTGTTTTTTTACTCTCCACCTGCCCAAGACCAGAGTCCACACAGGCAGTTCCACAGGAAACCTACTTTGCAGAGCTATTGGCATCCATTTTTCTGTGACTTGACTACTCCAGCAGGACCCCTGGAAGCCCAATGATTTTGACACTCCACTTCAATTTTGGTCAGTCCATTTAGAAATAAAATGCTCATTTCTGGAATCTCTACTTTGATACTCAGATCTTTATCTGTTCCCCACCTAATAGCTTCATAGCCTTGGGTTTCACCATGGTGATTCTCAGAATCGACTGCTATTACATGGGATCATGCTAAATGCTGACAGATCTTGCATGTAAGGTGCTTAAGAAGCTAGGCACATCATTACCACTTAGTTAATTGTAGCCTATTGGAGATCCAAACATCTGACTATTCATTCCTGAATGTGGGGGTGTCAATATTTGGTAGGAAGACAGGAAAATCAAATCCATCCACAGGCTCTCTTGAAATGAGAGCCCAACTCACTCCCCTCGCAGGACACACACATCTTCCCGTCCTCACTACTAAACAATATCCCAGTCACCTCTTTCCACACAGTGCTGATGGAATCAAAGTATCACATCTGTATTGTTCCCTTCTGTTCACGTTGCAGTTCCTGGTGTCATTAGGAACTCTGGTTCTCCTGGAGGAAATCTGTGAGATCCTGGGCTAAGTCTGATGAAGAAGCTTTTAGTGAGAAGCCTGTGCTGAGCAGGAGGGCCAAGTGCCTGGTCCCGCCTTGTGCCCCATGAACTCAGTCAGTTAATAACCCCAAGCAACTCCCTGGTCCGGAGCAAACATCTGCTGACTGATTCTTACACTGTGTTAATGTCAGGTTCCTCTCCAGAGAATATTTTAACATTTACCTTTTCACTTTTAAACTTTCACTTTAGGTTTTCTAGCCCAATAAAAAGAAATTTGTGGATTATCTGTAGTGAAGAGATGATCAGAAAATCAATATTTGAGACCAAGGTTCAACTGTGCAATATCTATGTGAGATTGTTTAAGCGATTTCACTACTCCTGTTGGTAAAATGCAGGGAAAGAATACTGTCTTCTCTGCTTCACAGACACAAATAAATAATGATGGATTGAATGAAATTGAAGGCATATATAAGACATCAGCAAACTAAAGGGATGCAAGAATATGAGCATGGACAGTTATCTGAGCAGGATTCCTTCAAATCCTGAAATATTTCTTCTTAAGGTCCTACCTGTTTGTCTAAATAAAGAGAAGGAAGAAGAGTAGGTCATCGGAGCAAATTTTCCAAGGTATTTTTAAAAGCCTAGGAGAGAAATGTGACCACAACTGTTACCAACTCTTTCAACATGCTAATTTCATACTCCTTCTGAGTATGTTTACAGTGAAGATTTTTTAAATTTTTAACTTTTTGGGGGGCCGCACCTGAACATATTGCAGTTCCAAGCTAGGGGTTGAATCAGAGCTTCAGCTGCTGGCTTACGCCACAGTCACAGGAATGCCAGATCTGAGCCCTGTCTGGAGAATATACCATAGATCATGGCAATGCCATATTCTTAATCCCTTGAGGGTGGCTATGGATTGAATCTGCATCTTCATGGATACTTGTGGGCTTCTTAACCTGCTGAGCTACAGTGGGAACTCCCAAGGGTGACATTTTAATAGCACCTCCCTCCTTGAATTATTGAAAAGTTCCATGAGGCAATCATGCAAAAATGTGTTTGTATACCATAGTGTTCATTAACTGTCAATTATCACTGTGAAGATCAACATTGGGAAATAATGCTAATCAATCAGATAACTGAATTCTAATAGACACCCCAATCCTTGGGTATCCCTCAGCTCTCAGACCCCATATCAGATCTCAGGTGTCTTCCTAGCAAATATCCTCATCTGAGCCATCTTGGAAGGTCAGATGCAGATGAAATAGATGGAGGTACATGGAATGAATTAAGGTTTGTTTCTTGGCAAGAAGATAAACTTGCATTTAGACAAGTTCCAGCAGGGAATTTAACCAGTGATAGGATATGAGCTCAGAAACTCACCTTAAGAATGTGAGAGCTCACATAAATTAGCATGTTTTAGGCCAGATTCTTGGTCCTTTATGCTGACCACCTCATAATATTGTTTTATCAAATTCCTAAACTTGGTATTTTTTTGTTTTTTGTTTATTTGATGTGGGACAGTTTTTTTACATATTTAAAATTTTTTTTATTTTTCCATTATAGTTGACTTACAGATTTCTGTCAATTTTTCAACTGCACAGCATGGTGACCCAGTTACACTTACGTATATGGATTCATCACAAGTGATTAGACAGAATTCCCAGTAATGCTTAATGAATTAGAATCCTTTTTGTTAACTCTATGAAGGTGTGATATTGGCATCTTCTCATTGCAGAGGGACAACACGAGGCCAAGAGAGATTTAGCATCCCAAGCCCTACAGTGAGAAACTGGTGGAACCAAAATCATAACACAGTGAATCTGGCTTCAGGTTCCCACCTATTTTAGTCCTTGGTCAGGTGTGTCCTCGATGGTTAGTCTCCTGAGGGAAGAGGTCCTGTATGTCATATTTATTCTTCTGTGTCCAATTAGTAGCTATGTGTCAGAAACATGGTTGATTAAAAATAATTTGCTCTGGTTTTCATTTAAAGGAATCATTTTGAGTGTTGAGGGTGTGTCACTTGCTTTGCCACACTAGGTGATAAAAGAAATGCAGGCATTTATTCTTTTTCTCCATGATGAAAGTGATGACCACAATCACGACTTCAATTTCTCTTACATTTCCCACTCATATCCTTCCCCAGCAGAAGAGAGAGGAGCATGAGGAGGGAGAACCAGAGCATTGTGTCCAAGTTCCTCCTCCTGGGGCTCCCCATCTGGTCAGAGCAGCAGGGCATGTTCTTTGCCCTATTCCTGGGCATGTACCTGACCACGGTGCTGGGGAACCTGCTTATCATCCTGCTCATCAGGCTGGACCCTCACCTCCACACCCCCATGTACTTCTTCCTCAGCCACTTCACCCTTACAGATGTTTCCTTTTCATCTGTTACCATTCCTAAGATGTTGACAAACATGCAGACTCAGGATCAGTCCATTCCCTATGCAGCATGTGTTTTTTCATATTTTTTGCTTACATTGATAACATTCTTCTTGCAGTGATGGCCTTATGACAGTATGTGGTCATTTGTCACCCCCTATGTTATGCCATCATTGTGAGGGAGAAGGTATGTCTTTGTTTGTTGACTGGATCCTGGCTCTTCTCCTCTGCCAGTGCCATGACCTACACCATCCCCCTGGCTCATCTGTCCTGTGTTGACAGCATCATCTCCTACTTCTTCTGTGACCCTGCTGCCCTCCTTAAGTTGAGCTCTTCAGACACCTCCCTCAATGAGCTGGTCATCTTTTCTGTGGGAGGAAGTTTTTTCATCTTGCCTTTGAGTAGTATCTTGGGTTTGTATATTCATATAGGGGTGCAGTTCCGAGTGTCTCTTCTGGCAAGAGACTCTTTAAGGTTTGTTCCACCTGTGGTTCCCATCTCTTTAAATATAAAAACATCTCTTTTGGTGTTTTTATATTATGGGACACTTGCTAGTGTTTACTTTTTCTCCTCATCATGGGACTCCAATGACAAGCACATAATCACTTCTGTCATGTATGCAGTAGTTACTCCCATGCTGAACCCCTTCATCTATAGCCTCAGGAACAGAGACATAAAACAGGCCTTAGAGATATTTGTAAATAGGGCTAACTTCTTGAAGTGACAATCACTAAATCCTATTTTTGCAGTCATGAGCACAGTGAGATTAGCTTCTAAAATTATCATATGGTTGGCAACTCTGTAAATTCAAATGAATATGCACTCAGCTGTCATTTATCATGTTAATATGTAAGGACCAGTTTGTGATTTGCACTATTAAATATTTATTTTTATTTTTTTTCTGATTATTCATCATCTCATAAAATATGTGAAAAATCCTATGCAAAATATGTCACATAATCGTGATTGTGGTTTTGACTTTTTCTCCTTTCAGATATATCTATGTTTGCAGACGTGTTTTTTATACTATTTTATTGAGAACACACTGATTTAGCATCAAGTTCTGCTCTTTATGTACTGAGTCTTTCTCTATAAGATGTGCTGAAATTGGCTTGCAGTGGCTTCAAGGGTGATTGTGAACTTCTCTTTTCAACTCCACAGTCTAGGACAACATTCTGGTGCATTGAAATCAGACATGATGGACATAATTAAACTGTGGAAATTGGCAAGTGCTACAAAGTAATGTTCTCCTATGATAGTGAGCCTCTTCTCATTCACTGAACAGCACACCATTGCGTTTGTAGTAAGAGGAGATATCTCTTTAGCAATGGCTCCTACCCTCACATCTCATTTATTTTCTCTGATATTAGTATAGGTATACCAGTTATCTTTTAGTTGGTGTTTACATGGCTTTCTTTTCTATCATTTAAACTTTTTAATGTCCTTATAGATGTAAAAGGTTGTGTTAATAGCATAAGATGGGTTTTATTCTTTCTATATCGTCAATTGTATTTCTGGGAAATTTGATCTGTTAACATCTAATATAATAAGATTGTATCTGAATTTTTGTTTTCTGTGTTTCTATGTGTTTTCTAATTGAGACATCTGATTTCATAGTTATTCTCACTCCTCTTTATCACTTTTAATTAAATACATATTTTGTTATTTCATACACCCTAAATTAACTTATTAATCATACATTATTATTTTATAAATCTTTTCTGCACTTTATGTAGAGATTATGACTTGCTTTTCCTTAAAAATTTTTCATTGTTGTATAATGTCCTACACAACATGAAATTTACCATTTTAACCATTTGAGGTATATAATTAGGTGGTGTTTATTATATTCATCACTGCTATTTTATTCTGGGGCTTCAAAAGGAAACTATGGAACATCAATGCAGTTGAGTACTTTGTAGCTATGAAAAATTATGGCAAATATACTTTCGAATCAATTTGGAGGGATTTCCAAGATATAGTATCAAATGGAAAACATCACTGTGTAAAAGAGCATCTATAGCATACTACCTCCTATGTGAAAAAGAAGGGAAAATAATATATACATGTATCTTCCCATTGAGTAAGAAAACACACACAAGAAATTAATTTGAAACTAATAAAACTGCTTACCTACAAGGGGATGGGGCGGGAATTAGATAGAAAGGTGGGGAGATGAGTATATTTGTTTGTATAGTTTCAACTATTTTAACTTTTACCTACTAAAAATAAATTTATATAAAATAAAGCAAAATAAAATAAAGCAAAAAATAGGCATAGCTATATTTCAAGTTAATACTGTAATCAGACTAAAAGGGAAACTAATTAGGTTATTATTGAACACCGAATTTTGTCTGTAAACTAGTCTCACAATAATGAAAAAACCGTCTTACTTTTTTTTTGTAAACAGTTTTTTGGTAAGCAAATTTTGGGAATTAACGATTTGGTTTCACGTTTCTGAAATAACATGTATTAAAAGATTTAGTAAATAAGTAAACTTTGCCTGGAAAAGGGCACAACTCCTCACTGGGGCAAAGGTGCAATGTACATGGAAAAAGAGAGGCTAGAAAGAACTCTGTGGTGTCAAACTAGTATTGAAGATCCCAACTTGAACTCTTGGGTTGTAATGTGTATAAACAGATTGAATTTCTATATCAGTATCTGTCTGGTCCCTATCTCCCATTCTTTCTGTCCCACTCCTGACCCATCTCTTATGGGTAACCATTTCTTTAGTTTGCTTGTTTCCAATTTCTACTTCCTGTGTTTCTTTTATATATACTTCCTAGCTGTATTCTCTAAGATCACTTAGAAGCCTTGTAATCAACAAACACATGTAATGCCATATTTGGTTTTTGAGTATCAACCTCTAACAAGAACCAAAGTTACTTAGAAAAATGGCTGGTTCTAGGGCTGGGGCCAGGACATGACAGTACTGGGAAATTTTGCTGAGCTTGAAAATAAAAAGTGCTCTATGAATCACAGGGCCACAGGATCCAGCTCAAACGTGCTCCCATTGGCCAAATCTGGAATAATTAGAGCTTCAAAATGAATACCATCAGTAATGGGTTACAATTTGTGAGAATTCACGAGTCTGTGATGATATAAATAAATCAATGAAAAAACAAATGAATGTGGAGTAAGGGGAAGTTCCTTCCTGTGACAGTACAGCTAAGAGACTTAGAGGGAAGGATCGAATTAGAAAATCACCATTTGGCCCCCACATTTGCAACTGTTGTTTTCAATATAAGAATTATCAATGGATGTTAGATATAGTAGTTGAAACTATATTAAGTAAAGTTTGTGTTTATACATTTTCAAAATATCTACCAAATGATAGTTAACTACAAAGGTTGAAATAGGTACTTACTGTAGAGAGCCTGGAAGACACCACCTTAATCAACTGGTCAAGGATAAAATCACTAGTAATTGGAAAGAAAATTGTTTTCTTTTTAAGGCCACACCTGTGGCATATGGGAGTTCCCATGCCAGGGGTAGAACTGGAGATGCAGCTCTCAGCCTATACCACAGCCACAGCAACAAGGGATCCAAGCTGCATCTGTGGCTTACAATCCCACCTACAGCAAAGTGAGATCCTTTGCCCAGTGAGTGAGGCCAGATATCAAACCTGCATCCTTGTCAGGTTTGATACTAGTCAAGTTCTTAACCTACTGAGTCACAAAGGGAACTCCAGATAATAGGCAGGTTCTTAACTACTGAGCCACAAAGGGAACTCCAGAAAACACACATTCTTCATGAATCTGTGCAATTTTTGAAATAATCTGGGAATGTAAGACTGTTGTGTGGTATTAATTAGGAAACATGGATAAAACCCTTAGCCTAGGACCCAAATATTTATTACAATGTTCAGCATTCTAGCACTAAGCAGCTTTACTTACATTTTTACTGAAATAGTTTGCAGGGCCTGGGTAGCCCAGTCATTATAACAATAGACTTTTAATCCAAGGGTCCAGGGTTCAAGTCCCCATCCATGGGCTGTGTGAAATATAGTTTGCAAACAGTATTACCTTAGTTTCAGCTGTATTATGTGGTGATTTGACATTTTCTTTCACTATGAAATAATCACCACAATTATTAATGTAGTAACTATCTGTCCCCAAAAGCTTTTAAAGTATTGTTGACTATATTCTTTATGCTGTATATTAAATTCCAAGATTTATTTATTTTATAACTGGAGGTTTATCCCTCTTCATGCGCATCACCTATTTCATCCCTCTCCCCAAGACACTGTGCCCTCTGGCAACCACCTGTGTCTTCCTTTGTATTTATGAGTCTTTTTTCATTCTGTTTTTTTGGTACATTGTTTTGTTTGATTTTTATCATTGTCTCTCTGCCTTATTCCACAGAGCATAATGCCATATAGATCAATCCATGTTGTTGGAACATGGTTGGAAACTGTGTGATGCACTTAATTAGCTCCCTTATAGCCATGTTTTTGCCAACCAAGGTGGCAAACATTTTTAGTCCCCAGGATGGGATGGCACAGACAATTGTTTTCACTGTTGAGGATTCACTTTCATTCTTTTGTTTGTGGATATCCAGTTTCCCAGCACCATTTATAAATGAGACTAACCTTTCCCCATTGTGTGTTTCTGGCTCCCTTGTCAAAGATCAGTTGATGATACATGTGTGGGTTTATTTCTGGACTCAATATTCTGTTCCATTTTTTATATGTCTATTTTTATATCAGTAACATTCTGTGTTGATATCTGAGTGTTTGAAGTAAATTTTGAAATCAGGCAGTGTGATGCCTAAAGTATTGTACATTTTGCTCAAGATGGCTTTGGCTTTTGTGGGTCTTCTGTGGTTTCATATGGGTAGAATAAATGATGGTGATGGGATGTTTACTCCAAAACACTTCAGGGTCAGTGGTGTGGGATCTCAAAGACTGATCTCTGTTAGATCCTCTCTGCAGTGGATGGAGTGGCAGATTCTATTGTAGGTTCTTCAAAGTTCAAGGATGATCATGGCATCTCCTTCTCATGAGTAGGCAGAGTGAAGACTGATGTGTCACTGACGTTAGAGACATCTTCGAGGACACCTGTAGTTCAGACCCTTTGGTCCCTGCACTGGATCCATCTCCAGAGGAAGGCAAGAAACTGGGCAATTAACTCAGTTGTCTTCTTCTTTACCCAGAAGCTTGGAGGAGTAGTCCCTGGGGTGTCAGTCCTTTTGGTAAATGTGGAACTTTCTGTCACTGTTCTCTCTCTTGTAAACAGGCCTGGAAGTGCTAAATATCCTCAGGCCATGAAGGCATAAGAGATCAGTCCTCAGGTAGCTGCCTGGACCAGCAGAGGTTGGAGCAAGGTGGGGAACCATCACTTGGCCTAGATGTGTGCGTTGATGTGAGGACTAGGAAGAAGAGGTAGAGAAAATGTTTGTTTACATTGCTCATATAACCATGTCTTTTTAGTGAGTGATTCACTCAGTGACCTACATGGTGTCACCAGCCTCAAGTGGTCATAACACTAAAATTAACTAAAATGACCTGAAATTTAAATTTGTGTTCTTCAGTTGCACTGGCTGTATTTCACGGCTCCAGTTGTTATAAGAGGCTGGTGCTGCTGTATTGGACAACACAGCTATAGTGTATTTCCGTCCTTGTGGAAAGTCCTGTTGTACAGTGATAATAATAGACCATGGAGGCTGGAATTCTGCAAAACTTTCATTTGTGATTGGGGTACTGTATGCCTGGTGCTCCTTTTTATGTTTTTGTGTGTTGAGTTTGACCACACATGATTCTTAGTGCGTGTAATGGAGTGTCTCTCTGTGTGAGTGGTTTGTGAGTTGTGTAGGTGCTGGATGTGGTCTTTGCATATTGTTTATTTTTAAACAGATTGTGAGGTATAATTGATATACACAAAACTGTACGTATTTAATGTACAAAATTTTGAGGAATTTAGGAACGCTTGTGCACACACTTGTGAAGCTACCACCACAATCAAGGACATCGATATATATGTCTCTTCTCAAAACATACTTACGTCTTTTTCTTGTATTAAGAAAACTTACATGAGATCTACTCTTTTAAGGAATTTTTAGATGCACAGTATAGTATTTGACTCTAGGCATTATGTTATATAGCAGGTCTCTAGAACTAATTCATCTTGCATAGCTGACACTTTATTTCAAATAAATAACAGCACTTCATTTCTCCTCCCCCTAGCTATTGGTGACTGCCATTTTCTCTTTGCTTCTATGAGTTTCTCAAAGTGAAATTATGCAATATTTGTCCTTATTGGACTGGCTTATTTCACTTAGCATAAAGGTTTCCTGGTTCATCCATGTTGTCACAAAAGGCAGGGTTTCCCTTTTTTTTTAAGGAAAAAATGATATTCCATTGTATGTACATCCAACATTTATCCATTCATCTTTGATGGATATCATAACTTATCTATTGTGCACAGAGCCGCAATGCACATGGGAGGTTAGACATATCTTTGAGATCATGATTTCAGTCCTTTCTGGTCTACTCCCAGAAGTGGGATTGCTCGGTCATGTGGTAGTTCAATTATGAACGTCTCGGTCAACCTCCATTCTGTTTTCCATAATGGCCACACCGTTTTACATCCCCACCAACAGTGTAGAAGGGTTCTTGTTTGCACATTTTTAATTTCTATGTGACAAAATATTTCATTTTAAAGTTGTAAACAGGTTGGTATATATCCATACAAACCTCACTTCTGACTAGGATGAGTATGGGAAGGAGAGGGCCAAAAAGCAGCCCCTGGGGTTTTGTTTTTGTGTCACTATGTTTCATGCTGAGTCTCTGTGTGCATAGCACACTCCCAATCTACTTTGTTTCTATTAATTTTACTCATCTATGAATCTCATATGAATGGAATCTTACAGTATTTACACTTTTGTGACTGAATGATTTTACTTAGCATAATGTCTTCAAGATTCATTCATGTTGTGGCTGTATCAGGATTTCTTTCCTTTTTAAGGCTGTCTTGCACTGTATGTATAGACCACATTTTATTTATCCAATCATTTGCTAAAGGACCTGGGTTCTTTCCATCTTTTGGCTACTGTGAATAATGCTGTTTTAAATATGGGTTTATAAATATGTCTTTGGCCCCTGCTTTCAATTATTCTGGGTATACAAGCAAAGTAAAATTCCTTAATGATATGGAAATTCTATTTAACTTTTTAGGAACTTTCATAGTTTTTCTTGTCCTTCCTCCCTCCCTCCCTCTTTTCCTTCCATCCTTCCTTCCTTCACTTCATCCTCTTCCTTTTTCTTTCCTCCTCTTTCTTTCTTTCATTCTTTCTCTCTTCTTTTTTTCTTTTGTATTTCGCATAGTCTTTCTACTGATAAAAATAAGTTTATATGTTGAGCACTTTGTTTTGTACATGGTGCATTAATATTCCAAATAATGCTTTAAGTGGGGTGTGTGTGTATGTGTAATGTGTGTGTGTAAAGCAGACACAAGCACATAAGCAATCTGACAGTAGAGCCATGGAAGGGATTGCATCTTATTAATTACTGTGTCCCTAATGTCTATCATAATATCTCCACTCTGTAAAATAGAGAATGAGCTGTTCCTTATTTCCACTGAAGGTTGTGATTGAAGTCATGTACTTTCTCCACGTGACTGTCTCAGTGTTCAGACAAATCACATCATGTTGTTCTCACCAGACTGGATGAGACATCAGTGTGTGAGTGCAGTGCAGTGAGAGCTGTCTGTACACTGACACTGTCATTCTGAGAAACCATGTGACCACATGGTAACTACACGATCAGTACATCTGATATCAAAGAATTTCTGATTTCTCTTCATTCCCAGAAAACAGAAAAGCAGCATGAGGAGGGAGAACCAGAGCAGCGTGTCTGAGTTCCTCCTCCTGGGGCTCCCCATTCGGCCAGAGCAGCAGGGTGTGTTCTTTGCCCTGTTCCTGGCCATGTATCTTACTACAGTGCTGGGGAACCTGCTCATCATCCTGCTCATCAGGCTGGACCCTCGCCTCCACACCCCCATGTACTTCTTCCTCAGTCACTTGGCCCTCACGGATGTCTCCTTTTCATCTGTCACCATCCCTAAGATGCTGCTGAACATGCAGACTCAGGATCAATCTATTCCCTATGCAGGGTGTGTAACACAGACATATTTTTTCATATTTTTTTGTTGCATTGATAACCTTCTTCTTGCAGTGATGGCCTATGACAGGTATGTGGCCATTTGTCACCCTCTACATTATTCCATCATCATGAGAGAGGAGCTGTGTCTATATATGTTGGCTGGATCCTGGTTCCTCTCCTGTGCCTATGCCCTGACTGACACCCTCCTCCTGGCTCGACTGTACTTCTGTGCTGACAACATCATCCCCCACTTCTTCTGTGACCTTGCTGCCCTGCTTAAGCTGGCCTGCTCAGACACCTCTCTCAATGAGCTGGTCATATTTACTGCAGGGTCTGCGGTTCTCATTATTCCACTGACTGGCATCCTGGTGTCTTATGGCCGCATTGGGATCTCCATCCTGAGGGTCCCCTCTACTAAAGGGATCTGCAAAGCCTTGTCCACCTGTGGCTCCCACCTCTCTGTGGTGTCTCTATTCTATGGGACAATTATGGCCGTGTACTTTTCCTCCCCATCAGGCCAGTTCCATGACAAAAACATCATTGCTTCCTTGATGTACACAGTCATCACCCCCATGCTAAACCCTTTCATCTACAGCCTGAGAAACAGAGACATGACATTGGCTCTGGGGAATCTTTTCAGAAACAATAACATTTTTTGCAGAGTGAGAATCACCTAACCATGTTCTTATTTACTCACTGACATTGTCAGAAATGCGTGAGAAAGTTTTGTGTTGGTCACCCATGTCTCTAGCACTTTCCTCACTGTCCTTTAAATGGTCATTGTTATTGGATCAGTCTCTTTCCCTTCAGTCATATGTCTTGTCCATTTATTCTTCCATACCCCTAAATATGACATTACCCACAACACATATTCAACTTGTGGTCTTCAAAGCACCTAACTCCTTTGTGTATATGTGTAAATATGTTTAAATTCATCTTTTCAGTGTGTTATGTTATTATTACATTTGGCTTTTTACAGCTTTTATGAAGTATATATATATATATATATATATATATATATATATATATATAAAGTTTTATTATGGTCATCTATTCTTGGGCATTGCTTTTTCAATTTTTAAGTTATTTTTAATTAATTAATTAGAAGTGTAGATACATTATGATGTTGTGTTGGTTTTAAGTATAGTGCCAAAATATAAGGGTTTTATATATTATATATATATTTTTTTCAGGTTGTTTTCCCTTATTGTTATCACAAAATATTGAGTACATTTTCATGTGCTATGCAATTGGCCCTTGTTAGTCATCTGTTTTACATACAGCAGTGTGTATGTGTTAATGCCAAACTCATAATTTGTCCATACCCCCTTTTCCCCTTAGGAGCCATAAGTGTTTTCTATGTCTTTGTATCTACTTCAGTTTTGTGTATAAGTTCATTTGCATTTTTTTTTTGGATTTTTAGAGCCACGCCCAAGGCATATGGAAGTTCCCAGGCTAGGGGTAGAATTGGAGCTACAGCTACTGTCCTACAACACAGTCACAGTAATGGAGAATCTGAGCCACATCTGTAAGATATACTATAGCTCAGGGCAACACAGGATCCCTGACCCAGTGAGCAAGCAAGCTCAGACATTGAACCCACATCCTCGTGGATGCTAGCTAGTTTCATTTCCCTTGCATCACAATGGAAAATCAGCATATCATTGTTTTAGATGCCAAATACAGGTAATACCATGTGATGTATATTTCTCACTGTCTGTTTTACTTCATTTAGTATGATAATCTGTAGCTCCATCCATGTTGCTACAAATGGCATTGTTTCATACTTTATATGGCTGAGTAGTATTCTATTATATATATGTACTAAATCTTCCTTTTTCATTCATCCATTGATGGAAATTTGGGTTTCTTCCATATCTTGACTTCTTGCCTTCAAAAGCTACATTCAGTTAAGATTCTAATGCATCCTTTTAATAAAGTCCAAAAATCTTATCTTCTCAATGCAGTATCAAGTTAATAAAGTACTTTTGATGGTTTGCTAAACCTAAATAAACTTTAATTTGATTGTGCTTTTGATAATAGGGGAGCAGAGAGTAGTCAATCTGATTACCGAATTTCCCCATTCCAGAAGACATAAATATATTTTCCCCCTAAACAGGATATTTGTGTTGAGAACAGTCTATAGCTATTGGATACATTTTAGACTGGGAAATGAGTGTTGTCTTTTCTCCAGAGATCTCACTTCTGATATGAAAAAGCTAAATGCCTGAATTTATAATTTATTCACCCAAAAATATCTACTGCACAGCTACTATGTGCCAGGCAATTTTCTACATTTTGAGGATACAAATTAAAAAAATATTATCACCTTGCAGAGTTTACATTCCAGCACCCCTTTATCCATCCCGTCATTCCCCTTTTTTTCCCATAAAATATCTTACCTTACTAACACATCATAAAATTTGTTTGTTTTTAAAATTGTCATTTTTTCTTTACAGGGGTGAAAGTTCTTTGGATGATAAGTTTCCATGTCTGAAATAAATAAATTTTAAGTTTTTGGCAGTTAAAAACTTCCATGAATAAAGGAGGCGTAAAAAGGGGGGAACAAAGATTTCCTGTTGTTGCTCAGTGGTAAGAAACATGACTAGTGTCCATAAGGACTCAAGTTCAATCCCTGGTCTTAGTGGGTGAAGGATCCAATGTTACTATGAGCTACGGTGTATGTCACAGACCCAGCTCTGATCTTGCCTTGCTCAGGCTGTGGTGTAGGTTGGAAGCTACAGCACTGATTTCTCCACTAACCTTAGATTTTCCATAGGTTAGGAGTTTTGTCCTAAAAAACAACAAAAAAGGGGGGCTGGAAAAGCAAGCGTGCTGGTGTGGGGTTTATAATCTAACATCATGTGGTCTAGGTAGGGCTCATTGGGAAGGGAACATCCAAAGATGTCAGTCAGGACAGGGAAGTGAGCCATGGGGCTATCTGGGAAAAAGCATGGAGATCAGCACTTAGAAACACTCTGATGGGAGATGGTGCCTGGCCTATCACAGGGATATTAATGGAGCCTCCGTACCTGGACAGGACTAAGTGAGGGAGTGATGGTGGGTGATATATACAGAGATATCAGAGAACAACATTTGTCAGGCCCTTAATTTCATAGTAGGTATATTTTTAAAGATTCTCCAGAGAAGTAGCACAAATAAGGTGTGTGTGTATGTGTGTGTGTGTGTGTATGTGTGTGTGTGTGTGTGTGTGTGTGCGCGCGCATGCACGCATATAAGAGAGGGAGATTTATGGAGTTCCTGCTGTGGCACAGCAGGATGGTGATATCTCTGCAGTGGGTTAAAGGATCCATTTGCCACAGCTGTGGTGCAGGTTGCAACTAAGGCTCTGATCTGATCTCTGGCCTGGGAACTTCCGTGTGCCATGGGGAGGCCACAATAGAGGGGAAAAGAGAGAGAGAGTGAGAGAGAGAGAGAGAGAGAGAGAGAGAGAGGGAGGGAGGTATTTATTTTAAAGAATTGTCTAGAAGTTCCCATTTGGTTCAATTGAAATTATTCTGACTAGTATCCATGAGGATGTGCGTTCAATCCTTGGCCTTGCTCAGGGCATCAGGAATCAAGTGTTGTTGTGAGCTGTGTGTTGGTTGAAGATGCCCTCTAATCTCACATTGCTGTGTCTGAGGTATAGGCCAGTAGCTGCAGCTCAATGTGACTCTTAGCCTGGGAATTTCCATAGGTCATTAGTGTAGCCCTACAATGCAAAATGAACAAAAGGAAGGAAAGCATGAAGGAAGGAAGGAATGAAGGAAGGAACGAAGGAAAGGGGAAATTGCCTGTTATAATTGTGGAGGTTAATAAGTGTAAAGTCTGCCCAGTAGGTTGGCAGGCTGGAAACCCAGGGAGAAGTTGCAGTTTGAGTCTGAAGGCAGGCTACTCACCAAATTACCTCTTCTTGTGGTAGGTCATTCTTTATCCTAACGTCCTTAACTGATTGGAAAAGGCCTACTCTCAATACAGAGGCCAGTCTGCTTTATTCAGTCTTTAGATAGTGTTAATTTCATCCACAAAGCTATCTTCATGGAAACATCTAGAAGTGTGTTTGCACAAATATCTGGGTGCTGTAACCTCAACAAGTTGACATGTAAAATTAACCATTATAGTTGAGTCTTTGGTTCTCAGTCTGATTTGGGAACCCGCTGGAATGTATTCAGTAGAGGAATAACATGGTCATACTTGATATTCTTATTGTTTCTTCAAAAGCATCCAGATTTGTGGAGGTATAAATGACATACAATAAACTTCATATACCTAAAGTATACCATTTGACTCAGAAAACTGCATCTAGAACTACCATATGATCCAGCAATCCCACTCTTTAGCATATATCCAGATAAAGCTACTATTCTAAAAGATACATGAACCACTTTGTTCATAGCAGCACTGTTCACAATACCCAATACTTGGAAATAACCCATCTGTCCACCATGAAATGAATTGATACAGAATATGTGGTACATATGGAGAATGGAATACTAATCAGCCATTGAAAAGAATGCAGTAATGCCATTTGTAGCAAATGTTGCAACTAGATAGATATTCTCCTACTAAGTGAAGTAAGTCACAAACATCCTATATCTCTTACATGTGGAATCTAAAATATGGCACAAATGAACCTATCTATGAAATAGAAGCATACTCATAGAAATACAGAACAGACCTGCGGTTGCCAAGAGGAAAGAGGGATGAGTGGGTTGCATGGGGAGTTTGGGGTTAGTAAATGCAAACTTTTACATTTAAAATGGATAAGCAATGAGGTCCTACTGTATAGCGCAGTGAACTATATCCAGTCTCTTTGGATAGACCATGATGGAAGAGAATATAATAAAAGGAATGTATATGTATAGGGCTGGGTATCTTTTCTAAGCTGCAGAAATGGGCACAACGTTGTAAATCAACTTTACTTTTAAAAAAGGTAAAAAATTCAAGTACATCATTTGAATAATTTTGACCTATGTAGTAATCACACCCATGAAATTACCACCACAAGCCATCAAGTTTGTGAATCTCCCTGATGTCTACCCTCCTGACCTCACTTTGCTACTCCCATCTGCCCTCAGAGGAAATACTAATTTATTTCCATCTCATGGATTAGTTTGCATCTCCTAGAAGCTTATTTCCATGGAATCATGCAGTGTATATTCTTTTCTTGCTGCCTTCTTTCACTGAGCGTAAGCACTCTGAGATATAGTTATCTGTGTGTATCAGTAGTTCATTTTTTATAATAATTTTTATTTTTTTCATTATAGCAGATTTACAGTGTTCTGTCATTTTCTACTATACAGCAATGTGACCCATTTATACACACATGTATGCGCTCCTTTTTCTCACATTATCATACTCCCTCATAAGTGACCATAGTTCTTGGTGCTATACAGCAGGTTCTCATTGCTTATCCATTCCAAAGGGAGTAGTTTGCAACTAAAAACCCCAAAATCCCAATCCATTCCACTCCCTCCCCCACCCACTTGGCAAACGCAAATCTGTTTTCCATGTACATGATTTTCTGTTTTGTGGAAATAAACCCAGACATCTATGGTCAATTAATTTTTAACAAAGGTGGCAAGAATACAAAATGGGAAAAAGACAGTGTTTTCAACAAGCGTTGCTGGGAAAACTGGACAGCTGCATGTAAATAAATGAAAGTGGAACACAGCCTCACACCATGCACAAAAATAAACTCAAAATGTCTTAAAGACTTAAACATAAGACAAGACACCATTAAACTTCTGGAAGAGAACATAGGCAAAAAGTTCTCTGCTTTGAACCTTACAAAGTTTTTCTCAGGTCAGTCTCCCAAAGCAACAGAAATGAAAGCAAAAATAAACCAATTGGACCTAATCAAGCTGACAAGCTTTTGCACAGCAAGGAAAGCCATAAAAAAACAAAAAGACAACTTACAGAATGGGAGAAAATAATTTCAAATGATGCAACAGACAAGGGCTTAATCTCTAAAATATACAAACAACTTATAGAACTCAACAGTTCATTCTGTTTAATGCTGAACAGTATTCCATTGTATAGTTATACCACAGCTGTTGCATCCACTCACATTTAAAAATTATTTAATTTTTTTATTTTAAAATTTAAAAGTTACTGTTTTTCTTTTTACTTTCATTAGACTTTTTAATTGACGTATAGCTCATTTACAATATCGTGTTAGTTTCAAGGGTACAGCAAAGTGATTCTGTTACACACACACACACACACACACACACACGCACACATCTTTCTCAGATTATTTTCCCTGATCAGCTATTACAAAATACTGAGTATAGTTTCCTGTGCTATATTTAAGCAATTCACTTTCTAACAGTAAGTCTTGATGAACATCTGGTCTGTTTCCAGCTTTTGACTGTTAAATAAATCTCTTATGAACATTCTTGTATAAATCTATGTATAACTAGTCTTTTACCTTGGACAAATACCTAGTAACATGTTAAGTATATGTTTAACTTTTTAAAAAATGTTCATACCATTTTGTATTCCCACTAGCAGTGTATGACTGTTCCAGATGGGTATCATCAGTGACACTGAGAGCAGCAGTCTTTTCAGTTGTAGCCAGTCTAATAGGTGTGTAATCGTGCAAACCAGTTTACAGACCTGGAGCCACTTATTGAAGGGATGTCTGTGTTTCTTTGAAAAAGAATCTTGTAACACTGGGGTCTTTTTTTTAACTTCCTGAGTTTTACTAGCTCCATGCATGATTCTCATCATTGTCACCATTTCCCTGCCATTCATTTTGCCTGAATTTTTTCTGCGTCACCTCCCACTTGGATGTGTGTTGTAAGAAAGAGATTTCTGATTATATTATCTGTTATGTCTCTAGAGAATATATTAGGATTACATTTGTGGAGCTTTAATGATTATTTAGGGAAATGAGTGAGTGAATGAATGGGTAGATGAATTCATTCAACAGTTACTGCGGCAATTGTCTGTTGTGAGCCATAACTGATCGCTAGTGATACAAAGACTGACAATAAACCCTAACATTTAGTAAGTTTTCATTAGGTACTCACAGAACCATTCTTCCAACTACAAAAAGACTATGATTATTATTTCTACTTTATAGAAACCAAGTCATAGTGGCCTTGGGTAAATTTCTCAAGTATGCTCTCTTAGAAGGGAATGAACACAGAGTCTTTCTTCCAGAGTTTTATATTCAATCCCACTTCCCCAAAACAAGGCAGAGACCATGCCCTACAACACCTTCCAGGGGAGTGGGGGGACATGCATATTTTAAGGGTCTTTGTGTTGTAATGAAAGCCTGTGTAGGTGTTGGTGAGCCTGCAAAAGTCCTTCCACTGCCTGTGCCACACACTGTCCTTGGGAGAAGCTGTGCTCATGATGCAGAGGCCACGGGTAATGGGGGAACTCCTGCTTCTCATCAGAGACTTGACCAGAAGCTCAGGGTACCACTGATATTAAGGACACTTTCTCCTGTGAAACCAGGTGCAGCTTAGCCCCTGTGGACCATAATCATCCTCCTTCCCAAGGGTCCAGGGAAGAGTTGGGCAGTTGCCCCAGTGGACTGTTTCTATAGTCGGGGCCTGTGGGCAGATTCCCGGTGGGATCTCTTTAGGATGGAGAAAAGGAGATCTTGTGCATCATTTTGAAATTTGAGAAATGACAGTAGAGACTGTAAGGTCCTCAGGCCACTGAAGTTTGCTCTTTATCTTTGGATCCTGGGTCTACTGGACAGAAAGTGAGGATTCAGGTAACAGAATGAAGCAGAATGTATTTGAACACAGAGCACAGATATAGCTCTGAAGCAGCCCAGAAACCTCCCTAGTTGGGCATGTGTGTCTGTGTGTAAGTGTGTGCATGAATATTAGAGAAGTTAAATGTATTTGTGTGTGTGTTGTGTTGTTCGAGTCTATGTGTGTATGTGTAACTGACAAACACACTGAATGACACACACGAGGATATACAGAGGTCACAAAAGCCTGGATATTTCCTCAGTGTGTGCCTCTTCTACTTGCATCTGCTGCTGTGTGCTCTGTGTGTGGCCTTGTGCACTGCTTGTAATTTGACTATGAAGGACTTCTTATGTCGACAATGCCTCTGATCTAGGATGCTTGACAGTTCTGTGTGTGTTGCTGTGTTGTGCATGTGCATTTTCTTTATGAGTTTTGCATGGATTTGTGTGAAGCTGACTCACACCCTGACTGTATTTACCTAGTGAGAGTATAAGCCAGAGATATCTATTAATCTTCATTTGACAAGTTTGTATCTGTGATAGTGTGTGAAGACTTTTTTGTAACAAACCCAACCCATGACTTCCTTCACACCAAAGATAGAAATAACTGTCTGCGTGTCTTTGAGTCATTTTTACATATTTTACTCTCCACTTGCTGAGACCAGAATCCACACAGGCAGCTGCATAGGAAACTGACTTTGCAGAGATATTGGCATCCATTTTTCTGTTATTGGAGTCTTCCAGCAGGAACCCTGGGAGCCCAATATTTTTGACACTCTCCTTCAATTTTGGTCAATCCATTTAGAAATGAAAACCTCACTTCTGGAATCACATACTTCCACACTCAGATCTTTATCATTTCCACACTTAAGAGCTTGGTGGCCTTGGGTTTGGCTGTGGTGATTCTCAGCATACAGTGCTGTCACATGTGATCATGCTATTTGCTGAGAGTTCTTGCCTGTAAGGTGCTTAAGAAGCTGGGCATGTCATAAGCACTTAGCAAATTGTAGCCTTGTGGAATCCAAACACTTGTCTTTCCATGTCCTATTGTGCAGGGGACAGAATTTGGTATGGAGACAGGAAAATCAGCCCCATCCATAGTCTCTCTCTCCAATTCCCCACACCTCATTACGCACTGTCTCCTTTTCACTATTCAGCAATTTCCCAGCCACCTCTTTGCAAGGGTGTTATGGAGTCAAAGTTCCATTGTCCCCTTCTGTTCCCATTGTGGCTTCTAGGGGTCATTAGGAGTTCTGGTTCTCCTGCAGGAGATCTGTGAGATCCTGGCTAAGTCAGAGCCAGCAGCTTTCAGTGAGAAGCCTGTGCTCAGCAGGAGGGTCAGGTGCCTCATCCCTCCTTGTTCTCTGTGAACTGAGTCAGTTAATAACCCTGAGCAACTCCCTGGTCTGGAGAAAACATCTACTGACAGATTTTTGCACAGTGTTAATGTCAGTTCCCTATCCCAGGTAATTTTAACATTTACCTTTTCACTTTTAACATTTTACCTTAGCTTCTCTACTGCACATAAAGAGAAATCAGTGGATTCTACATAGTGAAAAATGATTAGAAAATCAATGTTTGAGAGCAGGTTCCACTATGCAATAACTATGTGAGATTGTTTAAGTGATTTCACTACTTCTGTTGGTAAAATGCAGGGAAAAAACACTGTTCTTTGCTTCTCAGTTACAAATAAAGGATGTTGGATTGAATGATATTGAAAGCATGTCAAAACCATTGGCAAACTCAAGGGCTGCAAAAGTATGAGTGTGGACACTTTATCTGTGCAGAAGGACTCTTTCAAACCCCGAAATATTTGTTCTTAAGGTCTTGCTTATTTCTCTAACTAAAGAGAGAGAGAAACAGTAGAGTTAGTTTCCAGTATAGATTTAAAAGCTTGGAGGAGAAATTTGACTAGATCTGTTACTAACTCTATGATCACTCTCATTTCCTACTCCTTTTGAGTATATTGATAGTGAAGTTTTATATTTTGTTCAATTATTTTAGTTTTTTAGGGCTGCTTCTGCAGCATATGGCAGTCCTCAGACTAGGTGTCAAATCAGAGCTGAAGCTGATGGCATGCACCACAGCCACAGCAATGCCAGATCTAAGCCCTGTCTGCAGCCTTCACCGCAGCTCATGGCAACACTGAATCCTTAGCCCACTGAGTGAGCCCAGAGTTTGAACCGGTATCCTCATAGATACTAGTCTCGTTCTTAACCTGCTGAACTGAAATGGGAACTCCCAAAAGTGAAGTTTTAACATCATCCCTCCTAGGACTCTTGAAAAGTTAAGTAAGGCAATCATGGAAAAACGTGTTTGCCTTCCATTGTATTCATTAACTGTCAGTTATTATCAGTGTGCAGATCAATATTGGGAAATAGTGCTGGTCAATCAGGTAAGTGACTTTTAAGAGACACCAGAATCCTTAAGTATCTCTCAGCTCTCAGACCACATCTCAGATCTCAAGTATCTCCCTAACAATGACTATCCAGATCTGAGCCAAATTGGAGGATCAGATGGAGATGGAGATAGGTGGAGGTACATACACTGAAGTAAGGTTTATTTCTTGGCAAGAAGATAAACATGCATTAAGATAAGTTCTAGTGGGGAACTTACCTCAGTGATAGGCTATGAACTCAGAAACTCACCTGAAAGTGTGAGAGCTCAGATGAGTAAACATAAATTTTAGGTCAGCTCCTTGGTCATTTATGGTGACCACCTCATAATACTGTTTTATTAAATTCCTGAACTTTGTCCTTTTGTGGGTGGAAAACAGATACCCTCACAAAAATAATATATGCAAATTTTGGTGTTTAATTTATGCAGGAAAGTGTTCTTAGATCTTACTGCCTAATGAATTAGAATTCTTTGTGTTAACTCTATGAAGGTGTGATATTGGCATCTTCACATTATAGAGGGACAATATGAGGCCAAGAGAGATTTAGCATCCCAAGTCCCACAGCAAGAAAGTGGTGGGACCAAAATCATAACACATGGAATCTGGCTTCAGGTTCACAACTTAGTCCTCAGTCAGGTGTGCCCTTGAGAGTCAGTATCCTCAGGGAAGAGGTCCTATATGTTGTGATTAGTGTTCTATGTTCAGTAAGTAACTTACTGTCAGAAATATGGTTGATAAAAAGAAAAAAATGAATTTGCTGGTTTTAATTGAAAGGAATCATTGTGAAAGTTGAGGGTGTGTCACTTGCTTTAGCACCACCAGGTGATAAAGGAAATACAGGCAGTTATTATTTTTCTCCACGAGGAGGTGAGGAGCCTAGTGTGGTGGCCACAATCACAACTTTAATGTCTCTGATGTTTCCCACACACCTCCTTCCCCAGCAGACAGAAAAGCAGCATGAGGATGGAGAACAAAAGCAGCATGTCCGAATTCCTACTCCTGGGTCTCCCCATGCAGGTAGAGCAGCAGGGAGTGTTCTTTGCCCTGTTCCTGGGCATGTATCTGACCACGGTGCTGGGGAACCTCCTCATCATCCTGCTCATCAGGCTAGACCCTCATCTCGACACCCCCATGTACTTCTTCCTCAGTCACCTGGCCTTCTCTGATGTTCCTTTTCATCTGTCACTGTGCCTAAGATGTTGATGAACATGCGGATTCAGGATCAATACATTCCCTATGCAGGATGTGTAACACAAATGTATTTTTTCATATTTTTGCTGGTGTTGATAATTTCCTTCTTGCAGTGATGGCCTGTGACAGGTATGTGGTTATTTGTCACCCCCTACATTATGCCATCATAATGAGGAAGGAGCTGTGTCTATGTCTGTTGACTGAGTCTTGGCTCCTCTCCTGTGCCTATGCCCTGACCCACACCCTCCTCCTGGCT
This sequence comes from Catagonus wagneri, assembly GCA_004024745.2. Lineage (NCBI taxonomy): Eukaryota > Metazoa > Chordata > Mammalia > Artiodactyla > Tayassuidae > Catagonus > Catagonus wagneri. Next base: position 9,901,109 of record PVHT021183634.1, read on the forward strand.
GAACTGTCCTTCTGTGCTGACAACATCATCCCCCATTTCTTCTGTGACCTTGCTGCCATGCTTAAGCTGTCCTGCTCAGACACCTCTCTCAGTGAGTTCATCATACTCACTGCAGGGACTGCAGTTGACATTTTTCCATTGAGTGGCATCCTGACCTCTTATGGCTGCATTGGACTCTCCATCCTGAGTGTCCCATCTACTAAAGGGATCTGCAAAGCTTTGTCCACCTGTGGCTCCCACCTCTCTGTGGTGTGTCTTTTCTATGTGAAAGTGATCTCAGTGTACTTTTTCTCCTCATAAGGCCAGTCCTATGACAAAGACATCATTGCTTCCATGATGTACACAGTGGTCACCCACATGCTGAACCCTTTCATCTACAGTCTGAGAAACAGAGACATGAAATTGTCTCTGTGGATTCTTTTCAAAAACATTAACAATTTTAGTCAAGTGAGAGTCACCTATGTTATTATTTCACTCACTGCCCTTGTTAGAAATGCTTAAAAAGTTATGTGTTTGTCACCAAGGTCTCTAGCACTTTCCTCAAAAAGTGGTAATTTTTATTGGATCAGTCTCTTTCCCTTAGGTCGTATCTCTTGTCCATTTATTCTTCTGTAACCCTAAATATGACATTACCCATAATGCACAGTCAACCTGTGGTCTTCAAATCAACAAACTCCTTCATGTATATTTGTAGGTGTGTTTAAATTTTGCTTTTTTTAAAATGTGTTATATCATTATTACATTAGGCTTTTTACAGCTTTTAAGGAATATATATATATATTTAAGTCATGGTCGTCTATTCAATATCACTTTTCATGTTTTTAATTAATTAATTTGAAGTATAGTTGATTACAGTGTTGTGTTAGTTTCAGGTGTAGACCAAAGTGATTTCAGTTTTAAATATATACTATATGTATATTTTCAGATTGTTTTCCCTTATATGTTGTTACAAAATATTGAGTGTAGTTCCACGTTCTATACAACTTGTGCTTGTTAGTTATCAATTTTGCATATAGAACTGTATATACGCTAACCCCAGACTCCTGAGTTGTACCTCCTTCCTTTCCCCTTTTGGTAAACATAAGTTTTCTGTGTTTGTGGGTCTATTTCTGTTTTGTGTATAAGTTCATTTGTGTCATTTTTTTAGATACCGCATGTAAGCAATAGCACATGCTATATGTTTTGTTCTATCTGGTTTACTTCATTTAGTATGATAATCTGTAGCTCCATCCATGTCACTAAAAATGGCATTATTTCATTCTTTATAAGGCTGGGTAATATTCTATTAAATATATGTACCACATCTTCTTTATCATTCATCTGTTGAAGAACATTGTTTGCTTCCACGTCTTAGTTTCTTGCCTTCCAATACTATAAACATTCAGTTAAGATTCTATTGTTTACTTTTAGTAAAGTTCCAAATGCTTACCTTTGCAATGCAGTATCAAGTTAATAGAGTACTTTTGATGATTTGCTATGTTGTGATTCCACCTGTGGCACTTAACTGTGTGTATCTTTGCACATTTAAATAATGTCTACTTTTGTTTTCTAATGGTTAAAATGTGTGTAATAATATTTGTTTGGACTACTGGGAAGATTTAATTTAAAAGTGCATGTAAAACCCTTGGGACAATGCCTAGAAGTGTTGACCTTGGTTTGGAAGCCTGGATTGTACATTTTATGTAACAGGGGATTTTAAGTGACTCAAAACTGGTATATGCTGCAAACTACCCTGAAAGCCCACGAGATACTTTCCATAATTCTCTTTAAATGTATTAGGAAATGAATGATTGATACCTCTTACTTGGTGCCATTTTCCCATTTTAATCTCAGCAAATTACATAGGTTTGAATTTGGCTTGAAGTAAAGATATAAATTTGAACACAGAGATTTCTCAGTTCTTGTTGACTCCTGTGTACTCATTAGGGGACAAAGTAGTGTTTTGATAAATGTTTATTGAATTAAGAATAAATATGCATTCATTTCTTTGGGAAAAAACTTGGTTAATGTGAAAAGTCAATGTATTATTGGAGCCAGAATTGGAAAGGTTGGTTAATTCACAAACAATTAATAAAAAGAAAAGCAGCAAAAATTGACTTTTCATATGGCAGAGGACTTGACTAAAACTTTATGACATGTTCATTTACATTTCTCACTTTCCCCAATTCCCCAGCTGAAACAAGAACAGCATGAGGAGGGAGAACCAGGGCCAGGTGCCTGAGTTCCTCCTCCTGGGGCTCCCCATCTAGCCAGAGCAGTAGGATGTGTTCTTTGCCCTGTTCCTGGGCATGTACCTGACCACAGTGCTGGGGAACCTGCTCATCATCCTGCTCATCAGTCTGAACCCTCGCCTCCACACCCCCATGTACATCTTACTCAGCCATTTGCCCTCAGATGTCTCTCTTTCATCTATCACAGTTCCAAAGATGCGGTTGAACATGTAGACTCAGCAACAATCCAACCCCTATTCAGGGTGAATTCTCATATGTATTTTCCCTCATTTTTCATTGTCTTAACAATTTTTTCTCACAGTGTTGGCTTATGACCAGTATGCGGCCATTTGTCACCCTCTCTACTACAGCACCGTTATGAGGCCAGAACTGTGTGACTCTTTAGTAGCTGGGTCCTGGCTCCTCTGTTGTATCCATGCCCTGGTGAACACCCTTCTCTTGGTCCAACTGTCTTTCTATACTGACAAACCATCCTCCACTTCTTCTGTGACCTCACTGCCCTCCTAAAGTTGAGGTGTTCAGACATCTTCCTCAATGAGCTAGTCATCTTCACTGTGGGAGGAACTTTTTTCATCCTGCCTTTGAGTAGTATCTTGGGCTGCTATATTCATACAGGGACCTCTGAGATCTCTTCCAAGAGACTCTTTAAAGTTTGTTCCACCAGTGGCTCCCATCTCTTTGTTGTGTCTTTATACTATAGAACACTTGCTATGTGTCCCATAGTATAAAGACACTATATACTTGTTCTCCTCATCATGGGACTCCAATGACAAAGACAGTTGCTTCCGTTGTGTACACAGTAGTTACTCCCATGCTGAACCCGTTCATCTATGGCCTCAAGAAGAGAGATATAAAACAAGCCTTAGAGATATTTCTTAATAGGGCTAACTTCTTGAAGTGACATTCACTAAATCCTCTTATTGCAGTCATGAGCACAGTGAGATGTATCCCCTAAAATTATCATATAGTTAGCAATTCTGTAAATTTAAATGAATATGCATTCAGCCATCATATAGAGTATTAATATGTCATTAAGGACTGGTTTGTTTCTTGCATTGCTAAATATTCTTGATCTTTAATTTTTTCTGCTTCTTCATTATCTTATACAATATGTGAAAAATCCTATGCAGAATATGTAACATAATTATGATTGTGGTTTTGTATTTTTCTCTTTTTAGATAAGACATTTTTTTGCTTATCTATTTTTTTATATTATGTTATTGACAACATACCAGTTTAGCATCATGTTCTGCTCCTGTGGGCTGATTCTGCTAAGATATGCTGAAATTGGTTTGCATTGGCATCAAGATGATTGTGAACATCTCTTTTCAACTACAAAGTCAATGACACCAAACTGGTGGATTGAAATTAGTAACGTTGGGCATAATTACATTATGGAAATTGGCAAATGCTCTCCTATGATAGGGAGCCTTTTCTTATTCATTGACTGGCACACCATTGCATTTATAGTGAGGGGAGATTTATTTTTACCCATGGCTTCTACCCTCACATCTCATTTACTTCCTCTGATATTAGTTTGGATATACCAGTTTATTTTGTTATTGTTTACATGCATTTGTTTTCCATCAATTTAAACTTTATGTTTTATATCTGGAAAGTGTTAATTCTTAACTGTGTAAAGTTGGGTTTTGCTCTTTTTATTTAGATTGACAATCATTGTATTTCTGGGGAATTTGATCTGTTAACATCCAATATCATGAGAATGTATCTGAATTTATGTTTTCCATGTTTCTATATGTATTCTAATTGAAACACCTGCTTTCATATATATTCTCACTTCTCTTTATAATTTGCTATTCCATATGCCTTCTATTAACTTATTAATCATACATTATTATTGTTTTCTCTATGTAAAGATTATGACTTGCTTTTTCTTAAAAATGTGGTTATAATTTACAACACAACATGAAATTTACCATTTTAACCCTTTGAGGTATACAATTAGGTGGCATTTAGTACATCTGTCACCGCTATTTTTTTCTAGGACTTCAAAAGGGAACTGTGGAACATCAGTGCAACTGAGTACTTCACAGCTATGAAAAAATAATGACAAACATACCTATGAATCAACATGGAGGGTTTTCCATGATATATTATTAAATGGAAAAATGCATAAAAGTGCATCTATAGCCTGCTTCCTATGTGAAAAAGAAGGGAAAATAATGTATACCCATATCTTCCCATTGAGAAAAAGAAACACAAGGGGAATCAATTTTAAACTAATGAGACTGCTTACCTACAGGGGGTGCCTTAGAAATAGGGTGGATAATATGTAGAGATGAGTATATTTATTTGTATAGTTTTGACTATGTTATCTTTTACCTACTCAAAAATAGAAAGTGATGGAAAATGAAGAAAAATAGAATAAAACAAAAAATGAGACATTGTATTTAGAGTTAATGCCATCAGTCTAAAGGGGAAAATAAAGTAAGTTATTATTGAACAGCAAATTTTGTCTATAAATTATTCTCACAGTAACGGAAGCACATTCTTTTTGGTAAGCAAATAGTTTGTCATTAATAGTGGTTTCAAATTAAGGTTCTGAAATTACATGTATTCAAAGATTTAGTAAATAATAAATTTGTCCTGGGAAAGGGACTGACTCCTCACTAGGGAAAGGTGCTATGTACATGGAAAAGAGAAGCTAGAAAGAACTCTATGGTGACAAAGTAGAATTGAAGATACCAGCTTGAACTCATGGGTTGTAATGTATACAAACTGATTGAAATTATATATCAATATCTGTCTGGTCCCCATCTCCCATTCTTTCTCTTCCACTCCTGACCCATCTCTTATGGGTAACCATTAGTTTAGTTTGCTTGCTTCTAATTTCTATATCCTATGTTTCTTTTATATATGTGTTTTCTGTCTGTATTCTCTGAGATCATTTAGAAGCCTTGTAATCAACAAACAGATAATGACAAATCTGACTTTTGAGTATCAGTCTCCTCTAACAGGAACAAAGTTACTTAGAAAAATGGCAGATTCTAGGGCTGAGGCCAGGACACAAGACTGGGAAATTTTGCTGAGCTTGAAAATAAGAAGTGCTCAGTGAATCATGGGGACACAGTAGACAGGTGGAAGTGCTCCCATTGGCCAAATCTGGAATAATTAGAGCTTCAAGCTGAATACCATCACTAATGGGTTACAACTCAGAGAATAAATAAGAATTCATGAGTCCATGGTGATATAAATAAATAAATGAAAAACAAATGAATGTGGAGTAAGGGGAAGTTCCTTCTTATAGAGAATACAGCTAATCAATATAGAAGAAATGGTCAAATTAGAAAATCACCATTTGGCCACCACATCTGCAATAGTTTGTTCAATATAAGAATCATCAATGGATGTTAGATATAGTGGGTGAAATTGTATTACAAAAAGTATTGTGCTTACATAGTATTAAAATATCTATCAAATGACAGTTAATTATGAAGGTTAAAATAGTAACTTACTGTAGAAAACCTGGCAAATACCACCTTAACAAACTGATCAAGGATAAACTAATTAAGTGGATTTTTTTTCCTTTTTAGGGCTGCACCTGTGGCATTTTGTAGTTTCCATGCTAGTGGTAGAATCATAGCTGTAGCTGCCAGCCTGCACCACAGCTACAGCAATACAGGTTCCAAGCCCCATCTGCTGCCTATAATGCAGCTTGCAGCAATGCTGGATCCTTAACACACTGAGAAAGACCAGGGATATTACTCAGGTTCACAACCTGCTGAGACCCAAAGGAACTCTGAAGAGCATAAATTCTTAATGAAGCTGTACAGTTTTTGAAAAAATCTGAGAATGTAAGGCCTATGTTTGGTATTAATTAGGAAACATGAATAAAGCCCTTATCCTAGGACCCAAATGTTCACAAAAATTTTCAGCAGTATGGACAACAGTTTGTGGACTCTTCTAGCACCAAGCAGCTTTACTAACTTCTTTATCAAAATATAATTTACAGGGCCTCTGGAATTCTCATAATGGCTCCGTGGTTAAAGAACACGACCAGCATCCATGAAGAAACAGGTTTGATCCCTGGGCTGGCTCACTGGGATAAGGATCTGGCATTGCCATGAGCTGTGGTGTCAGTCATTAATGCAGCTCTGATCCTGTATTGCTGTGGCCGTGGAATAGGCCAGCAGCTGCAGCTCTAATTCAACCCCTAGCCTGGGAACCTCCATATGCTGCAGGTATGGCCCTAAGAAATACCAAAAAAAAAGATAAGAAAAAAAAGAAATATAATTTGCAGGGCCAGTGTAGATCAGTCAATAGAGCATCAGACTTTTAATCTGAGGGTTCAGGGTTCAAGTCCCTGTCCAGGTGCCATGTGAAATATAGTTTGAAAACAATATTACATTAGTTTCAGGTGTTTTACATGGTGATTTGACATTTTCATACATTCTGAAATGACCATCACAATCATTAATCTATTATCTATCTGTCCCCAAAAGCTTTTACAGTATTATTGATCATATTCCTTATGCCGTATATTACATCACATGGTTTCTTTATTTTATAACTGGGTGTTTGTTTCTCTTCATCCACATCACCTATTTCATCCCGCTCTCCCAGAAACTGTACTCTCTGGCACCACTGGCTTCTTCTCTGTATTTATGAGTCTGTTTTAATTTTTGTTTTGTTGATTTGATGTTTTGATTTTTAGCCTCCAGATATAAGTGAGATACCATGATACTTACCATTGTCTCTCTGCCATATTTGACACAACATAATACCTTCTACATCCATCCATGTCTTTGGAACATGTCTGTGAACTGTGAGATGCATTTGAATAGCTCCCCTATGGCCATGTTGATTCCAACCAAGGTGGCAAGCATTTTTAGTCCCCAGGTTGGGATGACACAGACAGTTGTGTTCACTGATGGGGGTTCACTTTAATTTTTGTGTGTGTGGATATCCAGTTTCCCAGCACCATTTATTGAAGAGGCTAATATTCCCCCATTGTGTGTTTTGGGCTCCCATGTCAAAGATCAGTTGATCATATATGTGTGGGTTTCTTTCTGGGCTCCATATTCTGTTCCATTTTTTTAATATGTCTGTTTTTTTGTCAATAACATACTGTGTTGATTTCTAAAGGTCTGAATTATAGTTTACAATCAGGAAGTGTGATGCCTACAGTTTTGTCCATTTTGCTCAAGATGGCTTTGGTTTTGTGGGTCTTTTGTGGTTTCACGGAGGGAATAAATGATGGTGATGGGATGTGAGCTCCAACACACTTCAGGATCAGTGGTGTGGGATCTCAAGGACTGGTCCTACTCTGTTAGGTCTTTTCTGCAGTGGATGGAGTGGCAGATTCCACTATAGGTTCTTCAAAGTTCAAGGGTGTGTTCATGGTCTCTCCTTCTCCTCATAAGCAGGCAGAGGGAAGACCAAGTGTCACTGACATTAGAGGCAACTTCTGGGACACCTGTAGTTCAGCCCCTTTGGTCCCTGCACTGGATCCCTCTCCAGGGGAAGGCAATAAATTGGGCAATTAACTCAGTATCTTCTTCTCTAAGCAGAATCTTGGGGGTGGGTTCCCTGGGGTCTCAGTCCAGTTGGTAAATGTGGGTATTCCTACTCATTGTTCTTGTTCTTGTAAACAGGCAGGGAAGTGCTAAATATCCTCAGGTCATGGAGGCATAAAAGATGAGTCCTCAGGTAGTAGCCTGGACCAGCACAGATTTGTACAAGGTGGGGAACCATCACTTGTCCTAGATGTGTCTTTTGATGTGAGGACTAGGAAAAAGAGTTAGAGAAAATGTGTGTTTATGGTGCTCCTATAACCATGTGTTTTTAGTGACTGATTCACATACTGACCTATGTGGTGCCACCAGCCTCAAGTGGCCATAACATTAGAATTGACTAAAATGACCTAAAATTAAAATTGGGGTCCCTCAGTTGCACTAGCTATATTTCAAATCTACAGTAGTCACAGGAGACTTGTCCTGCTGTATTGGGCAACACAGCTATAGAATATTTCCATCCTTGTGGAAAGTCCTATTGTGCAGTGCTAATAATACAACATAGAGGCTGGAATTCTGCAATACATGCATGTGTGCTTGGGTTACTGTGTGCATGTTTTTTTCTTTTTATGTTATTTGTGTGTTGGGTTTAATAACGCATGAATCTTAGTGTGTGTAGTGGAGTTTCTGTGTGTGAGTGTGTATAGTTTTCGAGTCGTGGGTGATTTGGATGTGGTCTTTGCATGCTTTTTAAAACAGCTTGTGAGGTGTAATTGATATACAAAAAACTGCACATATTTAATGTATATAATTTGAGGGGTTTGGACATGTGCACACACTTGTGAAGCTACCACCGCAATCAAGGTCATCAACTTATCTGTCTCCTCTCAAAATATCCTTGTGTCCTATATATCTCTGAGATCCTGATTCCAGTCATTCCTCATCTACACCCAGAGTGGGATTGCTGGATCATGTGGAAGTTCTATTTTGAATGTCTTGGGGAATCTCTGTACTTTTTTCCTTGTGGTGGCACCATTTTAATTCCCCACCAATAGTGTAGAAGAGTTCTTTTTGCATGTTTTTTTAAGTCATGTGTGACAAAAGATTTCATTTTAAAGTTGTAAATAAGTTGGTATGAATGCATACAAACCTTGACACTTCTGAGTAGGATGAGTATGGGTCAGAGAGAGTAAAAAAGCAGCACCTGGGGTTTTGTTTTTCTGTCACTATGAGTTATGCTGTGTGTATAACACACTCACAATCTATTTATCCTCTCCTTGGATGTCTGTAGAGCAAAGAGGGCCATGTGAGGGCCTTGGAAACATATATATGCATTTGACCTGGTCAGATGTCTTCACAGCATGAATCTTCCTTTGTCTCAGCTCTAGACATAAACAACAAACAAAGTCCACTTTACGCTAAGTTGGTGGCACCTTGTCCAGGTGGTTGGAAGGCTACTGAACTTCTTGAAATGTTCCTCATTGGTATTTAATTATTTCCACATTTCTACTCTGTGGAAAAGTGTGTGATCAATTTTGGAACCTTGTGTATGTAGTTAATCAGATGGCTCTGAATTCTGATATATGTCCCTGGCTTACAGCATCTGTAATATCTTGGCTCTCTCATCACCTCCTCTGGCAAATTCTAATGTCACTCACTTTGCGTGTATGCTCAGAACTGAGCCATTTTAAAGCCCTGGTGATGGAAGTGGAGAGAGAAACAATGGCAGATATGACGGAAGCTATTTATTGACAATTTTATTAAAAATGCAATGAGTCAAATGCTGTGGACTTACTTATCTTCAAGGACAGTCCATGATCTTGGCTTGTACTGTTTCCTGGATGTGAGAGTGAGACCTCAGAAGTAAATTCATATTTTCAGGAAGCTACTTGATCTTGCTTGATGGCCTCCTGTGTCTTTGTTGTCTTTGGTTCCTGAGGTCTTCTTACTCATCCTGCCCATATAATGAGTTGATTTCTTTATCTTTGGGGTCACTCTCCTTTTGATTGCTATTTTTAGTCAACAATTTCTTAACTCTTGTGTTATACATTTTAATTAAAAATTTTCATTATAAAATATATGTAACAAAATGTGACATTTCAATAGTTTTTGTGTACATTTCTGTGGCACTAAGTAATTCACAGTGTTGTACAACCGTCACCAACATCCAGCTCCAGAACTTTTTTTTAGGGATTGCACCCATGGCATATGGAAGTTTCTAGGCTGGAGGTTGATTCAGAGCTGCAGTTGCTGGCCTACACCACAGCTACAGCAATGCAGGATCCCAGCCATGTCTGCTACCTACACTGTAGCTCACCACAATGCTGGATCCTTAACCCACTGAGCAGGGCCAGGTATCACACCCACAACCTAGAGGATACTATTTGGGTCTGTTACCACTGGGCTACAATAAGTACTCCCAGAACTTTTAATCTTCCCAAATGGAATCTCTGTACCCACTGAACATAGATACCAATTTTCCTTCCCCCACAGCCCTTGGCAGTTAACCATTCCATTTTTTTGTCTCTATTAATTTGACTATTAATCCAACTCATGTAAATGGATTCTTATGGTATTTATAGTTCTGTGACTTCACGATTTTACTTAGCATAATGTCATCAAGCTTCATTCATGATGTGTCTGTATCCGGATTTATTTCTTTTTTAGGATTGATAATATTCCCTTGTATGTACAGACCACATTTTATTTATCCATTCATTTGTTAAAGGACACGGGTAGTTTCCATCTTTGGCTATTCTGAATACTGCTGTTTTGAACATGGCTGTATAAATAACACTTTGGCCCCTCCTTTCAATTCCTTTGATTATATAACCAGAAGTAAAATTTTGAAATCATATGGTAATTCTATGTTAAATTTTTTGAGGGACTGTCATAATGTTTGGCCCTTCCTTCCTTCCTTCTGTTCCTCCTTCCTTTTTCTTCCTTTCTTTCTTTCTTCCTTCTTTGTAGTCACTCTAAGGATAAGAGGTGAGTTATGTGTTGAACACTTTATTTTCTACATGGTGCACTAATTATCCCAGTAATGCTTTAAGTGGTGTGTGTGCATGTGTGTGTGTGTGTGTGTGTGTTCATGCATGAGCTGTTGTGTAACACAGACAGAAGCACATAAGCAGTCTGACAGTAGAGCCCTACGATCTATCATTACTGTCTCCACTATGTAAAACAAAGAATAAGCTGTTCCTTAGTTCCACAGAAGTATTTGATTGAAGTCATATACTTTCTCCATGTGACTGAGTCAGTGCTCAGAGAAATCACATTGTGATGCTCTCACCAGACTGGATGAGGCATCAGTGTGTGGTTACAGTGCAATATCTGTCTGTACCCTGACATAGTCACTCTGAGAAACCATGTGACCACGTGGTAACTGGTATTCTTGGTACTGCTATGTTCCTGGAATTTCCCACTTCTCTCCATTCCCAGAAGAGAGAAAAGGAGCATGAGTAGGGACAACCAGAGCAGCGTGTCTGAGTTCCTCCTCCTGGGACTCCCCATCCAGCCAGAGCAGCAGGGTGTGTTCTTTGCCCTGTTCCTGGGCATGTACCTGACCACAGTGCTGGGGAATCTGCTCATCATCCTGCTCATCAGGCTGGACCCTCGCCTCCACATCCCTATGTACTTCTTCCTCAGCCACTTGGCCCTCACAGATGTCTCCTTTTCATCTGTCACCATCCCTAAGATGCTGATGAACATGCAGATCCAGAACCTATCCATCTCCTATCCAGGGTGCATCTCACAGGTGTATTTTTATACACTTTTTGGTTGTGTCGATAGTCTCCTCCTCGCAGTGATGGCCTATGACAGGTATGTGGCCATCTGTCACCCTCTACACTACACCATCATCATGAGAGAAGTACTGTGTGCTCTGCTTGTGGCTGGCTCCTGGATTATCTCAGGTGCCAGTGCCCTTTTTCACACGCTCCTGCTGGTCCAGGGATCCTTCTGTGCTGACAACATCATTCCCCATTTCTTCTGTGACCTTGCTGCCCTGCTTAAGCTGTCCTGCTCAGACACCTCTCTCAATGAGCTGGTCATATTCGTTGCAGGGGCTGCAGTTGTCATTTTTCCGTTGAGTGGCATCCTGGTCTCTTATGGCCACATTGGGCTCTCCATCCTGAGTGTCCCCTCTACAAAAGGGATCTGCAAAGCCTTGTCCACTTGTGGCTCCCACCTCTTTGTGGTGTCTCTATTTTATGGTACAATCATGGCCTTGTACTTTTCCTCCTCATCAGGCCAGTCCTATGACAAAGACATCATTGCTTCAGTGATGTATACAGTGGTCACCCCCATGCTGAACCCTTTCATCTACAGCCTGAGAAACAGAGACATGAAATTGGCTCTGGAGACTCTTTTCAAAAACAATAACCTTTTTTGTCAAGTGAGAATCAACTAACAATGTTATTTCACTCACTGACTTTGTCAGAAATGCTTAAAAAGTTGTATGTTGGTCATCCATGTCTCTAACTCTTTTCTAACTGTCCATTAAATGGTAATTGTTATTAGATCAGTCTCCTTCACTTTAGTCATATCTCATCCATTCATACTAAATATGACATTACCCTAAACACACATTTAACTTGTGGTCTTCAAAGCACCAAAATCCTTTGTGTGTGTTTAAATTTTGTTTTTTTTTTTTAATGTGTTATATTATTATTATCTTTGGATTTTTACAGCTTTTTTGAAATATATGTATGTATATATTACATTTTATTATGGTCTTCTATTCTTGGGCATTGCTTTTTGTTTGTTAAAATTTTATTTATTTGGAGTAGAGTTGACTTTCAATGCTCTGTTAGTTTAAAGTATATAGCAAAGTGATTCAATTATATATATATATATATATATATATATATTTATTCTCAGAATCTTTTACCTTATATATTATTACAAAATATTGAGCATATTTCCCTGTGCTGTATGACTGGCCCTTGTTAGTTATCTATTTTTTAATATTTTATTTTTCCATTATAGCTGGTTTAAAGATTTCTGTCAATTTTCCAACTGCACAGCGAGGTGACTGGTTACACACATATATATATATATGGATTCATCACAAGTGATTAGACATAGTTTCTGGAGCTATACAGCAGGATCTCTTTGCTTTCCCAAAACAAAGGCAATAGTCTACAGCTCTTAACCCCAGACTCCCATACCATCCCACTCCCTCCCAAACCCTCTTGGCAACCACAAGTCTGCTCTCCAAGTCCGTGATTTTCTTTTCTGTAGAAAGTTTCATTTGTGCAGTATATTAGATTCCAGATATAATTGATATTATGTGGCATTTTTCTTTCTCCTTTTGAATTACTTCACTCAGTGTGAGGGTCTCTAATTCCATCCATGTTGCTGCAAATGACATTGTTTTATTCCTTTTTAGGGCTGAGTATTATTCTATTGTTTATATATACCATATCTTCCTAATTCAATCATCTGTCTATGTTCATTTGGTTTGTTTCCATTTCTTGGCTATTGTGAATAGTGCTTCAATGAACATGCATGTGCAAGTGTCTTTTTTAAGAGTTTTGTCCAGATATATGCCCAAGAGTGGGATTTCTGGGTCATATGGTAGTTCTATGTATAGTTTTCTAAGGTACCTCCATACTGTTTTCAGTAGTGGTTGTATCAGTTTAGATTCCCACCAAGAGTGCAGGAGGGTTCCCTTTTCTCCACACCCCCTCCAGAAATTGTTGTTTGTGGACTTGTTAATGATGACCATTCTGACTGGTATTCTTGTGGTAGTTTTGATTTGCACTTCTTTAATCATCAGTGATGTTAAGCCTTTTTTTTATGTGCTTGTTGGCCATCTACATATCTTCTTTGGAGAAATGTCTATTCAGATACTTTGCTCATTTTTCAATTGGGTTGCTGGCTTTTTTGCTGTTGAGTTGTATAATTCAGCAAAGTAGCAGAATATAAGATTAACCTTCAGAAATCAGTCATACTTGTGGATACTAACAATGCAATATTTAAAAAAGAATACCAAAATACTTTACCTTTTAAAATGACACCCCCAAAAATCAAATACCTGGGAATAAACCTGACCAAGGAGATGAAAGACTTATATGCAGAGAACTACAAAACATTAATCAAGGAGATCAAAGACAATACAAAAAAATGGAAAGATGTTCCATGATCATGGGCCAGAAAAATCAATATGGTAAAAATGGCCATACTACCCAAAGCAATCTTCAAATTCAGTGCAATCCCTATCAAGTTACCCATGATATTCTTCACAGAACAAGAACAAACAATCCAAAAATTTATATGGAACAACAAAAGACCCAGAATTGCCAAAGCAATTCTGAGGAACAAAAACCAAGCAGGAGGCATAACTTTCCCAGACTTCAGGCAATATTACAGAGTCACAATAATCAAGATAGTGTGGTACTTCCACCCAAACAGACATATGGACCAATGGAATGTAATAGAGAACCCGGAAATAAACCTAGGCATCTACAGCCAATTGATCTTTGACAAAGGAGGCAAGAACATAAAATGGGAAAAATACAATCATTTCAGGAAGTGTTGCTGGGAAACCCAGACAGCTGCATGCAAATCATTGAAACGAGAACACATTCTCACACCATGCACAAAAATAAACTCAAAATGATTAAAGACTTAAATATAAGACAAGACACCATTAAACTCCTGGAAGAAAATATTGGCAAAACATTCCCTGACGTCAACCTTACAAATGTTTTCTCAGGTCAGTCTCCCAAAGCAACAGAAATCAGAGCAAAGATAAACCAGTGGGACCTACTTAAGCTGGCAAGCTTTTGCACAGCAAAGGAAACCAAAAATAAAACTAAAAGACAACTTACAGAATGGGAGAAATAGTGTCAAATGATGCAACTGACAAGGGCATAATCTCTAAAATACACAACTTATACAACTCAACAGTTATCTGTTTTACATATATCAGTGTAAATATGTTAATCCCAAGATTCTAATTTATCCCTTCCCATTCCCCTTTAGCAGCCATAAGTTATTTTCTATGTCTGTGGGTCAATTTCTGTTTTGTACCTAAGTTCAATTGTATCATTTATTTTAGATCACACGTATGAGTAATATCATATGATACTGTCTTTGTCTGGCTTCCTTTACTTAATGTGATAATATCTAGGTCCATCTATGTTGCTGCAAATGGCATTATTTCATTCTTTTTTATGTCTTAGTAATATTCCATTGCATAATTTTACCACATCTTCTTTATTCAATCCTCTATTGTTGGACATTTAAGTTGCTTTCATGTCCTGGCTTCATGCCTTGCAGCAACAAACTTAATTTCTAGATTCTGAAGTTTTAGTACAGTCCAGAATGCTTATCTTCTCAATTCAGTATCTACTTAATAAAATATTTTGGATGATTTGCTTAAACCTAAATAAACTTTAATTTGATTGTACCTGAGACAGTAGGTGAGCACAGAGCAATCAATCAAATTACCAAATTTCCATATTCTAGTAAGACAGATTTTTCCACCTAAACTGGATTTTCATGTTTAGAAGCATCTATAAGCTATCAGATTAATTTTAGTCTTTGAAAATGAGGGTTGTCTCCCCCAGAGATCTTACTTCTAATATGAAAAATATAAATATGTGAATTTACAACTTATGCACACAAAAATATTTACTGTGTGACTATTATGTGCCAGGTAATTTTCTACATTCTGGGAATACAAGTTAAAAAAATGTATCCCCTGTAGTGTTTACATTCCAGCAGTCCTGATCCAGGTCATCATGCTCTTTTTTTTTTTCCATAGCAATTTTTAACCTTCTAACACACTATAATGTTTAATTATTTTTAAAATGCCATTGTTTCTTTATTGGGATGAAAGTCTTATGGAAGATGGGTTTCTATGCCTGAAATTAATAAATTGTAAGACTTTTGTAGATAAAAACTGCTACGAACAGAGAAGGCATAAATAGTGGGGAGCAAGAATGTTGGGGTTGGGTTCATAATTTAAGATCATGTGGTCCAGTTAGAGCTCATTGGGAAGGTAACATCCAAAGACATTAGTGAGGACAGGTAGGTGAGTCACGGTGATACCTGGGCAAAAGCATAGAAATTGGCACCTAGAAATGCTCTGAGGTGAGATGGTGTCTGACTTTTCCAGGAATTTTAAGCAGGCCTCTATAGCTAGATAGGGCTGAGTAGGGGAGGGATGGTAGGTGATAAGTTTTAGAAATATCAGAGGACCAGATTTGTAGGGCACTTAAAGTCATAGAAGGTGTATTAGTCAAGGTTCTCCAGAGAAATAGAACAAATAGGATGTGTGTGTTGGGGGGTAGCTGTATAAGAGAGAGAGATTTATGGAATTTTTGCTGTGACACAACAGAATTGGTGGTGTCTCTGCAGTTGTTTAAAGGATCCAACATTACTGTGGCTGTGGCATATGTCGAAACTGTGGCTTAGATCTGACTTCTGACCTGGAAAGTTCCATAAACTGCAGGGTGGTCAAAAAAGAAGGAAGAGATAGAGGGAAAGAGAGGAGATTTATTTTAAGAATGGGCTATATAATTGTAGAGGCTAGCAACTGTAGTCTGTCGTGTAGGTTGGCAGGTTGGAAATGCAGGGCAAATGTGTAGTTTGTGTCTGAAGGCAGGCTGGTGACAGAGGTGCTTCTTCATTGTGGTAGAACATTTTTTTCTTAAGGCCTTCAACTGGTTAGATGAGGCCTACCAACATTATGGAGAACAATCTGTTTTATTCACAGTTGGCTGATTGCAATGTTAATCTTCATCCAGAAAAAATACCTTCATGGAAACATCTAGAATTGTGTTTGACCAAATATTTGGGGACTGTAGCTTAGCTAATTTGACACATAAAATTAACCACTATAAAAGAATTTTTGGTTTTCTGTCTGATTTGGGAATCCACTGGAAGGAATTCAATAGAGTATTAACATGGCCATGCTTGATTTTGTTATTGTTTCTCTAAAAACACACAGATTTTTTGAGGTGTAAGTGACAAAGTATAAACTTCATATAACTGAAATATACCATTTGTCTAATTTTGATGTATGTATAGACCCATGAAACTATCACCACAGCCCTCAAAATCATGAATTTCTGAGATGTCTACCTTGCTGACCTCTCTTTTCTCCTCCCATCTGTCCTCAGGGGAACCACTAATCTGTTTCTGTCACATGGATTAGTTTGAAGCTCCTAGAAGCTTATTTCAGTGGAACCATGCAGTGTCTATTATTTTCTTGCTGCTTTCTTTTACTCAGCATAAACATTTTGAGATTCATTCATGTTGTACTGTGTACTAATAGTTCATCTTTTTATTCCTGAGTAGTATTCCATTGTGTGACTATACCACCACTGTTGCATATATTCATCTTTTTATAATTCAAAAAAATTTTTAAGTTATTTTTAAATTTTCAGTTATCCGTTTTTAATTTAAAATTTTTTTCTACTTTTATATTTTCATTTGATATTATTTTTATTGAAGTATAGTTCATTTACAAAGTTGTGTTTGTTCAGATTAAAAAATTAAATAAAAAAAGATGTTACTGACATGCAGTCCAACTGTGAAAATTTGATCTTCTTATTAAATACAACCCTAAATTGATGCATATATAGATAGAGTGCAACCTCAGTTAAAGGTTGTACAATAGAACCTGATGAAACATTGTAAATCAACTATCCTTCAATAATAATAATAATTTAAAAATTAAAAACAAGTCTTTTTGTAGGAATAGGCATTCTGATTCTGTAATTTACATGCAAAAGCAAAAAATTGAAAAATTCTTTTAAAAGGAAGAATAAAGTTTTAATATTTACATAAATTTAATTTCAGGACTATGATGAATGTTAAAATAAGAAGACTGTGAGGTATTGTTAAAAAAGACATCTAGATTAGTGGAACAGAGAAGAGTCTTCAGAAATAGATTGACACATATGAGGTCATTTGTTTTTTTTTTCCTAAGTTGCTAAGAAAAATCCATGGAGGATGAATAGTCTTCTTTTAAAGGATGTTTCAAGTATAGAATGGCTTTATGCTACAGACACAAATATTGACTTCTTATTTGCACCATACAAAATTCTCTCATAATGAATCTTAAACCTTAATGTAAATTCTAGTACTATAACATTTCTCAAGAAAATATAGACATCTGTGTGATCATGATTTGTCATGAATTTTTAGATAAATCTCAAAATGCCAGAACCATGGGAAGAAAAGGTGATAAATCATATTTTATCAAAATTAAAATCATCTCTGCAAAAAAACATTGTTAAAAGAATAAGCAAACAAACCTCAGACTTGTACAAAATAGTCACTAAACTGTTGTCCAATAAAGAGTATGGGAGTTCGGGTGGCCTAGCGGTTAAGCATTTTTGTGGTATTGATGCTGTGTCATGAGTTCAGTTCCTGGCCTGGGAACTTCCACATGCCTTGGGCACTGTCAAAAACAAAAACAAAAAACAACCAACATAACAAAACAAAAAAGAACCTCTAAAGCAAAATAAAAGAAAAAATTAAAATATGGGCATAAACTTGCAGAAACACTTCATAACAGAAGCCCATGAGAAATTCATCTGATGTTAAGAAAGAAATACAATTTACAACAAGATGATTCTGGGAGTTCCTGCTGTGGCATAATGGACTTAGGTTGATTTGGAGGTGCAGGTTTGATCCCTGGCACCAGCAGTGGGTTAAGGATCCTGCTATGCTAAAGCTGAGAAAATGAAGTATTTGGAAGTGTACAGAGCAACTGAAACACTCATCCATTGCCGGTAGGAATGTTAAAGGCACAGCCACTGCAGAAGACAATTCGACAGTGCCTTAAGAAGTGAAATATGCACTTACCTATGACTCAGCAATCTCACCCTGTTTTTTACCAAAGAGAAATGGAAACACAGACGTACACAAAATTCCTGGCTTCCAATGTTTCTAGCAGCTGAATTGACTATATTTCCAAACTAAAAATAATTTAAATGATCATTAAGTAGACAATGGATAAACTAATAGTGGTACAGCCATAGAATGGAATACTACTCAGCAATTAATAGGCATGATACTATTAATGGATTTAAGTATATTGATGAATCTCAAATATCTTATGCTAATTTGAGAAGGCAAATTCCAAAGGTGACAGACAATATGATTCCACCTATATCACCTTCTGGACAAAGGAAACATAGATGTGAAGAACACCTCTGTGCTTGCTAGGCAATAAGTGATTGACTACAAAGGATATGCAGGGGACATTTTAGAATGATGGAAATGTTCTAGAACTTAATTAGTTACACAGTTGTTATGTGTTTGTATTTTACGTTCACATAATTGGCACCAATAGATGATCAATTTTTATCAATTTAAAAAACAAACTTGTGGAGTTCCCTTCATGGCTCACTGGTTAGTGAATCCGACTAAGATCCATGAGGTTGCGGGTTCGATCCCTGGCCTTGCTCAGTGGGTTAAGGATCTGGCATTGCCATGAGCTGTGGTGAAGGTTGCAGACGCGGCTCAGATCCCGCGTTGCTGTGGCTGTGGTGAAGGCCAGCAGCTACAGCTCCTGTTAGACCCCTAGCCTGGGAATCTCCATATGCCACGGGTGAGGCTCTACATAAAGGCAAAAAGACAAAAAATAAATACATAAATAAAAGAAAATAAACTTGTGTTTGTTTCAAGTGTACAGCAAAGTGATTCAGTTATACACATACACACACACACACACATTTCTTGTCAGATTATTTTACCTGATTAGTTTTTACCAAATACTGAGTATATTTCCCTGTGCTATACCTTAAGCCCATTGATGAACATCTGGGATGTTTCTATTTTCTGGCTATAAAATAGAGCTGTTATGAACATTTTTGTTTAAGTCTATGTATGACTACATACTTTCTTTTGCTTTGGACAAATACCTACTCATGTGCTAGGTATATGGTATGAGAGTTCCAGTTCTACCATATCTTCAGTAATACTTGAGAGCAGCAATCCTTTCAATTTTTGCTAGTCTGATAGGTGTATAGTGGTGTAAACCAGTTTGCAGACCTGGAACCATTTGATTGGAGGGGTGTCTGGGTTTCTTGAAAATGAATCCTGTAACACTGATATGTTCTAAACTTTTTCTTTTTTTGATCACACCCACAGCAAGCAGAATTTACCAGGCCAGGGATCCAACCTGCACCACAGCAGTGAAAATGCCAGATCCTTTACCACTAGACCACCAGAGAACTCCCTGAAATTCTTGAGTCTCCTTAGCTTCATGCCTGATTTTTGTCATACCAGCACTCTTCAGCATTTAACTACCATTTTGCCTTAATACCATTTTTCTGCATACACTCCCTCACCCCACTTGAATGCATGTTCTAAGAGATGGATTTGTGTTTATATTATTCTGTATTATGTCTCTAGAGAATATGTCAGCATCACTTCAGTGTGAGCCTTAATGATTATTTAAGGGAATGAGTGAATGAATGAACAGATGAATTCATTCAACAGTTACCAGTCACGATTGCCTGTTGTGAGCCATAACTGATATCTAGTGATTCAAAGACATTGTCAATAAACCTGAACATTTAATGAGTTTTCATTAGGTGCTCACTGAAACATCCTTCAAATTTTTTAGAAGAGAAAAATTATTATTTCAACTTTGGAGAGACCGAGTGTCAGTGGTCTTAGATAAATTGCTCAAGTATGCTCCCTTAGTATGGGAAGAACGCAGAGTCTTTTTTCCAGAGTTTTATATTCAAACCTCTTCTTCTGAATGAGGCATATACTGTACCATGAAAACCTTCCAAGGTGTGGGGAGATGTGCACATTTCTTTTTATGGCCACACCTGTAGCATATGGAAGCTCCTGGGCTAGGGGTCAAATTGGAGTTGCAGCAGCAGGTATATGCCACAGCCATGGCAACATTGGATCTAGATGACATCTGCAAACTACTCTGCAGGTTGCAGTAACTTGGGATCCTTAACGCACTGAGTAAGGCCAAGAATTGAAACCGCATCATCATGGACACTATGTAAGGCTATTAACCTGCTGAGCCACAATGGGAACTCTGAGATCTGTGCATTTTAAGGGGTTCTGTGTTCTAATGAATGCCTGTATCAGTGTTGGGGGCAGAAGCCCTTACATTGCCTGTGCCATGCACTGCCCTTGGGAGAACCTGTGCTCATGACATGGAGGCCACAGGCAATGGGGGAAATCCTGCTTCTCATCAGAGACTTGTCCAGAAGCCCAAGTTACCACTGATATCAGGGACACTTTCTTCCATGAAACCAAGTGCATCTCATCCCCTGTGGACCCTAGTCATTCTGCTTCCCAAGGGGCCAGAAGGGTGTTGGCCAGTTGCCCCAGTGGATGGCTTCTCTAGTCAGGGACTGGGGCAGATTCCCTCTGGGCTCTCTTTAGGATGGAGAAAAGGAGATCATCTTGTGCATCATTTTGAAGCTGGAGAACTGACATGTCAGGGGCTCAGACCACTGAGGTCTGCTCTTTTTCTTTGGATCCTGGATCTTCCTGACCAAAATTGAGGACTCAGGTAACAGAATGAGGCAGAAGGTATTTGAACTCAGAGAGCAGGTGTAGCTCAGAAGGAACCCAGAAACCTCCCTAGTTGTGCATGTGTATTTGTAAGTGTGTCTGTGTGACCATCAGATAAGTTATGTGTATTTGTGTGTTGTATTGTATGAGTCTGTGTGTGTATATGTAAGTGAAAAATACACTGAATGACATACACTAGGATATACAGAGGTCAGAGAAGCCTGGACATTTCCTCAGTGTGTGTTTATTCTACTTACATCTGCTGCTTGTGTGCCATGTGTAAGACCTTGTGAACTGCTTGTGATTAGACTATGACAGACTTCTTGTGTCAACAATGCCTCTGGTACAGGATGCTTAACAGTTCTGTGTGTGTAGCTGTGTTGTACATGTGTGTTTTGTTGTGAGTTTTTCATAGATTTGTGTGAAGCTCACTCACATCCTGACTGTATTTACCTAGTGAGAGTATAAGCCAGAGAAATCTATAAATTTCCATTTGGCAAGTGTGTGTCTGTGGTAGTGTGTGAGTACTTTTGTGTAACACCTTGACTTTCTTCATACAGAAAATATAAATATTTGTGTGTGTGTGTGTGTGTGTGTGTGTGTGTGTGTGTGTGACATTTTCACATGTTTTACTCTCCACCTGAGACCAAAATCCACACAGGCAGCTTCATGGGAAACTGATTTTGCAGAGCTATTGGCATCCATTTTTCTGTGATTTGACTACTCCAGCAGGGCCCCTGCAATCTCAATGGTTTTGACACTCAGCTTCAATTTAGGTAAAACAATTCAGAAACAAAATGCTCACTTCTTAGACTGAATATGTCAGGAATCAAATCTTCATCTTTTCTACACTTAATAGCCTGGTGACCTTGGGTTTGGCCATGGTGATTCTCAGCATCCAGCGCTGTTACCTAATTGCTGACAGATCTTGTCTTTAAGGTGCCTAAGAAGCTAGGCACATCATAATCACTTAGCAAATTGTGCCAAATTGGGTCATAGAGACCTAAACACTTGACTCTCCATGTCCTTTTGTACAGGGACAGCATTTTATATGAAGACAGGAAAATCAAGCCCATCCATAATCTTTCTTAATGCCCCACCACTAGGTCACACACACTGTCTCCACTTCACTACTGAGCAATTTCTCAGCCACCTCTTTGCACACAGTGTTGATGGAATCAAAGTACCACATCTGTATTTTTCCCTTCTGATCACATTGCAGCTCCTGGGTGTCATTAGGAGCTCTGGTTCTCCTGCAGAAGATCTGTGAGATCCTGGGCTAAGTCTGACCTAGCAAATTTCAGTGAGAAGCCTGTGCTTGGCAGGAGGGTCAAGTGCCTGGTCCCTCCTTGCGCCCCATGAACTGAGTCAGTTTATAACTCTGAGCACCTCCCTGGTTCAGGAGTAAGCATCTACCAACAAAGTCTTACACAATATCAAGTTCCTATCCCAAGCATATTTTAACAATTAACTTTAACTTTTCACATTTAACATTTGACTTTAGCTTCTTTACTCCCCCCCCATTAAAAGAAAGGGGTGGATTCTCTCTCTAGTGAAAACATGATCAGAAATCAACCTTTGAGGTAATTCCTGTTGTGGCTCAGTGGGTTACAAACCTGCATAGTATCTGTGAAGATGCCGGTTCAATGCCTGGGCTTGCTCAGTGTGTCAAGTATCCAGTGTTGCTGTGAGCTGTGGTATATGTCACAAACTTGGCTGTGATCCCTCATTGCTCTGACTGTGGTGTAGGTCAATCGCTACAGTTCAAATTCTGCCCCCAACCTTGGAACTTCCATATGCCACACTTGTGGCCCTAAACAGCAAGCAAAAGAAATAAGGAAAGAAGGAAGGAAGGAAGGAAGGAAGGAAGAAATAAGGAAAGAAATAAGCAAAAGAAATAAGGAAAGAAGGAAGGAAGGAAGGAAGAAAATCAACCTTTGAGACCAGATGTTCTACTATCCAATCTCTACTATGTGAGATTGTTTAAGCAGTTTCACTACTGCTGTTAGTAAAATGAATGAAAAAAATCACTTTCTGTGCTTCCAAGACTCAAATAAATGCTGATCGACTGAATGAAATTGAAGGCATATGGAAGCCATTGGCAAACTTAAGAGCTGAAGGAATATTAGTGTGGACACTTATCTGAGAAGGAGGACTCCTTCAAATCCCAAAATCTTAAGGTCCTGCCTGTTTTTCTAACTAAAGAGAGGGACACACATTAGTGTCATAGGATCAAAAGATTCCAATGTATTTTTAATAACATGGGAGAGAATTGTGACTATAGCAGTTACTAACCACATAATAATTATATAATCATGCTAGCTTTTTTACTCCTGACTATGCTGTTAATGAAGATTTCTTTTGTTTATTTTCTTTTTTTACTGGCCGCACCTGTGGCATATGGAAATTCCAGGCTAGGAGTTGAATCTGAGCTACATCTGTACCCTATGCTGCAGCTTGCAGTGATGCAGGATCCTTAAGCCCACAAGCAAGGGTTGAGATGGAAGCCATACACTCACAGAGACAACACTGGGTCATTAACCAGCTGAGTCACAGTAGGAACTACTCCCTCCTCAGACTATTGAAAAATTCAGTGAAGCAATCATGCAAAAATGTATTTGTTTGCCATTGTGTTCATTAACTCTCAATTATTACCAAAATGAAGTTGAATACTGGGAAATAGTGCTGGTCAATGAGGTAACTGAATTCTAAGAGACGCCCCAATCCCTTGGATCTCTCAGCTCTCAGACCCCATCTCAGGTCTCAGGTGTCTTCCTAGCAATGAATATTCAGATCTGAACCAACTTGGAGTATCAGATGTAGATGGAGGTACATGCACTGAAGTAAGATTTATTTCTTGGCAAGAGATAAACTTGCAATAAGAAAATTCCAGGAGGGAACTTACCCCAGTTATAAGGTATGAGCTCAGAAACTCACCTTAAGAATGTGAGAGCTCAGGTAGTTTAATATAAATTTCAGGTTAGCTTCTTGGTCCTTTTTGCTGATCACCTCAATATACTGTTTTTATTAAATTCCTGAACTAATACTGATTTTGAGGGGAATACAGATCCTTCCATAAAAATAATCTATGCAATTTTTAGTGTTTATTTTATGCAGGACAGTGTTCTTAGATATTTAATATCTAATGAATTGGAATCCTTTTTGTTAACTCTTTGAATGTGGGATATTGTTATCCTCACGTTATAGAGACACAACCTGACGCCAAGAGAGATTTAGCATCCTAAGTCCTACAGTGAGAAAGTGGTGGGACCAAAATCATAACAAAGGGAATCTGACTTCAGGTTCACAACTTAGTTAGTCCTTGGTCAGGTGTGATCTTAAGAGTTAGTGTCCTGAGGGAAGAGGTCCTGCATGTTGTAATTATTCTTGTATGTTCAGTTAATAGCTTAGTGTCAGAAACATGGTTGATTAAAAAGAAAAAAGAAGAAGGAATTTTCACTGGTTTCCATAAAAAGGAATTGTGTTGAGTGTTGAGATTATGTCACTTATTTTGGCAACACTAGGTGATCAAAGAAATGCAGGCATTTATTATTTTCTCAACAAGAAAGTGAGAGCTACTAGTGTGGTGGCCACAACTCAATTTCAATGTCTCTGACATTTCCCACTCAAATCCTTCCCCAGCAGACAGGAGAGGAGCATGAGAAGGGAGAACCAGAGCAGTGTGTCCGAGTTCCTCCTCCTGGGGCTCCCCATCCGGTCAGAGCAGCAGAGCATGTTCTTTGCCCTGTTCCTGGGCGTGTACCTGACCACAGTGCTGGGGAACCTGCTCATCATCCTGCTCATCAGGCTGGACCCTCGCCTCCACACTCCCATGTACTTCTTCCTCAGCCACTTGGCCCTCACAGACATCTCCTTTTCATCTGTCACTGTCCCTGAGATGTTGATGAACATGCAGACTGGGGATCAATTCATTTCCTATGCAGAGTGTGTAACACAGACATATTTTTTCCTATTTTTTACTGGTCTGGATGATTTCCTTCTCACCTCAATGGCCTATGACAGGTACGTGGCCATCTGTCACCCTCTCCACTACACCACCATCATGAAAGGTGGACTGTGTACCATACTAGTAACTGTATCTTGGATCCTCTCCTGTGCCAATGCCCTTTCCCACACCCTTCTCCTGGCCCAGCTGTCCTTCTGTGCTGACAATATCATCCCCCATTTCTTCTGTGACCTTGGTGCCCTGCTCAAGCTGTCCTGCTCAGACACATCCCTCAATGAGCTCGTCATTTTCATAGCAGGAGTGGCCGTCATTATGCTTCCACTAATGTGCATCTTGGTCTCTTATGGCCTCATCGGGGCCACCATCCTCAAGGTTCCATCCACCGCAGGCATCTGCAAAGCCTTGTCTACGTGTGGCTCCCACCTCTCTGTGGTTTCTCTCTATTACGGAACAATTATTGGTCTGTATTTGGTACCGTCATCCAGCACCTCCAGTGCCAAGGACATAATTGCCTCTGTGATGTACACAGTGGTCACCCCATTGCTGAATCCCTTCATTTACAGCCTGAGGAACAGGGACATGAAAGGTGCCCTGAACAAACTCTTCCACAAGGTGTCACTCTTGTCTCAATGACATGTGTTTACCTTTATAAGAAACACATGTAATCTCATAATCCAGACCCTCCATAACACTTATCTTGAGCCCAACTGGTATAATGGCTCAGTAAATATTTGGTAACTGAATTGCGTTTTGTTACAGTTATTCTTTCTTTTCCTAGCAACTCATTAGTATAAACTGTGAATTCTGAGTTCATATTATTGTTTACTCTTCATGTCTACAACACTGAGAGATTATATGCTTGTAGTATTTATGTCTCTCTTATTTCCTGGGAATTTATTACTTTGTTATAAACATCTTTATTGAGGTAAAATTGTTCTATAAATGCAGTGCACTTTTAAAGTGTTCAGATTCCTGATTGGATTAAGATGGCGGAATACAAGGACTGGAGCTCAACTTCTCTCCCGAATAACAGCAAAAATACAGCCAAATGCTGAGCAACCTTCAACCAAATGGACTGGAAACTTCCAAAAAAGATACTCTGCTCCAGAAGACACAGCGGAGACCACATCAAGAGGTAGG
>PVHT021183634.1:9938317-9995736 GCA_004024745.2 Catagonus wagneri
AGGGCATCTCCCTCATGTTCTTCCTAAGGACAGTGTTGCCTCACAGTCTGCCCTGAGGACCATCTGCCTGAGAATTACCTGTCCCCAGGTCTCAAGAATGAGCATAACTGGATGTGGAGCTGGGATCTGCATCTTTAACAAGTTCCCCAGGCGATTCTACAGAACATCCAAGTTTAGGGACCACTGCCCTAGGGCATCTGTCCTGGTGGCAGGAGGAGGAACACTGAGCAGTTAACACAGGCTTAATGCATGTCTCTTACCAAGAGCTTGGTGCCTTGTCCCCTTGGGTCCTCTCCCAGGTGGGTAGAACATAGTCTTTTCATCTCCATTTCTGAAGCTGATGAACTTACTGAAGTGCAAGTCTAAGATCATGACTTTTCTATCTGATGCTAGTGAGAGCTTCGGGACCAAAGAAGTTGTGGCTAAATCTGGTCTGAGAGTGTCCTACAGAAAATGTAAGAAATCAGGACATAGTCCTCACAGCTACTCACTTAAGCATGATGTTCAGAACAGAACTGGATATCTTTCACCAGAAGTAGATGTGTTTGTGTGTGTGTCTGATTACAGATGCTCAATACTTCACTGTGCTCTTGCTGAATCCACTTCTTACTATTAGTTCCTAAAGGGCAGGGGGTACATAGCATGATTCTCTCTTTGACTTCTCTTGAAAACAGCTCTTTTCATTAGAGATTCTGGATGTTGACAGGTTCATGAGAAATTGTTGAACTGGGAGGAGATTGAAGAATGATAAACATGAGTAGTGGTAAAATGATATATAGCTACCATTAAAATTTTTGCTTTTCAAGCACAGATACTGCACGACTTAGGTCTAAGACATTTTGGTTAAATTAACAGATACATTTCCTTTTCTTCAGTCTTTATACATAATGGACATTTTGACTATTTATTTTTGATCCACTTTGTTTTGAGTATTTGTTGTTGAATCTTCTTCCACATATACTGATTATGGGTTTCAGATTTAAAAGTTCAATATTTTACAACATGAAGATGAATTCCATGACTGTTTTTTTATTTTTATTTTTTAATTTTTTGGTCATTTTAGGGCCACAACCACAGTGTATGGAAGTTTCCAGGCTAGGAGTTGAATCAGAGTTATAACTGCTAGCCTACACCACAGCCACAGCTACAGGTGATCCAAGAGAACTATGCAAGCTACACCATACCTCAAGGCAATACCAGATCCTTAACCCACTGAGTGAGGCCAGGGATAAAACCCGCAACCTCATGGATACTACTGGGTTTCATTATGGGAAATCCTTATGATTGTTTTTAAATGTGCATAAACAATAGAAATTAAAGATATTTTAGTTTACTATCGCTATGCAAAGACAGCATGACACTTTCTTTTTACTGACTAGACTGAGCTGCAAATGACTTAGAGGCTGTCTCTCCTCTAGATGATGGAAAAATGCCACTGAGCCAGTTCCTTTTCTCTGTCAGACTCTCTTCTCTGTTAGTAAATTTACTCATTTTGTATGATGATGCAATCCACTTTAAAGGATTTTTCAGGGACAGGGCATTGCACTCAGACATTGGCATATTCCCCAGTAGAAAAGCTTCATTTTTATCTGGCTGCTATAAATCAAAATATGTTGGTTTCTGCTTCTCTTACTCTCTGTCCTCCCCTAGCAGACTGGAGATGAGCATAAGGAAGCAGAACCACAGCAGCGTGTCTGAGTTCTTCCTCATGGGGCTCCCCATCCGGTCAGAGCAGCAGGGTGTGTTCTTTGCCCTGTTCCTGGGCATGTACCTGACTACGGTGCTGGGGAACCTGCTCATCATCCTGCTCATCAGGCTGGACCCTCACCTCCACACCCCTATGTACTTCTTTCTCAGCCACTTGGCCCTCACAGATATCTCCTTTTCATCTGTCACAATCCCTAAGATGCTGATGAATATGCAGACTCAGGATCAATCCATTACCTATGCAGAGTGTGTAATGCAGATGTATTTTTTCATATTTTTTACAAATCTAGACAATTTCCTTCTCACCTCAATGGCCTATGACAGGTATGTGGCCATCTGTCACCCTCTACACTATACCACCATCATGAGAGAGGGACTTTGTACCTTGCTAGTGTCTGTGTCTTGGATTTTATCCTGTGCAAATGCCCTGTGTCATAGCCTCCTCCTGACCCAGTTGTCCTTTTGTGCTGATAACATGATCCCCCATTTCTTCTGTGACCTTGGTGCCCTTCTCAAGCTCTCCTGCTCAGACACGTCCCTCAATGAGCTGGTCATTTTCATAGCAATAGTGGCCATTATTATCCTCCCATTAATAAGCATCTTGGTCTCTTATGGTCGCATTGGGGCCACCATCCTCGAGGTTCTATCCACCAAGGGCATCTGCAAAGCTTTGTCCACTTGTGGCTCCCACCTCTCTGTGGTTTCTCTCTATTACGGAGCAATTGTTGGACTATATTTGGTCCCCTCATCCAGCACCTCCAGTACCAAGGGCATATTCGCCTCTGTGATGTACACAGTGGTCACCCCAATGCTGAATCCCTTCATTTACAGCCTCAGGAACAGGGACATGAAGGGGGCCCTGGAAAAACTCTTTCACAAAGCAGCAGTCTTGTCTCGTGACATTTGCTCATCTTTATAACAGACACATGTAGTCACATAACTCCAGATCCTACACCAATTATCCTGAGCCCAGGTTGGTACAAATTCTCACTAAATATTTGATAACTTGAAATTGATTCTATTCCTTTTCTCTTTTCCTGAGAATTCCTTAGTATAAGTTTGAATTCTCAGTTGCTGTTATTGATTATTGCTCTTGTGTTAGATTGAGAAATAACATCAATAGTAGATCTTATGTTTCTCTTATTTCCTGAGAGAGAGTCTATTCTTTTCTAATTGTTCTATTGAGGTATAGTCGACTCATAAATGTTTTATATATATTTACAGTATACAGTCTGTTGTCGATACATACTCATTGTGAAATGGTCCCCACAATAAAGCTGATTAATGAATTCACCACCTCTTTATAGGTACTACTTTATTTTTGTGTGTGTTTTGAGAAGACTTCAGTTAAGATCCTCATTCCTAGCAAATATCAAGTACACAGTTTAGTATTGTTAACTGCAGTCATCTTGCTGTATATCAGATCTCAATAACTCTTGCTTAATTGAACTTTGTACATCATGGCAGGTGAAATAAGTCAGACTCAGAAAGGCAAATACTGTCTGATTCTACTTACACGTGGAATCTAAAATTTTATTCTCAGAGAAGCAGAGAGTATAATGGCAGTTGCCATCGGCTGGTGGGAGGGGGGGATGTGCTAATGTTGGGAATTTATTAGTTCTTAGTAATTGTTGGAAAATCTTGGCTAACAATGCTCCCTTGGCACAGAAATGCTGCAGAACTGGGAATCTGTGAAGTGTCTCCTTTCATTTTCCCACTTCTCATTCAATTCTCTTCTTCTATATTTTGTTATTAGTAGTAACAGTGGTGGATGAGGAGAATAAACTCTGTAGCTGCCTTTTTAGCTCCAGGAAACTATCCACAGACATGAGTCCAGTTCCTCCACTTACCAGAGAAGTACTTGAAGTTTCTTCTTGGTTTGGGAACACTGATCACTCTTATGGACTGAAGTGCCATTCTCTCAGTGGTTCACTCGCAGACTAGTTGTTCATGGAATTTTCTGCTGGCAGGTGTGAGTTTGAAGAAGACACTGGCTGTGTCCAGACAGAGAATGAGAAAGACAAAGAAAGCATCCATGGTCTGGAATCTTCTGTTACCCCCACTGAATTTGAACCTGTCTCATTCAATTTCTTCATTATCTGTCTTTGTGGAAGTCATTTCTACTCAGCTTAGTGACCACAGGTTTGTGTGATGGGCCTAAGTAACCTACTTTTTTAGCCTCCAGGGATAATAACATAGTTCTGTTTCTTCAGGCTGTACTTAGTTAAGGATGAACAAGATCAAAGATGCTTCTGAGGAGTTCCATGATGGCCTAGTGGTGTCACTGTCATTGCTGTGGCTCAGATTTGATCCCTGGCCCGGGAAATTCCACATGTAACAGGCTTGGCCAAAGAAAGAAATGATAAAAATCATACTTCTGAGGTTCAGCACCATATAGCTGTAAGGGAAGAGTATTTGGGAAAACAGATCTCAGTTGCAGGCTGTATCTATTAAGGTGTGTGCCCTCACACAATCCACTTAACTCCTCTGAACCTCCATTTCCACTTCTGTGTACAAAGAAAAATCATAAAAACCTCTAGTATATTTTTTGATTTGAAAGAAGTGAAATACTGAATTTGGCTTAGGATGGCAACTGACAAAGAATAATAATCACTGGCCATCCTTCCCTGTGAATCAGAGATGAATTTTGGAGCAGACCTTGCACAGATCCTCCTGAATTATGATAACTATGGGACCACGGCAGAGAGACTATATTCCCCAAGTCAAAGGGACATGGTGGTCATAGGATACAGCAACACATCTTTCTGACTGAGCTGGAACTGAAAGACTAAGGAGAAAAGGATGAATAAGATGGTGGGTGAGTAGATGAGAAGAGACAGATCAGGGGAGGATCTTACTCTCTACTTGTTAAATATTCACTCAAAGCGACCCTTGACCTGGTGCTGATGAAGTTGCCATTTAACAACCTAGCCATCTTTGTAGAAGGAAAAAGGGCGTCTTTCACTCACCCCCATCCTGTCTGATTAAGCTCAAACATGGAACTACTGTGTCTGCAGGCTCAGTCTCATCCAGTGCCATAGCCAAAACCTGAACAGGGCTGTGATCTTTTTGCTGGTCTAGAGCAAGGATGCCTCCTTTGGCCAGACACAACCATGAGTGCCTGGCTCAGTTTTCCTGCTGGCACTGGACATCTGTTTTTTGGATCCCTGGCATTTGCCTGGCACTGTAAGACCCATTCCCTAAAGAGGTCAACGGTGTGCATGTTTTCAGCCATGGGTTGTTGATACTGTTCCGCATGATTTTTCTCAAGCAATATGAAATTGACTTGTCTGATGGGAAGTGTTTTATTACCACCTGTCCTGCTGTATTGGCTTTCCTTAATTGTGGGCAGCCCAAAGTCATATTGTTATGAATATGTATATAAAGCCTTTGGAAATCTCTAAGTATGGGTTTTATTTGGAGCATCTCCCCTTCAGCCATGCCAGGTCTGTCTCACGGCCTTCCACAGTAAAGCATCTCAGTGGGCTTAAAGCAAAGGTTGCTATATTTTTGAAAATCATGAATGGGTAATGAAATCACCAGTTAACAAATACTTCTGGAAGGCAGTCATTATTCACATTTCAACATACTAGTTTATATCCCTCTTAAAAGTTAAAAATAGGGAGTTCCAATCGTGGCTCAGTGGTTGACAAACCTGACTAGTATCCATGAGGACCCAAGTTCAGTCTCTAGCCTTGCTCACTGGATTAAGGATCTGACATTGCCATGAGCCATGGTGTAGGTCACAGATGTGGATCAGAACCTGTGTTGCTGTGGCTGTTTCTGTGGCCAGAGGCTGCAGCTACGATTAGGCCCCAAGCCTGGGTACCTCCATATGCAACAGGTGCAGCCATAAAAAGCCAAAAAAAAGGTTAAAAATAACACTAATTCTTTCAAATGTGACAATAGAACTTTCTCAGAGAAGAGAGATTGTAACACCCTAGAACCAGGAGCTACAATACTTACAAATTCAGCTTTGGACAATATGTATAATATATTACATAATATTTATGTACTACATTGTTACATAAAATATAGTTATATGTAAAATTTCAGCTCTGACATATGTAAATTTTTAGAGTAAAAATACTGTTTCTCATCTATAACATATAAAATAACTTATATATAATTTTTATATTATTTTATAAATATAATTTCACCATATGTAAATTTTAAAAGTAAAAAAAAATCCTGTTTTGTCACAGGTAAAAAGTGAAAGGTGGATCTACTACAGAATAAGAATCACTTAGCTTTTGAAGGAAAAAACCCACAACTTTTAGGTTGATTATTAATTCAAATCCAAGAAGTGATTTTTGAGGAAGATGATTTAAATGAAATCAAGACAGAACTCAAATATAAGTAAAATTTTATTTATGTGACATTAAGGATAAAAAGAGTTAATTTTGGACAAATAGTGAGACTGTACTTATCTTATAGATTCTATCATTCAACAGCTATTTAGTAAATTACCCCCTCTACTTCAGGCAGTGTACCTAGTTCTGGTCATGAAGAGCTGCAGAAAGATACAACATCCATACTAAAGAAGACAACATTCTAGTCTTACAGAGCTAGGTAAATTAAAAAGATGTGTATGAGTATGAAAAGTCTTTAATACAATAATACTACTAATTGTGCTTATTATGCGTGATTACATGTGTCAGGCCCTGTATTAAAAGCTTTACCTGTATTATCTTGTTTATTTCTCACAATAATGCCATGAAGCATGTGCTTCTATTATCTGTATTTTTCAGTTGAAGAAGCTGAGGTTTAGAGACAATGAAACAAGCATTTTAAGCAGTGGTAGCATGAGGGAAGAAGGAGTTGATATTGCTTGACATGTTAGAGCTTTACTCAATTTGAGTTTTTCTGATATTTTTTTCATAATTAGATAAAGTCATGTATATTTTTGGCCAGAGAAAGGTGTAGGACTGACACATTTAATTCAGTCTTTTTTTTTTTTTTACTAATTTACTGCTTGGACAGATAAATTATACAATGACTGAGACACTACTCTAGTACTAAGTTTAAGAACTTATAAAATTACCTATTTGAAGATGTGAATTTATTTGTATGATTCACCCCCTGTGAATCTCTAGGCTTTCATTCATTAGGTTGCAGGGGAAGTAGTTCTGCATCTGGATGTTGAAGGATGTTCAGGACTGTAATACATAATGGGAGCAATAACAGTCCAGGAAGAGGGAACAGAGTGAACAAGGGCATTGAAAGAGCACAGTAAATTTGGGGGGATGTGGAAAATTTGATGTTACTAAAGCCCATGAGTGTATGAATTGGGTAAAAATCAAGAAGTGAAACTCATATATATATATATATATATATATATATATATATATATATATACATACATACATACATATATGTATATATATATATACACACACACACACACACACACATACATATATGTATATATATGTATATATTCCATACGCACACAATGAAATATTACTCAGCCATAAAAAGAATAAAATTTGGCCATTTGCAATAACATAGATGAACCTAGAGAGTATTATGCTTAGTGAAATAAGTCAAACAGAAAAATACTTTTTGTCTACAAATGCTATGATTCTCTATTGAACAAAATATTACTTGCTTATTAGAAAAAAAGTGAGACTAGACCAGCTTCTAGAAGGACTCTACTGTGAAGGAGCTAGGATGCTCTGTTAGGGATTTTAGGCATTGTCTTGCAAGTGATTGGGTACCACTGACTGGAGCTGGAGTGGGTCTGGATTAGGGCTTAAACATAAGGAAGGTTATGATTGTGTTTTATAAAGATGACTCAGGTAACCAATGGGTGAGGTGGTTTGGAAATGGATTGGAGAACCTGGTGACTGAGAGCTTGCTCAAAGGTCATTGCACATCCAGGGAAGATATGTGCCTAAGGGAATGGAGGATAGAATAACACTGAAGGTAGACTAAGTCAATCTTGGTAATCGATGAGAAGTAGATGGTAGAATAAAGATTTGTATGACAGTGGCTCGGGTCACTGTGAAGCTGTGATTCAATCCCCAGCTTGGCCCTGTGGATTAAAGCATTGCTAAAACTTTGGTGTTGGTTGCAGCTATGGCTCAGATTCCTGCCCGGGGAACATCCATATGCCATAGGTACAGCCATAAAAAAAAAAAAAAGAACAGAATGGATGGTTAGTCACTTTGAACAATTTTTGATAGCTGTAATAGTCTGAAGTACATGAGGGAACAAGTTTCTGACCATCTGCTTTAAAAAAAAAGTCAAGAGACAGGCAAGTACCCTAAAGAGTTAAGGGGTCCCAGGAAACTCATCACCCCACCTCTGAGCAGATCCCAATTAAAAGCACATCTTATATACATTAAGCAACCAAAATACAAAGACTTAGAAATAATTTGAAATTCAGCATGAATGATCTTAATGTCGACATGATAGTAAACTTATTTGAAATGGGTGAGCTATATTAACTGAAGTTTCAATTTAAGAATTGTGGGGGTGGGTTTGATAGTGTGTGTCAAGAGATGAATAAGTTGGGAAATTTGAATACAGTGGGAAGGATTCTGGCTGGATGGGACCCATTCTCATCTTCTAGTCTGCTAGGGGTCTGTGGAAATAGCTTAAGTCCAGCCCCAGACAGGGCTCAAATGTGTAATTCACTGTCTGTGGATTATGATTTCCTGGGGGTCAGAATGAATAATGAAGTTGTGCTGATTGGGCCAGGTTGAGCAGCAGGTCCAAGATATCGGAGGGGTCATGGATGGCCAGGTATTCTCATATCTCAGCCTCCCTTATGTCTGTGAACTCTAATCAGGAGCCTGAGACTCTGCCAGGAGACCCCCTCCTGTAAAAACTGATCATGAGGAGTAGAGGATATTATCTATATAGTTCAGAGGACATGAGAGAGGCAGAGGTCAATGGCTGGGGAGACTGTTAGTGGCCCATAGTCTAGGACAGTAAGTGTCAGTAGAATGAGAGTGGTATATAGGGAGATGAGAGCCCCAGCTCTGATTATATGGGAAAGCTCATGTCACACAATCAAGGACCCCTAGAGAGATTCTCTGGAAGGGAGACCTGGGGAGAACACAAGTTCTGTTCCAGATCATATGAAAATGGAAGGCTCAAGTACTGAGATGTAGCAAATGGCTTGAAATGCTTCACATGTGTACTTTCTACTGCTGAAGCCTGGGAGGGTTTGATTCTATGAAAGATGCTCAGTAATTATTTCTGGAGAAATATGTGAATTAAGAAACATTTTAAGATAGACTGAGTCTGAGAAACAGACTGCTTTGGGAAGGGGTTTGAGGTAACCAGTGGGCTGTTGTCCCTCCAGAGGGATGTGAGGAAGTCAAAATGATATGATATTTTTAAACAATACTATTTTTAAAAATTTTATTAAAGTATAGTTGATTTACAATGTGCCTTCAGTTTCTTCTGTACAGCAAAGTGACCCAGTCATACATACATATACATTCCTTTTTTCATACTATCTTCCATCATGTTCTAACCAAAGAGATTAGACATAGTTACCTATGCTGTGAAGTAGGACATCTTGCTTATCCATTCCAAATACAATGGTTGGCATCTACCAATGCCAAACTCCCCAACCATCCCACACCGTCCCCGCCTCCTATGACAAACACAAGTCTACTTTCCATGTCTCTGGCCAACAATAATATTTTTAATATTTCTAATATTCTTAGAGGCAGAAGAAAACTTAGATGTCCATAAATAATTTTTTTTCTATCTCTGCAGTTAATTTAAGCTGCTGGTGCCTCTTTCATATCTTAAGGCAAAACTGAAGGCAAATAAGGAAAGAGGGGTATTGATAATAATAGCTCTAATTTATTGAAAATGTACTATTAGAAGCCACTCCACTAGATACATTTCATAGTTAATCTCAGTTAATTCTGCAAGTCACCCATTTAGTTAGAGGTTATATGTTCCATTTTACAGAAGATAAGGCTAAGGCTCAGAAAGGTTAGGTAATGGGATTATGTTTTCATGGCTAGTGTGTGGCAGGCCCCAATCTGGAGCCAAGTTTGTCTGACTCCAAGCCTATGTCTTTTCGTTGAAAGTTTCTCTCACTCTAAGAAGAAAGAATTCTCCTATGACTAATGAGCTTCCTAAGGGCCCCCTTCATGTCCTTGTTCCTTAGGCTGTAGATAAAGGGGTTCAACATGGGGGTCACCACGGTGTACATTACAGCTGCTGCAAAATCCTTCCCTTCAGAGGCAACAGAGGGAGGGCACATGTAGGCACTGAAGAGGGTCCCGTAGAACACAGAGATGACACAGAAATGGGAACTGCAGGTGGAAAAGGCCTTGCCTCCCCCACCAGGATTTCGGATCCTCAGGATGGCAGACACAATGTGTATGTAGGAGATGACAATGCACAGAAAGGGGACAGTAAGCACTGTGCCTCCTAAGGCAAAAACCATCAATTTGTTGATGCGTGTGTCAGAACAGGACAGCCTCAGGACAGGAATTATGTCACAGAAAAAGTGAGCTATTTCCCCAACAACACAGAAGGACAGCTGAGCCATGAAGAGGGTGTGAGTCAGGGCAACAATGTGGGTGAAGACCCAGCATGAGGCAAGCAGCAGGGCACAGACTCGTGGACTCATGACTGTGGAGTAGTGTAGAGGGTGGCAGGTGGCCACGTAGCGGTCATATGCCATCACTGCTAGGAAGAAGCTGTCCAGGTCTCCAAACATTAGAAAGAAATACATTTGTGTGAGGCAGCCAACATAAGTGATGGTATGATGCTGAGTCTGTACGTTTACCAGCATCTTGGTTACCGTGGAAGATGTTAAACCCATGTCAACAAAGGACAGGTTGGCCAAAAAGAAGTACATGGGTGTGTGGAGGTGAGGGTCAGAGCCGATGGCTAGGATGATGAGTAGGTTCCCAGTCAGCGTGACAAGATACATGCACAGGAAGATTCCAAAGAAGAACTGCTGTTGTTCTCGTGACCCAGATATGCCTTGGAGGAAAAATTCAGTGATTCTGGATTGGTTTTCCATGGCTCTGCAGCATTGGGGAGGTAGGAAGGACAGATGGACTGTGAGATTTCTTCTAGAACTCTACTTGTGCTGCCTCCCAAATCTTCCACCTCTCAAATCTCCCTTTAAAACCATAATTCACCTGCAGCCCTGACTTCACCTCTGAGCTGACCCTACTTCTTTCCTTTCTCTTTATTATGAATAGTATAGCTTTTTCTTTACTCGCTCTTTCCCTATGGCCAATCTTTTACATGAAGGGGCTTCCTCCAAGTTGTCTCTGCATGTTCACCTCTGGTATTACCAAGGCTTGGACTTGGTCCATAGCTCTAATCAGTCTCATCCTTGCCGCATCATGGAGATAGGAGTGGACAGAGATGAGTGACAGCTTATATTCTCTTCATAGGCCCCAGTCCACACAAAATTCATTTTTTTGGTCTTTTTGCCTTTTTATGTAGAGCTGCACCCACGGCATATGGAGGTTCCCAGGCTAGGGGTCTAACAGGAGCTGTAGCTGCTGGCCTTCGCCACAGCCATAGCAACGCGGGATCCGAGCCGCATCTGCAACCTACACCACAGCTCACAGCAACACCGGATCCTTAACCCAATGAGCAAG
The DNA here is from genome assembly GCA_004024745.2 of Catagonus wagneri. NCBI lineage: Eukaryota > Metazoa > Chordata > Mammalia > Artiodactyla > Tayassuidae > Catagonus > Catagonus wagneri. The sequence continues at coordinate 9,949,624 of PVHT021183634.1, forward strand.
GCCAACGATCAAACCTGTAACCTCATGGTTCTTAGTCGGATTCATTAACCACTGTGCCACGAAGGGAACTCCTTACACAAAATTCATTTTAAAACCTTCACCATATCTCATTTTAGAGTGAAGGGTATATTAAGGACTAATGTCCCTTAATTTCCTCATCTTTTCTTCTGAATTAGAAAGATGTTCTGCTTTTCTTCCCTGCTTTTGGATTTTTGTCATGGACGTCATTATCTTATAGCTAACATTTACTAGCTACTTGTTGTATGACAGGTACTCAACTAAGCACATATTACAGATTGTCTGTTTTAATTCTTAAACAAAACTAGAAAGTAGAGGGTAGTATGCTTAAGACTGGAAATGGAAGAAAATTGAGGCTGAGTTTACCTGAATCATTTGCACCCACAGCTTGTAAATATTTGAGAAAGAATTCAAACCCATAGCATTGGAAAGCAGAAATTGCATCACCAATCAATACAGATAGAAGGTTTTCTGTCACCAGATTTACATTTAATTTCTCAATATTCCTATTTTAGCATCTTTAATCTCTCTTGCCCTCCTATCTTGTATTCTTGTCTTTTATAGAAGAACAATGAAGTTCAAGAACTAGATAGAAACTGCAACTTCATAGGGTCTAGAGATCCCCAAACATTGATCATAATCATAACCAAGTGAGATGCTTGTTAAAAATACAGACTAACTCACATTTTCTAGGTTAAATTTTCTGGGGTACCCGGTTTAAATATCGAGTACTATTTAAAAACTAAAACTAAATCCCCCAAGTATTTCAATGCTTAATAGACACTAAAAATAAGTCATTTAGTTTAACACTTCCATTTGACTCACAGATGAATAAGCTAAGATTCAGAAGTGAAGTGATTGGAATAGGTTTATGCTATGCTTTAGAGGAAGATATGGTGCAAAACCAAGAGTATCCAGGCTCTCCAACTAATGCTTTTTATAGGGCTACACCCACAGCAAATGGAAGTTCCCAGGCTAAGGGTCAAATTGGAGCTACAGCTGTTGGCCTGTGCCACAACCACAGCAATGGGGGTCCGAGCTACATCTGCAACCTACAGCACAGCTCATGGAAATGCCAGGTCCCTGATCCATTGAGTGAGGCCAGGTATCAGCCCCACATCCTCATGGATACTGGTCAGATTTGTTTCCAATGCACTGCAATAGGAATTCTGAATTACTTTCTTAAATTATGTTTTTGTTATCAGTATTTTACAGATCTAAATATGTGCCTAATCCTGATTTCTATCCAAGTTCCACACCTAAAAGCTTAACCACATAGGATAGAAGATTTACTAAAACATTGTTCTGATTTTGAAGTTAATACTTCAAGCAGCCATTAGCAAGAGGAATGTCTGAACACCATTACATATTATTCTACCACAGAACTCTACCCTAATTGAGGAACATGTCTCAGAACTATATAACTTCTTCCAAGAGATCAGAAAAATGTGAGCTAAGTTATTTTTCCTCTTTATCATGCCATGAAGTATATGATGCCTCACAAAAGTTAGTCTCTTCTGACTGGGTATATTCTAATAAACATGTCCTGCAGGATGACGGACACTTAATACCAAAATGATTGTGTATTTCATCAAGAGAAGAGTGACCCAGATCAGCAGATGATTCTATGAATCATTCTATTCTATTTCCTGAAGTAAGACCCTGCCTTCAGTGAGAAAGTCTACTCACTCCCATTGAACCTCTCAAGGGCACTGCAGGTTATTTTAGGACAGAGCTGTTTCTCTTTCATTATTTCTGCCAGCATATGCTGCCTTGATCAGACTATTCCTGTAACAGTCCCTCAATCTATGGCACCAAACAGTTAACATCAGAAAGTTTCCCCAATCCTTAGAAAAAGTTTCAGAAGTCTCTATCATAAGCTCAGCTCTTAACCTTTTGTCATTTTTTTTCTACTCAAGGGCCTTGTGTTATCTTGCCATACCCATTGTTTTTCTTATCCTGTATCATGACAATAGCCCCAGGAAACCCTAATCTTAAGAAAACAATGAGCTGCTCCAGAGCCTTGGGGCAACCTCTGCCTGTCATGCCAGGGTGATGAGATCCCTTTACTTACTACTGCTGCTTCTTCACCTGCTGCATCTGCAATCAGGTAAAAGCTGACCTGGACACGATGGAGAGATTATTCCAAAGGCAGGAGCTGCTACCTCATAACTATTTGTCTCAATTTTCTCTTCTTACTGCTGCCCTAGTGCTGGGAAGAAGACACTGTTTATGTCTTAACTTGGGAGGAAGGAGGGAAGGGCTCAGATTCTTCCTGGCAGCCTTTTAATGGGGCTACAAGGAATCAGGTTCAGAGTCAAGATTAATGCATACAGATGGCAAGTAGGCAGAAGCCTATGCCAGACTGTTAAACTGCTGTTAAATGTGTGCTTAGGGTGTGGAAAAGAGAGTGAGAAGGAGAGACTAGGATTCCTGATGAGGGGCCAAGTTGCTCTGCAAAGGTCTGCAAAGGTAAGCCAGGGCCAGTTTTGAAGGGGAAGTCAGAGTAATCACAGTTACCTGTATCAGCTAGAGCAGAGAAGATCAGAAAGAAGAGTGTTTAAGACCATCTGGGGTACATGGTACTCTGAGCCCATTCAACCCAGGTCTTCAGGAATTTTGAGGTATTTTATTTTCTTATTTTGAAAACTGAACAAGAGAGTCTGAAACGGGGAGCAGTCTCATCAGGCTAATAGCAAGAGGGCTGAACAGGGCTTTCCTTTGGCCACATACAGATGCGACCTCATGGGAAGGAGTTCCCTGGAGCCTCGTTAGAGCCAACAGTCATAATTGCCCAATTTCTTCTCTGCAGCATGTAACAGACCAAATTAGCCCAGTGCTTGCCTCATTAAAACAAGTTGGAAGCTTGACTTCTTTCTCTTCTTAAACGGTAGCATTAAGGGTTCATGCTATTTGTGCTGATTTGTAACTACAGTCCATGATAAAAATTCACTATCTGTGTAAATAAATAGTCTCATAGCTGACCCCTTGCAACAGATTCCTGTCCCTAAGCTCCTCCTTTAAAGAAATCTAGAAACTGCCAATATCCATAAGTACAGTTTAGTGACATATGATATAACTTTCTTAATGAATGCTTGGGCTTCTGGTTAAAGACATTATGTTAATGTCACATATCTAATTTTACTGTTCCCCAAAGTTCCACTGTAACCATATCGCAACCAATCCCTCCTCCCACTCCCAGTCTCCTGCAGCCAGCCACCTGATTTCTTCAACTGTTGGTTAGGTTTTCCTTTTTCAAAGAGTCAAATAAATGGCATCTTAGAATATGTATTTTTGTCCTGGATTCCTTTTGTTCAGCACAAGCAGTGTTTGAGATTCTTCCATGTTGTGGGATATATCAATAATTTATCAATATTTTTATTACTGAGTAGTATTCTGTTGCACTAATATACTGTAATTTATTTCTACCTCTACCATTGATGGACTTTTGGGCTGTAACTAGTTTTTTGGCTATCATGTGTAAAGCAGCTATGAACATCTATGTACAATTCTTTGGGTGGATATATGTTTTACATGATAAATGTATGTTTAACTTTATAAGAAGCTTCCAAACAGTTTTTCAAAGTGGGCATATCATTTTACTTCACCAACATCATACGAGGGTTCCAATTGCCCATATTCTTGCTAGTACTTGATATTGCCAGTTTTTTTTTTTTAAATTAGCCATTCAAGGATAAATGTATTAATATTACAAATTTGCATTGTCCTGATGATGAATGATGTTGAACACCTGGAACCTTGACTTGGAACCTGGCCATCATGTCGTGATAGAGCCTGGACTACTTGGAGAGATGATATATAGGTGTTCTAGCCAACAGTCCCAGCTAAAGTCCCAGACAACACTCAACATCAACCAAAAGATATGAGAGTGAGCATCTTAAAGATGGTCCAGACCACAGTCTCCTAGTCACCAAGCTGACAAGGAGTGGGGATGAGCTATTCAAACTAAACCCTACCCAAACTGGGGATGAGCAAAATAAATGCAGTCATTTAAAATCACTAATTCGGGGTGGTTTGTTACACAACTAGATAACTGGAACAGATTCGGGTTATTAAAATAGTAATTTTCTTTTTGTCAATTTTTTCTGGCTTCATAAAATGAATTAACTGCTCCCTTTTTGACTACTTTCTATAAAAAATATTAATTTTAATTAATCTTTAAATGATTGAGAAAATTAAACTGTGAAAATATCTAAGCCAGAATTTTATTTGTGGATAGGTGTGGAAATTAATCAAATAAATATAAGTATACTGTTTACCATTGAGGTATTATTGAGGAAAACTGGTGTAATGGAAATGTCCTAGATTTTTATTTATACAGTGACAACATGAATATATACATACATAAATATTCATTAATTTTTTATTTGTGGCTTTCATAACCTCTTTTTTTTGTCTTTTTGCCTTTTTTTATCTAGAGCCACACCCACAGCATATGGAGGTTCCCAGGCCAGGGGTCTAACAGAAGCTGTAGCTTCCGGTCTTCGCCACAGCCACAGCAACGCGGGATCTGAGCCACGTCTGCAACCTTCACCACAGCTCACAGCAATGCCGGATCCTTAACCTACTGGGCAAGGCCAGGGATTGAACCCGCAACCTCATGGTTCTTAGTCGGATTCGTTAAACACTGAGCCACGAAGGGAACTCCCATAACCCCTCTTTTTTACATAAAGCTAATAAATTTCACAATTTGTGTAAAATGGACAAATGCTTCAAAAATAAAACTATATTAAAACTCACACAATAAAGGAAAATCTGAATAGATTAATATCTACTAAAGACATGAAATCCATTATCAAATAGTCCCCAATGGGTCTCTCAAGTCACAGAAGATTTCACTGCTGGATTCTTCCAAACAGTTAAGGAAGAAATAACTGCAGTCTTACACCAACTCTTTACCAGAATAGTAAAAAAGGAAACAGTTTGTAACTCTTATGAGGCAAGCATAGTTCTAATAACAAAATCTGAGAGGTACATGACAGGAAAAGAAAATCAAAGACCAGTCTATCAGGTTTCAAAATTCCAAACAAAACATTTGAAAATTAAATCTAGGAATACAGAAAAATCATACTACCCGGAGCCAAAGGGTTTATTTCATGATAATAAGTTAGTTCATCATTTTAAAATCAGTGAAATTCATTATATCAACAAAAAGGAGAAAAACAATTTCAAAATTTCAACAGATACAGCAAAAGTATTTGATAAACTTCAATATCCATTTGTTGTAAAAGCCTATAGGAAACTAGGAATAGAAGGGAACAGCCTTAATCTGATAAAGGATCTCTATGGAAAACATGACAGGCCCAGTGCTGAAATACTGATAGCTTTTCCCCTGGAGCCAGAATTGGGGACAATTTCATCACTACTGTTACCAACCTTTCAAGCTGGGGTCCCAAGTGTTCTCCTGCCCAGTGTCACTCACCCAAGGTAGAATGATATAGAGTTTGGTTCAGAAGCAAAGGAAAGTTTTATTCTTTAATTAAAGAATGGAAACACACAAGCATGAGCTCTAGAGAACACTCTGAGAAACTTCTGGCATGGTTGCTGTATAGGTTATCCTCAGGGGAGGGAGGGTCAGAGTTCTTGTGGGCTAGGTGAGTTTGTGTTGCTCATGGCACTTTAGACTGAAGTTCTGGGTGCAGCATTTCTACACTCTGTGCTGTCACCATCCTGAATTGAGTTGTCTTGTGCAACTCTCCACACAGCAGCTCAGTTGGGGTGTCAAGGTTCTGTACTAGGAACTCTAATTTGACATGTAAGGTGCATTAGCTCTTTATAAAAAAATCTATTGGAGTACAGTTGACTCACAATGTTGTATTAGTTGCAGGTTTATAACAAAGTTAATTGCTTAAATATATATATATACACACACCTATATACATACACATATGTATACATATATATAAAATTTCCCATATAAGTTATTACAAACTATAGAGTAGATTTATCTGAGCTATACAATAAACTATACTTTCATTAAAGTATAGTTGATTTACAATGTCTCTTCAATTTCTTCTGTGCACAAAGTGACCCAATCACACACAGTTCCCTGTGCTATACAGTATGACCCCATTGCCCATCCACTCCAAATGTTACAGTTTGCATCCACCACCCCCAACTTCCCCATCTATTCCACTCCCTCTTCCTTCCCTCCTCCCCCTGGCAACCACAAGTCTGTTCTCCATGTCTGTGATATTTTTCTGTTTTGTAGATGTGATCATTTGTGCCATATTTTACATTCTACGTATAAGTGATACCATATGGTATTTGTCTTTCTCTTTTCTGACTTACTTCACTTAATATGAGAAGCTCTAGTTCCATACATCATCCATGTTGCTGCAAATGGCATTTTATTGTCATTTTTTTTAGCTTTTGAGGGCCACACATATGGCATACAGAAGTTCTCGGACTATGGGTTGAATTGGAGCCGCAGTTGATAGCCTATGCCACAACCTCAGCAATGCAGAATCTGAGCTGCATCTGAAGCCTACACCACAGTTCATGGCAATGCTGGCTCCTTATCCCAATGAGTAAGGCCAGGGATCTAACCCCATCCTCATGCATACTAGTTGGGTTTGTTACCACCTAGCCACAACAGGTATTTTTATACTTTTTAATGGCTGAGTAGTATTCCATTTTAAAATGTACAATATTTTCTTAATCCACTTATCTGCTTATGGACAATTAGGTTGTTTTCATGTCTTGGCTATTGTGAATTTCATTGAAATGAACATAAGTGTGCATGTATCTTTTTGAATGGTTGTTTGTCTGGATATATGCCTGGGAGTGGGATTAGTGTATCATATGGTAGTTCTACATTTAGTTTTCTGAGGTACCTCCATACTGTTTTCCATAGTGGTTGTAGCGATTTACATTGCCACCAGCAGTGAAGGAGGGTACCCTTTTCTCTACACCCTCTCCAGAATTTGTTATTTGTTGGCTTGTTAATGATGTCCATTCTCACCAGTGTGAGCTGGTACCTCACTGTAGTTTTTATTTGCATTTCTCTGATAGTTAGTGATGAGCATTTTTTCATGTGCCTCTTGGCCATCTGTATGTATTCTTTGGTGAAGTGTCCTTTTAGGTCTTCTGCCCATTTTTCAATTGGGCTGTTGGTTTTCTTGTTGTTGAGTTGTATGAGTTGTTTATATATTTTGGAGATTAGGCCGTTGTCTGTTTGCAAAGATTTTCTCCTTGTTTTTGGTTTTTTGATGGTTTCCTTTGCTCTGAAAAAGATTCGAGTTTTATTAGGTCCTGTTGGTTTGCAAATGACATAATACTGTAGCTGGAAAGTCCTAAAGACACTACTAGAAAACTGTTAGAACTCATCAATGAATTTGGCAAAGTTGCAAAATACAAAATTTATCCACATAAATTTATTTCATTTCTATATACTAACAATGAAAGATAATTCAGAGAAACCGTCCCATTTACTATTACATCAAAAAGAATAAAATACTTAGGAATAAACCTACCTAAAGAAAAAGACTCCAAAAAATAGAAGACTCTGATGAAAGAAATCAGAGATGAAAAAAGCAAATGGAAAGATTTAGTATGATCTTGGATTGAAAGAATCAGTATTGTCAAAATGACGATACTACCCAAAGCAATCTACAGATTCAATGAAATCCCTATCAAATTACCAAGGAAGTTCTTCAGGGAACTAGAACAAAATATTTTAAATTTTGTATGGAAACACAAAAGACCCTGAATAGCTAAAGCAATATTGAGAAATAGAAGCAGAAATGGAGGAATCAGTCTCCCTGACTTCAGACAATGCTACAAACCTACAGTTATCAAAACAACATGGTACTGGCACAAAAAAAAATAAATATAGATCAATGGAACAGGATAGAAAGCCCAGAAATAAAACTAAGCACCTATGTCCAACTAATCTATGACAAAGAGGAGAAGAACATACAGTGGAAGAAAGATAACCTCTTCAAAAAGTAGTGCTGGAAAAACTGGAAAGTTACATGTAAAAGAATGAAATTAGAACTCTCTCTAATACCATACACAAAAATAAACTCAAAATGGATTAAAGACCTAAAACTAAGGCCGGATACTATAAAAATCCCAGAGGAAAACATAGGCAGAATGCTCTTCGAAATAAATCACAGGAACATCTTGTTTGATCCACCTCCTAGAATGAGGTTCTTTTTATTCTTTTTTCTTTCTAAGGCTGCACCTGCAGCCTATGGAATTTCCCAGGCTAGAGGTCATATCAGAGCTGTAGCTGCTAGCCTATGCCACAGTCACAGCAACGCAGGATACGAGCTGTGTCTGTGACCTACACCACAGCTCATGACAACACCAGATCCTTAACCCTCTGACACCAGGGATTGAAGCCACATCCTCATGGATACTAGTTGGGTTTGTAACCCTCTGAGGCACAATAAGAGATCCAACAGGTTTTTGTTAATCAACTATTTTATAAAACTGTATATGTGTTATTCCCACCCTCCCCCCCCCAGTGGTTTTTCCCTATGGTAACTATAAAATTGCTTTTAAATCTGAGAGTTTGTTTCTATTTTATAAATAAGTTCTTTTGTATCATTTTTATTAGATTCCATATATACATAATATCATATATTTGTCTTTGTATGACTGAATTCACTCAGTATGATAATCTCTGAATCCATTCATGTTGCTGCAAATGGCATTACTTCATGCTTTTTAATGGCTGAATTATATTCTATTGTGTTTATATACCACATCTTTTTTATCCATTCCTCTTGATGGACATTTAAATTGCTTCCATGTCTTAGCTATTGTAAATAGTGCTGTGATGAACACTGCAGTGCATGTATGTTTTCAAATTATGTTTTTTTCTCTGGATAGATGCCCAGGAGTGGGATCATACCACAGTTTTAGATTTCTTTTTTTTAAGGAACCTCCATACTGTCCTATATAGTAGTTGCACCAATTTTCCTTCCCACCAATAGTGTAGGAGTGTTCGCTTTTCTCCACACCTTCTCCAGCATTTATTTTTTGTAGACTTTTTGATGATGGCCCTTCTGACTGGTGTGAGGTACCCTCAGTGTAGTTTTGACTTACATATCTCTAATAAGTAGTGATGTTGAGCATCTTTACATGTCTTTTTGTGCATCTGTCTGTCTTCTTTGGAGAAATGTCTATGTCTGCCTATTTTTTGGATTGGATGTTTTTTTACATAAAGCTGCATGAATTTTTTTTTATATTTTGGAGATTAATCCCTTGTCAGTTGCATCATTTACAAATATTTTTCTCCCATTCTGTGGGTTGTCTCTTCATTTATTTATGGTTTCCTTTGCTGTGGAAAAGCTTTTAAGTTTACTTAGGTCCCATTGGTTTATTTATTTTTTTAATTTTCATTATTCTAAGAGGTGGATCAAACAAGATATTTCTATGATTTCTGTTAAAGAGTGTGTCTGCCTATGTTTCCCTCTAGGAGTCTTATAGTATCTGGCCTTATGTTTCATTCTTTCAGCAATTTTGAGTTTACTTTTTGTGTATTTTGTCATAGAATGTTCTGATTTCATCTTTAAGAGTTCCTATGGTGACTCAGTTAATGAACCTAACTAGCATCCATGAAGATGAGGATTTGATCCCTGGCCTCACTCAGTGGGTTAAGGATCTGGCATTGCCATGATGGTGATGTAGGTTGCAGATGCAGCTCAGATCCCATGTTGCTGTGGCTCTGGCATAGGCTGGCAACTACAGCTCCAATTAGACCCCTAGTCTGGGAAACTCCTATGCTGCAGGTGCAGTCCTAAAAAGACAAAAAATAATTTGATAATTTCATTTTTACATGTAGCTGTCCAGTTCTCCCAATGCTACTTATTATAGAGACTATCTTTCCTCCACTGTACATTCTTGCTTCTTTTGTCATAGATTAGTTGACTATAGGTGCTTGGGTTTGTTTCTGGCATTCTGTTTTGTTCCACTGATCTATATTTTGATTTTTTGTGCCAGTACCACACTATTTTGATTATGGTAGCTTTGTAATATAGTCTAAAGTCAGGGACTCTGATTCCTCCAGCTCCACTTTTTTTTCCCCCTCAGGATTGCTTTGGCCATTCAGGGCATTTTCTGTTCCCATATAAATTTAAAAAAAAAATTCTTTTTTTCTTTTTAGGGATGCATCCAGGGCATATGGAGGTTCCCAGACTAGGGGTTGAATCAGAGCTCTAGCTACTGGCCTGTACCACAGCCACAGGAACATGAGATCCAAGCCACATCTGCAACCTACACCACAGCTCACAGCAACAACAGATCATTAACCCACTGAGTGAGGCCAGGGATTGAAACTGTGTCCTCATGGATGCCAGTCAGATTTGTTTCTACTGAGCCACAATGGGAACTCTGGAAATGCCATCCCTTACCCACTGAGCAAGGACAGAGGCCAAATCTTCACCCTCATGGATGCTAGTCAGGTTCATTTCCACCAGTCCACTATGTGAACTCCCAAATTTTAAATATTTTTTTCTAGTTTGGTGAAAAATGACCTTGAAAGCTTGATAGGGATTGCACTGAATTTGTAGATTGGCTTGGGTAGTATAGTCATTTTGACAATGTTGATTCTTCCAGTCCAAGAGCATAGTATATATTTCCATCTGTTATTGTCATCTTTGATTTCTTTCATCAGTGTCTTATAGTTTTCAGAGTACAGGTCTTTTGTCTCTTTAGGGAGTTTTTTTCCTAAGTATTTTATTCTTTCAGTTGCTATGGTAAATTTGATTGATTCCTTAATTTCTCTTTCTGATCTTTCATTGCTTGTACATAGAAATACAATGGATTTCTCTGTACTAATTTTGCATCCTGCAACTTTACCACACTCATTGATGAGCTCTAATAGTTTTCTGGTAACATCCTTAGGATTTTCTGTGTATAGTATCCTATCATCTGCAAACAGTGATAGTTTTACTTCTTCTTTTCTAATTTAAATTCCTTTTATTTCTTTTTCTTCTCTGATTGCTGTAGCTAGGACTTCCAAAACTATGACCTCTATACATAGTGGAAAGATAAAACTATGCAAAAACCTCCAATTAAAATGTTTTAATTTTGTTTTATTGTCTTTAATATTTATTCCAAAAAGGCAAAACATCCTATTCTAAAAAGACAAATATATTAACAGGATATTTCAAGGATTAATTATCTATATTTAAAAGCCAGATGAAACTAATATTCGATCTTACTGGCGACCAAAGACATGCATGTTAGAACAAGGAGGTTATTTTGTACCTATGAAATTGTTAATGAATTAAACCAACATGGTACTGGGACAAAGTGTTATGGTTAAATTCAGGGACTCCATATGCTCCATCCTATCTTCTGCCTTCCTTCATGCAGTTCACAGGCAGGAGATCCCAGGAGGACTACTGGGCAGCTGACGTGCACTCTATCCTAGCAAGAGGCTTCAGAATCACAATTCTGAGACCCACATCTTAGAGCTTAACCCCTGGGAACGAGGTGCCCTCTATCCCCCAGGGACCCAGGCAAATCTGGCTGAAGATCACGCTGCACAGCAACACCGAGGTTGGCTGTAATGAGCACTTTGGGGGATGCTGTCCTAGGAATCTTTAAAACCCTAAGAAGACTCCTGTATTGCCAGACCTAACAAAGCTGGAAAAAAAGGGTCGTGCACTCTGGGTGTTCCTAATGAACCCTGGACTCAACAGACCCCAAATTTACTGAGTCAGAAAATCCGTGGTGTTCCTCACTGTGAGTTTGCTTTCCACTGAAGAGAACTGGAGAATTTGAATATGCCACAAACTAATCCATAGTCTGACAGGTGAGAATCTGGAAGGGTAGGGCACACACACACACACACACACACTACTCCCTTCCAAGCCCAAGGACTAGGCAAAAGTTTCTGGAGTATATGATCTTAGTGTCTGCCTGGGATCAGAAGTGTCTCTATGACCCAAAGAACAAATATATAGAGTACCAAAATATTCACAAAACCTTCTAAGGTCAGAGTCAATATGAAATGACCTCTCACACCAGTTGCTCTTACTTCAGGGAGAAGAGAAGAACGGAATGGCTATTTTAAAGCTGAGAGAATCAGAGCCTGATTCCTTTTCCTTTTTTTTTTTTTCACTCTGGTGAAAAGTCAAATAAGAAAGTTAAAGTACAAGTTTAGAGTGAAGCCACAGACTTTGGATGAGACACACTTGCAGTTGAATCTCATTCTTATCTATCTGCTCTTGAATACAGGAAATATAGCTAAGACTCAGTTTCAACACTTGCAGAATTGTAGAGGACAATAATACCTCCTTCACTGTTCTGTGAAGAACAAATAGTGCCACCAAGGTACCTGGAACATAGCAAGCATCTACAAACCAGTACAGATAATGAGTAGGTCCAAGAGACCAGGCAGATTGAAATAGTTCAGCGTGAATACAGGTACAGAGGAGCAAAAGGAGAAAGACAGGGATGAAAGACAGAGAATGATGTAGGGGCAGTGTTGGCACCTCTGCCCTATTTGTGGAGGGGAGGTTCTAACAGAGGATGGGGAGGACTGGATATCATCTCAGACACTCTCTGACCTCAGCACACATACCCAGTGCCCCAAGTTAGGGAAAAGTACAGAGACAATTGCCTAATGAGCAGGGTGAGGTCTGAGGAATTTGGGAGGCATGTAGAAAGGAGATGGTCTGGTCCTATTGTGTGTAGGGATGTTTTGGAGGAGAGGCAGCGAGGGAGACTTTGCATCTCCTTTTTAATTGGTAAGTACAAATGATATTCTCATATTTGCCTTCAAGGATATGCCCAATTCTCACCTCCAGTTACCTACACTTATTTCTCTGGTCAAACTGATCTTTGTTTTTTTTTTCAGGATCCTATTACAGCATAGAAAGCACTGTTCCTATTTCCATGGATATTGTCTTGCCTGTTCACCAGATGTCCCACAGATATTTTCTCACATTCCTAATGAGATCTAGGAATTCTCATTGGCAAGGTCTGTTCATACTTTTTTTTGTCTGTAGATGTAGAGATACTGTCTATGAATAGATCTAACTTAAATAGTGGCACACAGAAAGGTTTTTATGTGCACACATAGCGAGAACTACACTGGATGGGAAAAACAAATCAGGTAAATCAAACTGCTGTCTCAGACTTCCTCCTTCTAGGATTCTCTGAGCAGCTAGAGGAGCAACCTTTCCTATTTGTCACCTTCCTGGGCATATACCTGTCACTGTCATGGGGAACTTGCTCATCATTCTGGCCATCATCTCTGACCCCCACCTCCATTCTCCCATGTACTTCTTTCTGGCAAACCTATCATTAACGGATGCCTGTTTCACTTCTGCCTCAATCCCCAAAATGCTGGCCAACATGCATACTCAGAGTCAGACCATCTCCTACTCTGGATGCTTTGCACAGCTGTACTTTCTGGTGATGTTTGGTGACCTTGACAATTTACTTCTGGCTGTGATGGCTTATGACCGCTATGTGGCCATCTGCCAGCCACTTCATTACAACACAGCTATGAGTCCCCAAGCCTGTGCACTAATGTTGGGCACATGCTGGGTGCTGACCAACTGTCCTGCACTGGTGCACACACTGTTGCTGACTCGTGTGATGTTCTGTGCCCACAAGGCCATTGCCCACTTCTACTGTGATCCCAGTGCTCTGCTAAAGCTTGCCTGCTCAGAGACCCACATTAATGAGCTGATGATCATCACCCTGAGTGTGCTGTTCCTAACTGCTCCCCTCATGCTGATTGTTCTCTCCTATGTCCGCATTTCCTGGGCTGTGTTTGGCATCTTATCTCCTGGAGGGCGGTGGAAGGCTTTCTCCACCTGTGGTTCTCACCTCACTGTGGTACTGCTCTTCTACGGATCTCTTATGGGTGTGTATTTACTTCCTCCATCAGCTCACTCTGCAGAGAGGGAAAGCAGGGCTGCCATTCTCTATATGGTGATTATTCCCATGCTAAACCCATTCATCTACAGCTTGAGGAACAAAGACATGAAGGAGGCTTTGGGTAAACTCTTTGGCAGTGGGAAAGCATTCTTTTTACAGTGATGACTTATCCTGGTATCTTAAATAATCCATGTCCTCCAACATTTCAATGATGTCACTACTCTGAGATTGATTTTAAGGGAAGGTTGTCAGGTAACACTGAGGAGTGTAGCAAAAAGGGCATTTACATATCTCTACTCAATTGTAATATGAGATGTTATAAGCAAGACTCTCTCCTGATCACAGTGAAGCAATCATTACTAAGAACAGGACACCATTCACCACTCCTTAATTCTAAACCAGAATATTAGCCAGAATGAACTAAGGTGTTCCATGTACACTCTAGAGTCAAGTCATTCTGCCTTGGGGGCCATGGGACAAGGTAAAGAATAAGAATACAAACATGTATTGAGCATCTACTCTGTTTCTAATTGTTATTTATATCAGTTCTTCAAAATAGACTTCTGGAAAACTGACTCAGAATGTGAAATAACTTTAAACTGGAAATAAATTTAATTCTAGTCCCCATCCTATTTCTATTATTTCATGTTGTGAAAATCATGAGATATATTGAATGATCACAATAGGAGAATAGAATTAAATTAATACATACTCTATGATATTTCCTTAATATTTCATTGTTTTAACTTAAAAACACTGCTTTTGGGTAGATGAAAAGAATCAATGTTTATGTGTGGCTACTGTGTGCCAATTTTGTACTAAGTATATGACTCACTGTCTTAATTCTTTTACAAAATATACCATAAAATACAAAATGATAAATCAAGTATACTGGAACTTTTAGGACAACAATTTGATGAAAAGTAGTCTGGTGGATATTATTGTTCTAAGAAGTCACAAAGCTTAATAGGGGGTGTTTTTGCAGTATTATTACAGGTTGTTTTCTTTTTATCTCTAGCTGTTTCAAAACTTGTAGATACCTTTAGAACCCAAATGAAGTTTGGGAGTTGGCACAGAAAACATTCCAAGGACTAGGAATTCACCCCAGGGTGATAAAGAAACATCTAAACAGAGATCTTTGAAGTTTCAAGACCAAATTCATCCTGGACAAAGTTTTCCAAAAGGGAAGGTGTGATACTTTGTTGTAATATTGCACAGAAAATCTTGTTGGTGAAGGAAGAAGGTTGCACCTGCCCTTATTTCCCATTACCATCCTCCCTTTCATCCTCTGTCCCTTCTCCTAGGATATGAGGGTTAGGAGCAATGAGACAATTGGGGAAACCAAACTAGACCACCTGGACTTGAATTCAGTTACTTGACCCTAACCACAGCAATCTACTGTAATTTCCAATTCAAAAGCAAAGAAAAAAATTGTGTTTGTCAGTAATATTGTTCTCTTTCTGAATTCATTTTCTTTTTCTAAGTAGATCCTTGCACTCCAGTCACCCACATACAACATGATATTCACTGTCTATTCAGTGATTTTTTTTTTACCATTATAAGTAGACTCTTCTAAAGATCCCTATCAAAACTCTCATTCCTGGAGCACTCAGCTAAAGTTGATTAAATCCCTTAAAGACACACACTTGATTTTGTGAGTAAGGTTTATTCTTCTTCATGACCATTTGCACTTTGGAAGGTGAACTTTTCTGAATAAATGAATCTCAAATGGATAAGATATTCCTGAGTCAAAAAAAATGTAGGTGCAGGAATATTGCTGAGTATAGCATAGTTATATACTATCCATTACTCCTTTTGTCATATTCTCAAGCTCCTCTGTCCCTTTTGAGACTTAGTAAATAAAGAGGATATTGTTTTGGCAGAGGGAATGAGTAGGAAGAGAAAAATATATGTATTCTAAATAAAGACTTCATAAATAAAAAAGTCACCAATGCTTGCTTGTTCCCTTTCTTTCTTTCTTTCTTGCATTTTTTTAGGGCTGCACTAGTGGCATATGGAGGTTCCCAGGTTAGGGATCAAATTTGAGCTGTATCTGCTGGCCTACAACACAGCCAGTGCAACACAGGATCCAAGCCACGTCTGCTATCTACTCCACAGCTCACAGCAATGCCAGACCTTAACCAACTGAGCAAGGCCAGGGATGGAACCTGCATACTCATGAATACTAGTCAGATTCATTTCAGCTGAACCACAAGGGGAACACCAGGGTTTTCTATGTATGGTATCATGTCATCTGAAAACAAGTGACAGTTTTACTTCTCTTCCAATTCAGATTCCTTTTATTTATTTTTCTTCTCTGTTTGCTGTGACTAGCATTTCCAAAACTATGTTGAATAATAGTGGAGACAGTGGACATCCTTGTCTTGTTCCTGATCTTAGAGGGAATGATTTCATTTTTCACTGTTGGGAATGATTTTAGCTCTAGTTTATCATATATGGCCTTTATTATATTGAGGTTCCCTCTAGGCCCACTTTATGGAGAGTTTTTAATCAAAATGGTGTTAAATTTCATCAAAAGCATTTTCTGCATCTATTGAGATGATCATCTGGCTTTTATCCATCATTTGTTAATGTGGTGTACCAAACTGATTTGTTCATATTGAAGAGTCCTTTCACCACTGGGATAAGTCCCACTTGATCATGGTGTATGATCCTTTTGGTGTATTGCTGGATTGTGTTTGCTAATATTTTGTTGAGGATTTTTACATCTACATTCATCAGTGGATAGGGGCCTGTAATTTTCTTTTTGTGGTATCTTTGTATGGTTTTGGTATCAAGGTGATTGTGGCCTCATAGAATGAGCTTGGGAGTATTCCTTCCTCTGAAATTTTTTGGAAGAGTATCAGAAGGATAGGTGTTAACTTGTTTCTAAATGTTTAATAGAATTCACCTGTGAGGCTATCTGGTCCTGGACTTTTGTTTGTTGGAAGTTTTTAAATAACAGTTTCAATTTCAATACATGTGAGTGGTCTGTTCATGTTTTCTATTTCAACTTGACTCAGTCTTGGAAGGTTGTACCTTTCTAAGAATTTGTCCATTTCTTCTAAGTTGTCCATTTTATTGGCATATGGTTGTTTGCAGTAGTCTCTTATGATCCTTTGTATTTCTGTGGTGTCAGCTGTAACTTCTCTTTTTTCACTTTTAATTTTATTGATTTTAGCCCTCTTCCTTTTTTTTCTTGATGAGTCTGGCTAAAGGTTTATCAATTTTGTTGATCTTTTAAAAGGACAATCTTTTAGTTTCACTGACCCTTTCTATCATTTTCTTCATTTCTGTTTCATTTATTTCTGCTCCAATCTTTATTATTTCTTTCCATCTACTAACTTTGGATTTTGTTTGTTCTTCTTTCTATAGTTGCTTTAAAAATAAGGATAGTTGTCTATTTGAACTTCTATTATAAAACAACAGTCATCAAAATGGTATAGTACTAGCACAAAAAACAAAAATATAGATCAATGGGACAGGATAGAAAGACTAAAAACTAAAACCATGCACCTATTGTCAATTAATCTATGACAAAGAAGGCAAGAATATGCAATGGAGAAAAGAGGGAACGCTGGACAGCTATGTGTAAAAGAATGAAATCATAACGCTCTCTAACACCATACACAAAAATAAACTCAAAATGGATTAGAGTTCTCAATGTAAAACTGCATACTACAAAACCCTTAGGGGAAAACATAGGCAGAACACCCTTTGACAAAAATCACAGCAATATCTTTTTGGATCCACATCCTAGAGTAATGAAAATAAAAACAAAAACAAACCAATGGGACCTAATTAAAGTTAAAAACTTTTAAACAGCAATGGAAACCATAAAGAAAATGAAAATCAGTCCAAAGAATGGGAGAAAATATTTGCAAAGTGACCAAAAGAGATTAATCTCCAAAAAATATACAAAGGATACATGCAGCTCAATATCAAAATAATGAAAAACTTAATCAAATAATGAGTAAGAGTTCCAAATAGACATTTCTCCAAAGAAGATAAATGGATGGCCAAAAATACATGGAAATATGATCAACATTGCTAACTGTTAGAGAAATGCAATTTAAAACTACAATGATGTATCACTTAAATCTTGTCAGAATGACCACCATCAACAAGTCTACAAACAGGAGTTCCAATTGTGGCATAGTGGAAATGAATCTGACTAGTATCTACGAAGATGTGGGTTTGATCCCTGGCTTCTCTCAGTGGGTTGATGAACTGGCATTGCCATGAGTTGTGGTGTAGTTCACAGACGTGGCTCAGATGCTGTGTTTCTGTGTGTGTGATATAGACCAGCATAGGCTACAGCTCTGATTCAATCCCTAGGCTGTGAACTTCCATATGCTGTGGGTTTGGCCCTAAAATATGTCTACAAACAATAAATGCCAGAGAAGGTGTGAAGAAAAGGGAACCCTCCTACACTCCTGTGTAGATGTCCATGGACAGATGTGGTACAAATATACAATGGAATATTACTCAGCTATAAAAAAGGAATGAAATAATGTCATTTGTAACAACATGGATAGAGCTAGAGATTATTATACTAAGTAAGTCAAAGACAAATATCTTATGATATCACTTATATGTGGATCTAAAAAATGATACAAAGGAACTTTTTTACAAAACAGAAAAACACATAGACTTTGAAAACCAACATATGGTTGTCAAAGGAAAATGTGGGGGAGAGATGGACTAAGAGTCTGGGATTAGCATATGCACACTATTGTGTGTGAAATGGATGGCCAGTTGGAACCTGCTTATAGCACAGAGATCTCTACTCAATATTCTGAGATAAACTACACAGGAATGAATCAGAAAAAGAATGGATATATATATATATATATCTGAACCACTTAGCTACACAGCAGAAATTAACACAACATTGTAAATCAGCTATACTTCAATAATATTTTTTAATTTAGAAAAAGAGAGTAAGAAGCCTTGAGTCCTCTATTAAGAGAGGCAGTTGAACTCATATCTGTAGATAGTTTCCTGGAGCTATAAAGGCTAATCTACAATTTATTCTCCTGATGTACTTTTCTTATTACTAACAACAAAAAATAGGAGAAGAGAACTGAATGAAAAGTGAGGAAAGGAAATGAGATACTTTGCAAATTCCCAATTCTGCAGGCTTTCTGTGCCAAGGGAGGCTTGTTAGCTGAGATTTTCCAGCAATTCATGAGAACTAATTAATTCCCAACATCAGCACATCTCCCACTCCCACCAGCCCATGGAAACTGCCATTCTATTTGCTGCTTCTCTGATTTGCCAGCTTTAGATTCCACACATAAGCGAGATCATGCAGTATTTGTCTTTCTTAATCCAACTTCTTTCACCTGGCATGATGTACAAAGTTCAGTTAAGCAAGAGATTTTGAGATCTGATGTACAGCAAGATGACTGCAGTTAACAATACTGAATTGTGTACTTGATATTTGATAGGAAGGAGTAACTTAGATGAAATCTTCTCAACACACACACACAAATAAAATAGTAACTATAAAGAGGTGGTGAATTCATTAATTAGCTTGATTGCATTGCCCATTTCACAATGAATATACATCAATAACAAATTGTATGCTTTAAATATATACAACATTTATGTGTTGACTATACCTCAATAAAACTATAAGAAAAAGAACTAATAGATTCTCTCTCAGGAAAGAAGAAGAGAGACATAAGACCTACCAGAAATGTTATCGGTCAATCTAACACACAAGAGTGATAACCAGTAATACCAACTGAGAATTCACAATTTATACTAAGGAATTCATATGGAAAATAGAAAATAACTAGAATATAATGGATTTCAAGTTATAAAATATTTACTGAGCATTATACCACGCTGGGTTCAAGATAAGTATCTGGGGCTATGTGACTACATGTGACTGTTATAAGGATGAGCAAACATCATTGAGAAAAGACTGCTGTCTTGTTGAAGAGTTTCTCCAGGGCCCCCTTCAAGTCCCTGTTCCTCAGGCTGTAAATGAAGGGGTTAGTCTATGGGGTGACCACAGTGTACATCACAGAGGAAATTATGTCCTTGTCACTCACTGGAGGTGCTGGATGAGGGGAAGAAAATGCAGTCCAATAATTACCCCTTAATACAGAGACACCACAGAGGCTTTGCAGATGCCCGTGGTGGATGGAACCCTGAGGATGGTGGCAGCAATGCAGTCATAAGAGGACAAGATACATATTAATGGGAGAATAATGACTGCCAGTCTTACTGTGAAAATGACCAGCTCATTGAGGGATGTGTCTGAGGAGGAGAGCTTGAGCAGGGCACCAAGGTCACAGAAGAGATGGGGGATCATGTTAGTGTAAAAGGACAGCTGGGTCAGGAGGAGGGTGTGACACGAGTCACTGGCATAACACAGAATACAAGATATAGTTACTAGGAAGGTACATAGCCCCTCTCCCATGATTGTGGTGAAGCAGAGAGAGTGACAGATGGCCACGTACTGATCATATGCCTTTGAGGTGAGAAGGAAATTGTCCTGGACAGTAAAAAACTATGAAAAAATACATCTTTGCTATGCACCCATCATAGGGGATGGATCTGTTCTCAGTATACATATCCATCTGTATCTTAGGGACAGTGACAAATGAAAAGGAGACATCCGTGAGGGCCAAGTGGCTGAGGAAGAAGTACATTGAGGTGTGGAGGCAAGGGTCCAGCCCAATGAGCAGGATGATGAGCAGGCTCCCCAACACTGTGGTCAGGTACATGCCCAGGAACAGGGCAAAGAACACGCCCTGTTGCTCTGGCCTGGTGGGGAGCCCCAGGAGGCGGAACTCAGACCCATGGCTCTGGTGCTCCCTCCTCATGCTGTTCTTGTCTCAGCTGGGAATTGGGAAAAGTGGGAAATGTCAGTTAACCTGCCATAATATTATAGTCATATCTTTTGAACCATGAGAAGTCATAATTTTGGCTACCTTTCCCTTTATTTATCTTAATTGTTGGTTAATGAATCAATCTTTCCATTTCTGGCTCTCATAATACATCATACCCTCACATTAACCAAGTATTTTCCCAAAGAAACCAATGGACATTTATTCTTCATAAATAGTTATTGAACAACTGATTTCTCCCATATTGCAAACAAGAACTGAGAATTCTCTAGGTTCAAGTTTATATCTTTACATCAAGCCTGGTTCAAACCTCTATAATTTTCTAAGATGAAAATGTGTTAAGGTCACAGGGTGAGAGGTATCGATAATTCATTTCCTCTTAAAAATGATATGAAATCATTTGAAGAGAATTACTGAAGCTATGTCATGGGCTTTCAGCATAGTTTACTGCATCCTGCTTGTTTTGAGTCACTTAAAATCCCCTGTTATCTAAAACGTCCAATCCAGGCTTCCAAGCAAATGTCGATAGTTCCAGGCACTAGTCCAGGTGTTTTACACAGTCTTTCAAATAAATCGTCCCAGTAACCCAAATATATATTATTATACACATCTTGACAGTAAGAAAACAAATCTATGCATTATTTAAATGTGCAAAGATACACACAAGTAGGTGCAAGAGAAGGAATCACAATATAGCAAACCATCAATGTACCTTATTAACCTGTTACTGCATTGCATAGATATGCATTTTGGACTCTACTAAAAGTAAACACTGGAAATTTAACTGAATGTTTGTAGATTTGGGAGGCAAGAACCCAAGACATGGAAGTAATCAAATGTCCATCAACAGATGAATGATAAAGAAGATGTGGTACTTATATTTAATAGAATATTTTTCACCATATAAAGAATGAAATAATGCCATTTGTAGAAACATGGATGAAACTGGAGATTATCATACTAAATGAAGTCAACTAGATAGACAAAAACATATGTCATATGATATTGCTTCCATGTGGTATCTAAAAACAGAATGACACAAACGAACATATACACAAAAAGGAAACAGACACAGACGTAGAAACAAACTTATGGTTACCTAAAAAAGAAAGGGGGAGGTACAAATTTGGAATTTATGTTAACATATACACACTGGTATATGTAAAATAGACAACTTACAAGTATCAATTGTATAGAACATGGAACTGTACTGAATATTTTGTAATATAAGGGAAAACAATCTTAAACACATATATATAGTATATAATAATTTACCTGAATCACTTTGCTCTGCACCTGCAACTAATATGACTTTATGAGTCAACTATATTCCAAATTAACTAATTAATTAATCAATTAAAAATTTAAAAACCAATGCCCAGGAGATGACCATAATAAGAGTTAAAATATATACACTTTAAAAATGTATAAAAAAGCAAAACTTAATAATAATGTAGCTTATTGAAATAAACAAAATTTCACCACACTTTCAAATACACACAAAGTAGTTTGGTGCTTTAAAGAGCACAAGTTGAATGTATGTTTTGCATAATGTCACATTTAGGGTTATGGAAGAATAAATGGGCTAGAGATATGACTGAAGGGAAAGAGATTTTTTTCCAATAACAATGAGCATTTAAAGGAGAGTGAAGAAAAGTGAAAGAAACATGGGTGCTCAACACACAAATTTTTAAGGCTTTTCTAACATGGGCAGTGAGTGAAATACGGACATGGCTAGGTGATTCTCACTTGGTTAAAAAGTTAGTTTTGCTGAAAAAAATCCCCAGAGCCAATCTCATGTCTCTGTTTCTCAGGCTGTAGATGAAGGGGTTCAGCATAGGAGTGACCACTAAGTACATCACGGAAGCAATGATGTCTTTATCATGGGAGTGGCCTGATGAGAAAAAGTACACTGCCATCATTGTTCCATAGAATAGAGACACCACAGAGAGGTGGGAGCCACAGGTGGACAAGGCTTTGCAGATCCCTTTAATAGAGGGGATCTCAGGATGGAGACCCCAATGTGGCCATAAGAGACCAGGATGCCACTCAATGGAAGAATGACAACTGCAGCCCCTGCAGTGTGTATGACCAGCTCATTGAGAGAGGTGTCTGAGCAGGCCAGGTTAAGCAGGGCAGAAGGTCACAGAAGAAGTGAGGGATGATGTTGTCAGCACAGAAGGATAGTTGAGCCAGGAGGAGGGTGTGGGTCAGGGCAATGGCACAGGAGAGGAGCCAGGATCCAGCCAATAGACATAGACACAGCTCCTCCCTCATGATGATAGCATAGTGTAGAGGGTGACAAATGGCTACAAACCTGTCATAGGCCATCACTGCAAGAAGAATGTTATCAGTGCAAGCAAAAAACATGCAAAAACATGTCTGTGTTACACACCCTGCATAAGGAATGAATTGATCCTGAGTCTGCATGTTTATTAGCATCTTAGGAATGGTGACAGATGAAAAGCACACATCCATGAGGGCCAGGTGACTTAGGAAGAAGTACATGGGGGTGTGGAGGTGAGGGTCCAGCCTGATGAGCAAGATGATGAGCAGGTTCCCCAGCACTGTGGTCAGGTACATGCCCAGGAACAGGGCAAAGAACAGGCCCTGTTGCTCTGGCTGGATGGGGAGCCCCAGGAGGAGGAACTCGGAAACACTGCTCTGGTTCTCCCTCCTCATGTTCCTCTCCTGTCTGCTGGGGAAGGAGGGGAGTGCGAATATCAGAAACATTGAAGATGTGATTGCCGCCACCACTCTAGGGTCTCTCACTTTCTCATGGAGAAAAAGAATATCTGCCTACAGTTCTTTTATGACCTAGTGTTGCCAAAGCAAGTTACATATCCTCAACACCCATCATGATTCCTTTCAATGACAACCAGCCAATTCATTCTTTTTTCTTTTTAATCAAACATGTTTTTCACACTAAGCTACTAACTGGAAATTGAAGAATAAATACAACATACAGGACCCCTTTCACAGGAGACTGACACTCAAGGGCACACCTCACCAAGGACTAGCTAAATGAACCTGAAGCTAGATTCCCTGTGTTATGATTTTGATCCCACCACTTTCCCGCTCTAGGGCTTGGGTTGCTAAATCTCTCCTGGCCTCATGTTGTCCCTCTATAACGTGAAGATGCCAATATCATACTTCCATAGATTTTAAGAAAGGATTCTAATTTACTAGGCAATAATGTCAAAGAACATTTTTCTGTATAAAATAAACACGAAAAATTGTATAGATTATTTTTATGCGAGGATGTGTATCCCCCCCCAAAATCAGTACAAAGTTCAGGAATTTAATAAAACAGTATTATGAAGTAGTCAACATAAAGGACAAATAAGCTGAACTAAAATTTATGTTAACTTTGAGCTCTAACATTCTTAAGGTGAGTTTCTGAACTCATATCAAGTCACAGGGGTAAGTTCCCCACTCAAGCTTGTCTAAATGCATGTTTATCTTCTTACCAAGAAATAATCCCTATTTCAGTGAATGTAACTTCTCCTTTCTCTGTCTACATCTGATCCTCCAAGTTGGCTCAGATCTGGATGTTTATCATTAGGAAGACACCTGAGATCTGAGATGGGGTGTGAGAGCTGAGAGACACTGAAGGACTGGGCTGTCTCTTAGAAGTCACTTAGCTGATTGAGCAGCACTACTTCACGATATTGGTCTTCCCATTGAAAATAATTGAAAGTTAATGAACACCATGGCAGCCAAATACATTTTTGCATGATTGCCTCACTGAATTTTTCAATATTCCTAGGAGGGAAGTGCCATTAAAACTTCACTCTTTGGAATTCCCATTGTTGCTCAGCAGATTAAGAACCTGTTTAGTATCCATGAGGATACCAGTGTGTACACTGGCCTTGCTCAGTGGGTTAAGGATCTTGCGTTGTCATAAGTTGTGGTGTAGGTTGCAGACAGGGCTCAGATCTGGCATTGCTGTGGTATGGTGTAGGCCAGTAGCTGCAGCTCTGATTCAACCCATAGTCTGGGAACTGCCAAATGCTGCATTTGCAGCCCTAAAAAAATTAAAAATTAAAAAAATATAAAAACATTACCAACATTACTCAGAAGGAGCAGGAATTGAGCATGATCACAGAATTAGTAACAGCTCTAGTCACATTTCTCTCCAAAGCTTTTAAATATATACTTTATATTTATATAAAGGAGAAATATTTGCTGCTATGAACCTACTGTTCCTCTCTCTCTTTAATTAGACAAATAGGCAAGACCTCAAGAAGAAATGTTTTGGGATTTTAAGGAGTCCTCCTGCTCAGATAACTGTCCACACTCATATTCCTGCAGCCCTTGAGTTTGCCAGTGGCTTTCACATGACTTCAATACCATTCAATCCAACATCCTTTATTTCTGTCTGGGAAACAGAGAGCAGTGCTTTGTCCCTGCATTTTACAAACAGGAGTAGTGAAATCACTTAAATGACATCACATAGATATTACATAGTGGAACCTGGTCTCAAACATTGATTTTCAGATCTTTTTCCACTAGAGTGAATCCACCCATTTCTTTTTATGGGGGGTAGAGAGGCTAAAGTCAAATGTAAAAAGTGAAAAAGTGAATGTTAAAATATGCCTGGGAGAGGAACGTGACATTAACACTGTGTAAGAATCTGTCAGTAGATGCTTGCTGCAGACCTGGGAGTTTCTTGGGGTTAGTAACTGACTGAGTTCACAGGGCAAAAGAGGGGACCAGGCACCTGATCCTCCTGAAAAGCACAGGCTTCTCACTGAAAGCTGCTGGGTGAGACTTGACCCTGGATCTCACAGATCTCCTGCAGGAGAACCAGAGCTCCTAATGACACCCAGGAGCTGCAATGGGAACAGAAGGGAGCAATACAGACATGGTACTTTGATTCCATCAACACCGTGTGCAAAGAGGTGGCTGGAAAATTGCTCGATAGGGAAGAGGAGACACTGTGTGACCTAGCGGTGGGGCATTGAGAGAGAGACTATAGATGGGCCTTATTTTCCTGTCTTCAGGAAATATTGTCCCCTGCACAATCAGGACATAGAGAGTCAGGGGTTTGGGTAACCACGAGGCTAAAATTTGCTAAGTGCTAACAATGTACCTAGTGTCTTAAGCATCTTACAGACAAGATCTTTCAGGAAATAGCATGATCCCATGGAACAGCAATGGATGCTGAGATTCACCATGGCCAAAACCATGGTCACCAAGCTATTAAGTGGGGAAAAGACAAAGATCTGAGTGTCAAAGTACATGATTCCAGAAATGAGCATTTCAGTTCTAAACTGATGACCAAATTGAAGCAGAATGTCACAAATATTGGGCTTCCAGGGGCCATGTTGGAGTATTCAAATCACAGAAAAATGGATGCCAATAGCTCTGCAAAGTCGGTTTCCTGTGGAGCTGCCTGTGTAGCTTCTGGTCTCAGACAGGTGGACAGTTAAAAATGAGAGAATTTCCCCTAACACACACAGACACAAGTATTTATTTCTTCTGTGTGAAGGAAGTCAAGGTGTGCATTTGTTACCCCAGAGTACTCACACACTATCACAGACAACTTGCCAAGTGGAGATTTATGGATTTCTCTGGCTTATACTCTCACTAGATAAATACAGTCAGGGTGTGACTCAGCCTCACACAAATCTACACAAAACTCACAAACAAAATACACATGCACAACACAGCTACACACACAGAACTGTCAAGCATCCTAGACCACAGGCATTGTCAACACAAGAAATCCTTCATATTTGAATCACAAGCAGTGCACAAGGTCTTACACATGGCACACAAGCAGCAAATGCAAGTAGAATAAGCACATATTGAGGAAATGCCCAGGCTTCTCTGACTTCTGTATATCCTAGTGTGTGTTATGCAGTGTGTTTGCCAGTTACAGTTACACACAAAGACTTGAACAACACAACACACACACACAAATACACCTAACTTCTCTCATGGTCACACATACACACTTACACACAGACACTCAAGCACAGCTAGGCTCCTTCTGAGCTATATGTGTGCTCTAAGTTCATATACCTTCTGCTTCATTCCATTACCTGAATCCTCAATTTCAGTCAAGAAGACCCAGGATCCAAAGAAAAAGAGCAAACCTCAGTGGCCTGAGGACCTTACAGATTCTCCTTTCAGTTCTCCAGCTTCAAAATGATGCACAAGGAGATCTCCTTTTCTAATTCTTAAAGAGACCCCAGAGGTAATCCACCCCAGGCCCTGACTAGAGAAGCCGTCCACTGGGGCAATTCCCCAACTCCCTCCTGGCCCCTTGGAAGGAGGATGATTAGGGCCCACAGGGGCAGAGCTGTACCTTGTTTAACAGGAGATCATGTCCCTGATATCAGTGGTAACTTGGGCTTCTGGTCAAGTCTCTGATGAGAATCAGAAGTTCCCCATTGCCCATGACCTCTGCCTCATGAGCATAGCTTCTCCCAAAAGCAGTGTATGGCACAGTTAGTGTAAGGGCTTTTGCAAGTTTCTGCAGGCTCCCCAACACTGACATAGGCTTTCATTAGAACACAAAGCCCCTTAAAATGTGCACGTCTCCCCACTCCTCTGGAAGATGTCGTAGGGCACGGTCTATGCCTTGTTCAGGGGAAGGGGGGTTGAATATATACTCTGGAAAAAAGACTCTGGGTTCTTCCCCTTCTTAGAGATCATACTTGAGAAATTTACCAAAGACCACTGTGACTCACTTTTTTCAAAGTGGAAATAATAACAGTCTTTGTGTGAGCTTGAAGGATGGTTAAATGAGCACCTAATGAAAGCTTACTACATGTTAAGCTTTAATGTCAGTGTCTGTTTATCACTAGAGATCAGCTCAACACAGGCAATTGTGATTGGTAACTGTTGAATGAATTCATCTGTTCATTCATTCACTCATTCCCTTAAATAACCATTATGGTTCCCACAAATGTAATACTGATATATCCTCTAGAGACATAACAGATAATAACATGAACAGAAATCCTTCTCTTAGAACACACATTCAAGCTAGAGGTCGCACAGAAAAAAAAAATTTTAAGGCAAAATAAATGGCAGGGAAATGGTTGACAAGTGCTGCAGAATGATGAAAATCATGCTTGGAGCTAGGGAAGCTCAACAAGTTAAAAAAACACCCCAGTGTTACAGGATTCTTTTTCAAAGAAACATATACATCCTTCAGACATGTGGCTCCGGGCCTGTAAACTGGCTTACACCATTATACACCTACTAGAATGGCTAAAATTGAAAGGACTGCTACTCTCAGCGTCATTGAAGATATGATGGAACTGGAACACTCATACACTGCTCGTGGGAATACAAAACAGTTTGAACATTTTTTAAAAAGTTAAACATATGCTTAGCATGTGACTAAACATTTGTCCCAGGTAAAAGAATGTATATAGTTAGACGTAGATTTTTACAAGAATATTCATACCAGCTTTATTTAATAGTGAAAATCTGGAAACAGCCCAGATGTTCATCAACAGCCTTACTGTTAGTAAGTAAATTACTTAGGAAACTGCACTCAATATTTTATAGTAACCTATCAGGGAAAAGTATCTCAGAAGAATGTGTGTGTGTGTGTGTGTGTGTGAGTGTGTGTGTGTGTGTGTGTGTGTGTGTGTATGTGTGTGTGTGTGTAAAACGGAATCATTTTGCTCTACAGTTGAAACTAACACTACATTGTAAATGAACTACAATTCAATAAAAAATAAAGTCTAATGAAAGTAAAGATAAACAGAAACAGTTTAAAATTTTAAAATTTAAAATAATAAAAATTAAAAATAATTAAATGTGAGTGGTTGCAACAGCTGTGGTGTATCCTTTAAATGGGATACTACTCAGCATTAAAAAGAATGAACTGTCAATACATACTACAACATGAATACATCTCAAAATGCTTACACTCAGTGAAAGAAGGCAGCAAGAAAAGAATACACACTGAAAGATTCCACTGAAATAAGCTTCTAGGAGATGCAAACTAATCCATGTGACAGGAACAGAACAGTGCTTCCTCTGAGGACAGACGGAAGGAGCAAAGAGAGGACAGGAGGGTAGACATCAGGGAAATTCATGATTTGAATGGCTTGTGGTGGTAATTTCATGGGTGTGTACTTGTGTCAAAACTAGTCAAACGGTGTAATTTATTTTCTTTACTTTTTTAAAAATTAAAGTTGATTCACAGTTTGCTCCCATTTCTGCAGTATAGCAAAGAGACCCAGCCCTATACATATACATTCACTTTCTTAGATTCTCCTCCATCAGGGTCTATCCCAAGAGACTGTATATAGTTCACTGTGCTATAGAGTAGGACATCATTGCTTATCCATTCTAAATGTAAAAGTCTGCATCTACTAACCCAAACTCCTTGTCCATCCCACTCGTCCATCCTCCCACTTGGCAACCACAGGTCTGTTCTGTATGTCTATGAGTCTGCTTCTGTTTTGTAGATAGGTTCATTTGTGCCATATTTTAGATTCCACATGTAAGTGATATCATATGATATTTGTGTTTCTGACTTACTTTACTTAGTATGAGACAATCTAGTTGTACCATGTTGCTGCAAATGACATCACTGCATTTTTTTCTATGACTGAGTAGTATTCTATTCTCTCTATATACCACATTTTCTATATCCACTAATGTCTTGATGGATATCTAGGTTATTTCCAAGTCTTGGCTATTGTGAACAATGCTGCTGTGAACACAGTGGTGCCTTCAACTTTTTAAATTGTAGTATTATCTGGATATATGCCCAGGAGTGGGATGGCTGGATCACATGTTAGTTCTATATGCATTTTTCTGAGGCAAATGGTATACTTTAGGTATATGAAGTTTATTGTATCATTTATACCTCCAAAACTCTGGGCGTTTTTAAAGACACAATAACAAAATCAGGTATGGCGATGTTATTCCTCTATTGAATCCCTTCCAATGGGTTCCCAAATCAGACTGAGAACCAAAAACTCAACTATAATGAATAATTTTATATGTCAACTTGGATAGACTACAGCACCCAGCTATTTGGTCAATCACACTTCCAGATGTTTCCATGAAGGTATCTCTGTGGATGAGATTAACATTGTAATCCACAGACTCTTAAAGCAGACTGTCCTCCATAATGTGGGTGGGTCTCATAAATCAGATAAGGACCTTAAGATAAAGAATGACCTCCCACAGAGAAGAGACACTTCTGCTAGTAGCCTGCCTTCAGACTCAAACTGCAACTTTTCCCTGGGTTTCTAGCCTGCCAACCTACCCTACAAACTTTACACTTGCTGGCCTCCACAATCATAATAAACAATTTTTCTTTTTCTTTCTTTCTTTCTTTCTTTCTTTCTTTCTTTCTTTCTTTCTTTCTTTCTTTCTTCTTTCTTTCTTTCTTTCTTTCTTTCTTTCTTTCTTTCTTTCTCTCTTTCTTTCTTTCTTTCTCTTTCTCTCTCTCTCTCTCTCTCTCTCTCTCTCTCTCTCTCTCTCTCTCTCTCTCTTTCTTTCTCTTTCTTTTTGCTTTTAAGGTCAAACCCATGACCTATGGAAATTCCCAGGCTAGGAGGTGCATTTAGCAGCAGCTTCTGACCTACACCTCAGCCACAGCAATGTGGTATCAAAACCTCCTTTTTTTAATTTTTTCATTATAGCTGGTTTACAGATTTCCATCAAATTTTCCAACTGCACCACGTGGTGACATGGTTACATGTACATATATGGATTTGTCACATATGATTAGACATAGTTCCCTATACTATACAGCTGGATATCCTTGTTTTTCCATCATGGAAGCACTAATTAACCCCATTCCCTCCCACCCCCTCCCCCACCACCTTGGCAACCACAAGTCAGTTGCCCATGTTCGTGATTTTCTTTTCTGTTGAGAGGTTCATTTGTGCACTCTTTTAGACTCCAGTTATAGGAGATTTCATATGGCATCTGTCTTTCTCCTTCTGACTTGCTTCACTCAGTATGAGGGTCTCTAATTCCATCCATGTTGCTGCAAATGACATTATTTTATCATTTTTAATGGCCAAGTAGTATTCCATCATGTTTATATACCACATCTTCCTAATCCAGTCATCTGTTGATGGACATTTGGGTTGCTTCCATGTCTTGGCTATTGTGAATAGTGCTACAGTGAACATGCGTGTGCAAACGTCTTTCTCAAGGAAATTTTTGTCTGGATATATGCCCAAGAGGGATTGCTGGGTCATATGGTAATTCTATGTAGAGTTTTCTAAGGTACCTCCACACTGTCTTCCATAGTGGCTGCACCAGCCTACATTCCCACCAACAGTGCAGGAGGGTTCCCTTTTCTCCACACCCCCTCTAGCAATTGTTGTTTGTGGACTTGTTAATGATGGCCATTCTGACTGGTGTGAGGTGGTATCTCATGGTAGTTTTGATTTGCATTTCTCTAACCATCAATGATGTTGAGCATTTTTTCATGTGCTTGTTGGCCATCTGCATCTCTTCTTTGGAGAAATGTCTATTCAGGTCCTTGGCCCATTTTTCAATGGGGTTGTTGGCTTTTTTGTGGTTGAGCTGCATCAGTTGTTTGTATATTTTAGAGATTAAGCCCTTGTCAGTTGAATAATTTGAAACAATTTTCTCCCATTCTGCAAGTTGTCTTTTTGTTTTCTTTTTGGTTTCCTTTGCTGTGCAAAAGCTTGTCAGCTTGATTAGGTCCCATTGGTTGATCTTTGCTCTGATTTCTGTTGCTTTGGGAGATTGACCAGAGAAAACATTTGTAAGGCTTATGTCAGAGAATGTCTTACCAATGTTTTCTTCCAGGACTTTAATAGTGTCTTCTCTTATATTTAAGTCTTTAAACCATTTAGAGTTTATTTTTGTGCATGGTGTGAGAGTGTGTTCTAGTTTCATTGATTTGCATGCAGCTGTCCCATGTTTCCCAGCAATGCTCACTGAAAAGACTTTCTTTTTCCCATTTGAAGTTCTTGCCTCCTTTGTCAAAGATCAATTGGCCATAGGTGTCTGGGTTTATTTCTCGGTTCTGTATTCTGTTCCATTTGTCCATATGTCTGTTTTGGTACCAGTACTACACTGTCTTGATTACTGTGGCCCTGTAATATTGCCTGAAGTCTGGTGTGAACTATGGTGTAGGTCAAAAAGGAGGCTTTTTTTTTTAAAAAGCCTCCTTTTTGACCTACACCATAGCTCACAGAGACACCAGATCACTGACTCACTGAGCAAGGCCAGGGATTGAACTCACGTGCTCATAGATACTAGTCAGATTCATGTCCAGTGAGCTAACAGGAACTCCTATCGAATTCTTTAAAATAAATCTTTCTCTCTCTCTCTTTTTTTTTCTTCATTTTTGGCCATCTCATGGCATAAGTAAGTTCCCAGGCCAAGGATCAGATCAGAGCTGCCGTTGCAGTCTATGCCAGAGCTGAGGCAACTGGATCCTTTAACCAATTGCAGAGATGCTACCAACCCCATAATACCACAACAGGAGCTCCATATATCTCTCTCTCTTACACACACACACACACACACACACACACACACACACACACACTATTTATTCTCCTTCTCTGGAGACTCTTAACTAATACACCTACTATGACCTTAAGTGTCCTACAAATCTGGTCCTCTGATATGTCTGTACTTATCATCTACCATCCCTCTCCCACTTAATCCTGTTCAGGTACAGAGGCTGCATTAACGTCTGTCCCTGGGATAGACCAGGCACCATCTCCCCTTGGAGTATTTGTAGGTGTTGATCTCCATGCTTTTGCCCAGATATACCCATGGCTCACTTCCCTTTCCTCATTAACATCTTTGGATGTTCCCTTCCCAATGAGCTATACATAGACCACACGGTGTGAAATTATGAACCCCACACCAGCAAAATTGCTCTCCCACCGCCCCTTTTTGTTGTTTTGGGGCCAAACCCCTAGCTTATGGAAAATCCCTGGCTAAGGGTGGAATTAGGGCTGCAGCTTCTATCCTATACCACAGCCACAGCAAGGCAGTGTCAGAGCTGGGTCTGTGACCTACACCATAGCTCACCGCAATGTTGGATCCTTCACCTGCTAAGTGAGGCCAGGGATCAAAAGCATCTTCCAGAACTTTCACTGCAGTAAAGAAACAATGACAATTTTAAAAGTAAATAAATTTTGTGGTGTGTTAG
Organism: Catagonus wagneri; assembly: GCA_004024745.2. NCBI lineage: Eukaryota > Metazoa > Chordata > Mammalia > Artiodactyla > Tayassuidae > Catagonus > Catagonus wagneri. The sequence continues at coordinate 9,982,519 of PVHT021183634.1, forward strand.
AAGGTTAAAAACTTCTGTGGAAAAAAAAGGAGAATGATGAGTTGGATCAGAGGTGCTATGATATAAACTCTACAAGGTGATATATTTTTTTCTACCTTGTATTCTCAGAATACAGAACATGGCCTGGCACATAATACTCAAGAATTAGCTGTTTTGTGTGTAAAAATTATAAATTCAGGCATTTAGTGCTTTTTCTTATTGGAAGGGAGATCTCTGGAGAAAAGACAACAGTCATTTCCAAGACTAAAATTCATTCAATAGCTGTAGACTGTTCTCAACACAAACAAACATCCAGTATAGGAGGGGAAATTTAGTCTTCTTGGAATGGGGAAATTCGATAATTGGTTTGACTACTCTGTGCTCCCCTATTGTCAAAAGCACAACCAAATTAAAGTTTATTTAGGTTTAGCAAACCATCGAAAGTACTTCATTAACTTGATACTGCCTTGACAAGATAAGCATTTTGGACTTTACTGAAAGGAAACATTAGAATCTTAACTGAATATTTGTAGCTTTGGAAGGCAAGAAGCCGAGACATGGAAGCAACCCAAATGTTCATCAGTAGATGGATGATAAAGAAGATGTGGTACACACATATAATAGAATACTACTCAGCCATAAAAAGAATGAAATAATGCCATTTGTAGCAACATGGATGGAGCTACAGATTATCATACTAAATGAAGTAAACCAGACAGTGAAAAACATACATCATATGATATCCCTTATATTTTGTATCTAAAAAAAATGATATAGGGAGTTTCCATTGTGACACAATGGAAATGAATCCAAGTAGTATTCATGAGTATGTGGGTTTGATCTCCAACATTATGCAACAGAAATGAATCCAACTAGTATCAATGACGATGTGGGTTTGATCCCTGACCTTCCTCAGTGGGTCAGGGATCCAGCATTATCCGTAGCTGTGGTACTGGTTTCAGACACAGCTTGCATCCCACATTGTTGTGGCTGTGGTGGAGAACAGAAGCTGTAGCTCCAATTCGACCCCTATTCTGGGAACTTCCATATGCCTTGGGTGAGGCTCTAAATTCACACACACACAAAGATACAAATAAACTTATACACAAACTGCAGTAGACACACTGATATAGAAAACAAACTTATGGTACCTTAAGGGGGAATGTACAAATTAAGAGTTTGGAATTAAAATATACACACTGCTATAAATAAAATAGGTGACTAACAATGACCAATTGTATAGCGCATGGAATTGTATTAAGTATTTTGTAATAACACATAAGGGAAAATGATCTAAAAAAATATATATAACGTATAAAAACCTTAAGCACTTTGCACTATACCTGAAACTAATATATCATAGGCCAACTGTCCTTCTAATTATTTTTAATTACTTAATCAATTAAACAATTTAAAAAGCAACATCCAAGATTAGATGATCATAATACAACTTAAAAATATGTATATATTTCATAAAAACCTAAAAGTAATAATACTGTCACACACTGAAAAAAATTTAAACATACATACACATATGGATATGGTATTTTGAAGACCACAAGTTGAACGTGTGTTGTGGGTAATGTCATATTTAGGGTTATGGAACAGGGGCAAGAGATAAGACTAAAGGAAAAGAGGTTGATCCAATAATGATGAGCATTTTAAGGACAGTTAGGAAAGTGCTAGAGACATGGGTGCTCAACACACAACTTTTTCAGGCTTTTATAACAAGGTCAGTGAGTAAATAAGGGCATGGTTTGGCGATTCCCACTTGGATAAAAGGTAATTATTTCTGAAAAGTATCCCCAGAACGAGTGTCATGTCTCTTTCTCAGGCTGTAGGTGAAAGGGTTCAGCATGGCGGTGACCACTGTGTACATCAGAGAAGCAATGATGTCTTTGTCTTGGGACTGGTCTGATGAGAAAGAAAAGTACACTGCCATCATTGTTCCATTGAACAGAGACACCACAGAGAGGTGGGAGCCACAGGTCGACAAGGCTTTGTAATCTTTTTAGTAGAGAGGACCCTCAGGATGGAGACCCCAGTGTGGCCATGAGAGACCAGGATGCCACTCAGTGGAAAAATGAGAATGGCAGCCCCTGCAGTGAAAATTATCAGCTCCTTGAGAGAGGTATCTGAGCAGGACAGTTTAAGCAGGGCAGCAAGATCAAAGAAGAAGTGGGGGATGATGTTGTCAGCACAGAAGGACAGTTGAGACAGGAGGAGGGTGTGGATCAGTCCAATGGCACAGGAGAGAAGCCAGGATCCAGCCAACAGACATACACATAGCTGCTCCCTCATGATGACGGTGTAGCGTAGAGGGTGACAAATGGCTACATACCTGTCATAGGCCATCACTGCAAGAAGGTTATCAATACAACCAAAAATATGAAAAAATGTGTCTGTGTTACACACCTTGCATAGGGAATGGATTGATCCTGAGTCTGCATGTTCATCAGTATCTTAGGGACAGTGACAGATGAGAAGGAGACATCCATGAGGGCCAAGTGGCTGAGGAAGAAGTACACGGGGGTGTGGAGGTGAGGGTCCAGCCTGATGAGTAGGTTCCCCAGTTCCGTGGTCAGGTACATGCCCAGGAACAGGGCAAAGAACATGCCCTGTTCCTCTGGCTGCATGGGGAGCCCCAGGAGGAAGAACTCGGACATGCGGCTCTGATTCTCCCTCCTCATGCTCCTCTCCTGTCTGCTTGCATGAATGGAGAGTAACAGAAGCAGAAACCATCACATTATGATTTACTGCAGCCAGATGAAAAGGAAGCTTTTCTACTGGTGAATATGACAAGGTCTGTCAGCATTGCCATGACCCTACAAATATCCTTTAAAATGGATGGTATCATCATGTGAAATGAGAGAACTTACTTCAGATAAGAGAGTTGGATACTGAAGATAAATGGCTCAGTGGCATTTTCCCATCATCTAGGAGAGAGTCAGCCTCTTAGTCATCATTTGCAGCTATGAATAGTTGATTTAAAAAATGAGCTAGGAGAGAGATATAAAATTAAACCTATATAATTTACATTTCATTTTTGTACATTTAGAAACAAACATAAGTATTGACCTTCAAGTTGTTAAATATTGCACTTTTGAAATCTAAAACCCAGTAATAAGTTGTATTTGGAAGAAGTTTCAACAATACATAGTCAAAGCAAAGTGGATCAAAAATAAATAGTCAAAGTGTATATTATATATAAAAGTTGAAGAAAAAAGAAGCATACCTGTTGCTTGGACTCAAAGTGTCCTGGAACTAAGTCTTGGAAATCACTAATTGAAAAACTAAAACTATTACTGCCAGTTATATGTATTTTAACTAGTACTCATGATTATCATTCTACAACCCCTCCTGATTCAACAACCTCTCTATCCAATCTCATAGGATAGAACATGATGAAGATAATATGAGAAAAAGAATGTGTACATACATATATATATATATATATATTATACATACATAGTTATAAAATATATATTACATAAATATATTTAAAATGTGTATATATATTTATGACTGGGTCACTTCACTGTCCAGCAGAAATTGACACAACCATACAAATAAATGACAAAATTATATATTTACTTATACACATACACACAAAAAAACCTCTCACGACCTCATCACCATGCAAAATCTAAAATGAAAAGAGTAATTATCAATAAAGTTCAAAGAGAGAAGTCCAGAATGTTGCCTCTGTCCATCTTTAGGAACTAGGAATAAGAAGTGGCTTAAGGACATTGATGAAATAAATTGATGATGACATAAATAAATAAACAGATGTAACATGCTAATGGATTGGAAGAATTAATATTGTTCAAATGTCCATACTATCTAAAGCAATACAAAAATTCAATGACATCCCTATTAAAATATCCATGGGATTTTTCACCGAACTAGTACAAGTAACTCTAAAATTTGTATGGAAACACAGAATACCCTGAACAGTCAAAAAATCTTGAGAAAAGCCAAAGCTGAAAGTATCAGACTCCCTGATTTCAAACTACAATACAAAACTACAGCCATCAATACAGTTTGGTACTGACACACAAAAAAACACATAGATCAATGGAACAGAATAGAGAGCCCAGAAATAATCCTATGCATGTATAGTCAATTAATCTACAACAAAGGGGCAAGACTACACAATGGGGAAAAGACAGGCTCTTCAATGAATGTTGTTGAGAAAACTGGAAATCTACTTGGCAAAAGAAGGAAACTGGACCACTATCTTTCATCATACACAAAAATTCAAAATAAAGACTTGAACATAAGACCTGAAACCACAACACTCCTAGAAGAAAGCAAGTGGCACACTTTTTGACATTGGTCTTAGCAATATTTTCCTGGATCCATTCCTTCAGGCAGGCAAGTTCAATAAAAGCAAAAATAAACAAACAGGAGTTCATCAAACTAAAAAGGTGTGCACAGTGAAGGAAACTATCAATGAAATTAACAGGCAACCTAGTGAATGTGAGAAGATATTTGTAAATGATATGGTCCATAAGGGGTTAATATTCAACCTATACAAAAAATTTCTACAACCAAAAAAAAAAAACTGATTAAAATATAGGCAGAGGACTTGAATAGACATTTTTCTAAAGAAGACATACAGATGACTAACAGGTACAGGAAAAGATGCTCAACATCACTGATAGTCAGAGAAATGCAAATCAAAACCACGGTGAGCTATTACAGCATCCCTGTTAGGCTATTATCAAAAAGACTAAAAAAAAAAAAAAGGTATTGGCTATAGTGTTTGGAGGAAAGGGAAACCTCTTTCACTGTTGATGGGAATATAAACTAGTGTAGCCACTGTAGACAACAGTGTGGAGGTTCCTCAAAAAAAAAATGAAAATAAAACTAGCATATGATCTTGAAATCCCAAATCCGGATGTTTATCTGAAGAAATGAAAAGCTAACATGAAAAGATACCTGTAAGCCCATGCCCATTATTGCAATATTATTTAAAATAACTAACCCATGGAAACAACCTAAATGTCCATCAATCGAATAATAGATATAGAAAATGTGGTGTGTGTTGGGTGTGTGTGTGTGTGTGTGTGTGTGTGTGTGTGTGTGTGTGTACAACACACAGTGAAATATTATTCCAGCATATAAAAAAATCACGTCATTTGTAACAACACAGATGGACCTAGGGGTTTTATGCTAAGCAAAATAAGCCAGACAGAGAAATGCAATATCGTATAATTTCACTGCCAAGTGGAATCTAAAAAACAAAACAAATTATCAAAAGAAACAAAACAGAAGCAACTAATTCAGATACAGAGAATGGACTGGTAATTGCCAGAGAGGAAGAGGGTTGGGAAACGGGCAAATTTAGGCAAGAGGATTAAGCACAAACTACTTGTAAGATAAATAAGTCACAGGAATATAATGTACAGTATAAGGAATATAATCAATAGTATTGTAATAACTTTGTGTAGTGACAGATGGTAACTAGAATTATGGTGAAAATTTTGTGATGTATAAGAATATTAAATGACTCTTGTTGTACACCTGAAATTAAAATAATATTGCAAGCCAGTTATACTTTAATTTACAAAATAAATTAAATTAAAAATATAAAAAGCATTTAAAAAACAAAAAGAAAGAGAAGCGCCTTAAGAAAGCTCACAGAAATGCTGAGCACTTGTTTACACATGCACAAGCGCACATGCACACACACACACACACACACACACACACACACCCCTACTTCTGGTGAAAGATACGCTCTTCTGCTCTTGGATTTATGCTCAGGAGATCTAGCTGCCAGGAGTATGGATTGGTTTCTCACCTTTTCTGTAGGACACCCTCAGACCAGATTTAGCCACAACTTCTGTGTCCCTAAATCTCTGGTCAGCTTCAGAGAGAAAATTCATGAGCCTGGACCTTATTCCTCAGTTAATTCACACCCTTCAGAAATGGAGATGTGAAGACTATGCTCTAGCCACCACGGAGAGGACCCAAGGGGACAGGGCACCAGGCTCTTGATTCGAGACATGCATTAAACCTGTGTTAATTGCTAAGTTTTCCTCCTCCTGCCTCCAGGACAGATGCCCTAGGGCAGTGGCCCCTAAACTTGGATGTTCTGTAGAATCGCCTGGGGAGCTTGTTAAAGATGCAGATCCCAGCTCCACATCCAGTGATGCTCATTCATGAGACCTGGGGCCAGGTGATTCTCAGGCAGATGGTTCTCAGGGCAGACTCTGAGGCAACACTGTCCTTAGGAAGAACATCAGGGAGATGCCCTCTGCATGGGAACCCAGAAGGAGATGTGGGGAGCCCTCCTTACTGGCCCTTCCTACCAGACTCATGTTTCCCCTGACAGGTCATAGCCTGAGATGTGAAGAGGGATTTCTTCTTTGAAGTGCAAATTCCAATTTGATTTGCTACTTTAAAAATGGTTTCTACTTCATGATGGAAATCCCATGAAAACAAAGGATAAAGTCAAAGTACTTCAGTCTTTCATTGTTCATTTTTTGTATTCTACGATGGTTTTTATCAAGAAAATTTTAGGTTTACACAAATCCATTTTATTTTATATCGTATTTTATACATTTTTTCTCTATGAGAATTTATTGTAATATTTGCATTTCTTCTTCTATGCATATAAATACCTTTAGCACATAAAATAGCCATATATAAATCTACTTAAAATTTTTAATTTTTAGCTGATCATTTGTTGAATGAACACATGCACTGTGAAATGTTTTTAAAGATTTACTATGCCTTGAAATCTCTTTTGTCAGTTATCTTATGAAGGTTACTTGAATATCCTCAGAGTACTCATTTTATTTTTTTCATTTTTTTATTAGACTTAATTGATTTACAGTGTTGTGTCAATTTTGGTTGTACAGCAAAATGAAACAGTCATATATATATATATGTATATATAAATATATATGTGTATATAGATATATATTCTTTTTCTCATACTGTCTTCCATCATGTCTATAAAATATCCATTTAATGGACTCCATTGTCTTAGTTCCTGACTGCCTTTGGCTTGCTCTGAATTTGTTTCTTTTTCAAATTTTTTTAATGGAGTATAGCTTACTTACAATGTTGTTTCAGTTTAGGTGTATAGCAAAGTGTATCGGTCACATGTATACATATATCCATTCTGTTTCCTCATATAGGTTATTACAAACTATAGAGTAGATTTTCCTGTGCTATACAGTGGTTTCTAGTTAACCATCTATTTTAAACAGTAGTGTGAATATGTTATCCCCACCCTTCGGATTCTTCCCTCCCCACAATGGTTCCACCTATGGTAACCATAAGCTTAGTTTTGAAATCTGTGTGTTTCTTTCTGTTTTATAAAAAGGTTCTTTTCTGTCATTTTTTTAGATTCCACATATAAGTGACCTGACAGTTTTCCTTCTCTGTCTGCCTGACATCACTCAGTATGATAATCTCTAGGTCCATCCATATGCTGCTTAAGGCATTATTTCAGGCTTTTTTATGGCTGAATAATAGAGAAGATGTGATACATGTTGCTTGCTCCTTTGAAAAGAGAACCTAAATGAAGAATGGAAATCCAGGTCGAACCCCATGGAAAGAGGAAACAAAGCCAGATTGCCTTCATTCACCCATGGAATCACCTAAGTCAGAGCTTAAGGAAAGAAATAAATGTATAATAAAGGAATGTTACTACCATAAATTCTGCACATGTGTCAAATACCAAACTCCTTCAAAATATTTTGATTCCCATCTTCACACTCCAAACAGACTAGCATTGGGAACATCAGCACAGCCTTAAATGTCACTCTAAATGCTAGTTCCATACCATTTAGTCTTATATTTACATATAAAATTTGTAAACTTATTGTATTTATCATAGCCCCCCACACACACACAATATAACAAAATTTGCAAAGACTGAGGAAAAAACCTTGCGTTAAAAAAAAAGACATATACTTATTAAGAGAATAGATATAATACTAGAGATAAAATGAATAAAATGGGGAGTTTCCTCTGCAGCTTAGCGGGAAAGAACCTGCCTAGTATCTTTGAGGATTTGGATTGATCCCTGGCCTCGCTCAGTGGGAAGGATCCCACATTGCCCTGAGCTGTGGGGTAGGTCACATGTGCAGGTGGGATCCTGTATTGCTGTGGCTGTGGTATAGACATGCAGATGCAGCTCTGAACATGACCCACAGCCAGGGAACCTCCATATAACATTGGTGAGGCCAATACAAGGAAAAGCAATAAATAATACAAACCAAATTAATCTAAGTAAAGTTAGAAAAAGAGGGAAAGAAAACAAAAAACTCCCTTCAAATCTATTTGAACTACATGAGTTTAACAAGGCAGCAAAAAACAAGGTTAACGAATAAAACCGAAAAATTAATGGTATGTCTACCTCCCAGCAATAGCACTGTGAATTGAAAATTTTTATATGCTATTATATCCATAGAAAAAACAAAAAACAAACATGGATGAATTTATCAAAACACATGCAATACACATTGTTAAAAAACACAAAACTTTCATGGGTGATATTAAAGAAGACATAAATAACAGAGATATATTTTGCACATAAAATGGATAACTCAATGAAATTATACAGATGGTTCTCCCTGCAATGAACCTATACATACAAGGTAATCAAAGTCAAAATAGTAGAGCCTACTTTAGAAGTTGTCTTAATTTTATATAGAAGTGAAAGGGAAGCAAAATAGACAAAATAACTTAAAAATGAGAAACAAACCGCCAGACTTACTTGGCCTAATTTCAAAGCTGTTTCTTAATCCAAAGCAATGGAAACAACAATAATTGCATAAGGATAGGAGTACAGATTGATTAATAATTTGAATAGAGTGAATAACTTTGAAATAGAACAATATATATAAGGTCAAATAATATTTTACAAATGCACCAAGGCAACTGAATGTGAAAAGCATATTGTTTCAATAAACAGTGCCAGCGTGGGTCAATATCAACATATCTTAAATTAACATAGAGTCTTGTGTTGTGCCACATGCAAGACATATAACTAGAAATGGGTCAAATTGTTAAGAACTATAATGAGAGAATTATTTTGAAGAGAATATTGGACACAATCTTGGAAAATATGGACTATCAAAATTTACTGAATAGGACATAAAACACATGAAGCAGAAAAGAAAAAAATAATAATTTGGACTTCATGAAAATAAGATGCACCTAATCTTCAAAGAAACTCTCAAAAGAATAAAACAACTAGCTTCAGACTGGCAGAAAATATTTATAAAACATGTCTCTGATAAAGATGTGAATCCAGAACACATAGAGGAGACAAGCAAGCCAATTATTTTTTAAAACTAGGGGTAAAAGATTTGAAAAGCTATTTCACCAAAGATAGCAGATTGGTCTGTAGAAAAATACCCACCATCGCAGTCATTAGATAAATGGAAATGAAAACCACAGAGATGTACCATAGCAAACCCAGTAGAGTGGCTGAAATCAGATGACTTGAAATACCAGAGGCAGTGAGATTTTTATTAGAAACTGGAATTCTCATTCCTACATGGTCAGCAGTAATGCATAAAGTAGAGCCTATGTGGGTCATTGTTGTTCAATTACTCATAAATTTCAACATACACTTGACCCAGCAATTCCACTTCTAGGTAATTAAGCAAAAGAAATAAAAAACTTCATCCCATAAAGATTTGGATGTGGAGTTATAAACATGAACCTATATATGGGACAAAGGAGATACTGACACATCACCTTTGATGAGGGAAAATTAATGTTCATTATGCTTGGTCAGTAGTCATGTTAGGCCAAATTTAGTACTGCATTTGTTTCAAATCAAACATATTTTAGATGTTTTGCAATGTTTTCAATTTCTGCAGAAAAATGGATATTCAGAGGAGTGAAGAGAATTGCCCCAGGCCACGTACTCTGGCAGGTACAGCCTGCAATTGAGATCTGTTTTCCCAAATACTCTTCTCTTACAGCTACATGGTGCTGAGCCTCAGAAGCAGTTTTGATCGTATTCATCTTTAACTAAGTACAGTCTGGAGGAGAATTATGTGGTCCTTCCCTGGATGAGGAAGAAAAGAGATTATAACTTTGTCTCATAACATAAAGCAGGTATCAAAAGGTGAGTAGAAATGATTTTCATGGAGATTCACAATGAAGACTGAATAAGGCATACACCAAATTCACTGGGGGCAACTGAAGACTCCAGACGATGGCTGCTTTCTTTGTCTTTCTCATTCCTAGTCTGGACTGAGCTAGAGTTGTTCTTAAACACATGCATGCCATCAGACACTCCAGATGGACTGCTGAGTGATGAGAACAGCAGGGTCTTAGAGTGAGCAGTGTTTCTAAAATCCAGAAGAAGCCTTGAGTCCCTAACTGGAAGTCATAGCTGTGGATTATTTCCTGGAGCAATAAAGGCTGTTATATGGTTTCTCCTTCTGACCCACCATAATCACCAAAAACATGAAAAGAACCAAAAACATGACAAGAACGAAAAACATGAAAAGAACGTGGAATGGGAAGCAAGGAAAGGAAAGGACATAATTTACCAAGTCCCAGCTCCGGCACTTTCTATGCCATGGAAGCCTGGTCAGACTGGAGCTTCTACCAATTCATAAGGACCCTCATGTCCTCATCCCCAGCCCCTAGCAAGCACCATCCTATTCTCTGCTCTATGAATTTGACTGTTTTAGTTTCCACATAAAAATTATATCATGTGTTTGTCTTCTTTTGAGTTTGAATTATTCCACTAGCATAATGTATAAAGTTCCAGTTATGCAAGAGGATTAAGTTCTCCTGAGGTCGAATGTACAACATGATGACTATAGTGAACCAGACTGTATTTTATACACAATATTGACTAGTACAGTGGTTGTAAGTCCTCTCACTGCACACACAAATAAATTAAAATGTTAAGTATGGGGAGATAATGAGTATAGTAAATAACTGGATTGTGGTGGTTATTTCAGAATGTATACCTATCAAAATATCAAGGTGAACACTTTTAAATATGTACACAATTTATATATCAGTTTAACCTCAATAAAGATATTAAGAAAAAAACAGTGTATTCCTGGTAAATAAAAGGAGAGACTTAAGAACTCTTAGCTATATAGTTGCACAATATTGTAAACAAGCAATAATCCATAATATTAATTGAGAATTCACAATTTATATTAATGAGTTTCTAGGAAAAGATAGAATAACTGTCAGAAATTGCAATTCAAGTTACCAAATATTTACTGAGTATTCATTCCAGGCTGGGCTCAAGATAAGACTTGTAGGATATGGGGTTATGTGACTACATATGTCTATTCTAAAGATAAGCAAACGTCACTGAGACAAGACTCCTGCCTTGTAGAAGAGTTTCTCCAGGGCCCCCTTCATGTCCCTGTTCCTCAGGCTGTAAATGAAGGGGTTCAGCAATGGGGTGACCACTGTGTACATCACAGAGGAAATTATGTCCTTGTCACTGTAGGTGCTGGATGAGGGAAAAAAATATAGTCCAATAATTGTTCCATAGTACAGAGAAACCACAGACAGGTGGGAGCCACATGTGGACAAGGCTTTGCAGATTCCCGTGGTGGATGGAACCTTGAGGATGGTGGCCCCAATGCGACCATAAGAGACCAAGATGCCTGTTAGCGGGAGGGTGATGACTGCCACTCCTAATGTGAAAATGACCAGCTCATTGATGGAGGTGTCTGAGCAGGAGAGCTTGAGAAGAGTACCAGGGTCACAAAAGAAATGGGGGATGATGTTGTCAGCACAAAAGGACAGCTGGGTCAGGAGGAGGGTGTAACACAGGGAATCGGCACTGGAGAGAATCCATGATACAGTTACCAGTAAGATACACAGTCCCTCTCTCATGATGGTGGTGTAGTGGAGAGGGTGACAGATAGCCACGTACCGATCATATGCCATTGAGGCAAGAAGGAAATTATCCAGAACACCAAAAACTATGAAAAAATACATCTGTGCTATGCACCCTGCAAAGGAGATGGCTTGATCCTGCATGTGCATGTTCATCAGCATCTTAGGGACAGTGACAGATGAAAAGGAGACATCTGTGAGGGCCAAGTGGCTGAGGAAGAAGTACATGGGGGTGTGGAGGCGAGGGTCCAGCCTGATGAGCAGGATGATGAGCAGGTTCCCCAGCACCGTGGTCAGGTACATGCCCAGGAACAGGGCAAAGAACATGCCTTGTTGCTCTGGCTGGATGGGGAGCCCCAGGAGGAGGAATTCGGACACGTGGCTCTGGTTCTCAGGCCTCATGCTCCTCCCCTGTCTCCTGGAATGTTGGACAGTGAGAAAAGCAAAACCAGCACATTTTGATTTACAGCAGCCAGATAAAAACTAGGCTTTCCTACTAGTGACTATGCCAATGATGTCTACATCCCTGACCCTGCAAACATCCTTTAAAATGGATGGTATCACCACGTGAAATGAGAGAACTTACTATCAGATAAGAGAGTTTGTTTTAGTGGAGAAACTGGCTCAGTGGCATTTTCCCATCATCTAGGAGAGAGTCAGCCTCTAAGTCCTTATTTGCAGCTATGTCTAGTTTGTAAGGAAAAAATGCCTTAGCAGAGGGATATTAAATTACAATTTACATAATTTACATTTTGTTTCTGTACATTCAGAAACACTCATAAGTACTGACCTCATAAGTACTGAACATCTGAAATCTAAAACCCAGTATTCAGTAGTATATGGAGAAAGTTTCTGTGACATATAGTCAAAGCAAATTGGATCAAAAATAAATAGTCAAAATGGGAGTTCCCATAATGGCACAACGGAAACGAATCCGAATAGGAACCATGAGATTGTGAGTTTGATCCCTGGCCTTGCTCAGAGGGTAAATGATCCAGCTGTGGTGTAGCTGGTAGATGCTGCTGGGATCTGGCGTTGTTGTGGCTGTGGCGTAAGCTGTCAACTGTACTCCGATTAGACCCCTAGTCTGGGAACCTCCATATGTGCAGCCCTAAAATAAGATAAAAACATAGTCAAAATGTCCATTTTATACATAAAAGTTAAAGAAGGAAGCATACCAGTTGCTTGGACTCAAAGTGTCTTGGAGTTTAGTCTTGCAATAACATTGCTTGAAAAACTAAAAATATTACCGCCAGTTATATACATTTTTACTAATACTCATGTGCATCATTCTCCTGCCTCTCCTGATCCAATAACCTCTACAACCAATCTCTTAGGATAGCACATGGTGGAAGATAATATGAGAAAAAGAAAAAAAAT
>PVHT021183634.1:10000082-10010786 GCA_004024745.2 Catagonus wagneri
TGTGTGTGTGTGTGTGTGTGTGTGTGTGTGGTGGTGGTGGTACTGAGAGCCCTCTTTGAGGTGGGGGCCAGGAGGATCCTGCTGTTCAGGCCCCAGGCTGCTCAGTGAGGTGACCTACACCACAGGGTCGTGTCCTCTGATCACGGCATCCTGGGGTGACTTCCTGGGCTCCTAGCGCCCCTGGCTGCCCTCTTGATCCCCTATAATCAGTTGCAAAGAATCCGAGTTCCCGTAACGTTGGCTCTGAGCCCAGAGAAGGAAGTGTGTTTGCAGAAGGGACCTGGTATTTCCTTTGCAAGGCTGGGGAAGGAGCAGCTGCCAGAAGCCATGTGTCTGGGGTCTGCAGCAGGCCTCGCACTTGTCTGTGGTCTTGGCCAAGCTGCCACCCTCCCTGAGCCACGAATGAGCTCTGAGTGAATGAGCTCAGGGGAGGCTCTGACCTCGCTGGTGGAGAATCACTGAAGCAGGGAAGAGTTGAGCATAGGGGTCTGTGGTGGCGAGATCTGGGTTAGACACAAGGAGGGACTTCCTGGTGGGGGTTTCTCCAGACGGGGCGGGGTTCATGCCAGAGCTCCACTCACCCTCTCAGGAGAGTTTTCTGGCCACATCTCTCCTGTTCCCATGGTCCCCGACCTAAAGCCGACTTTGCTCTGATGAGGACCAAGGCTGGGTCTATCAGGAACAAGAGCTGAGATGTCCCTGAAACCCATGCTCTGTCCAAGGGTTCTGGGAAACCTCTGTGTTGGCCTTGACTGCTGAGGGGCGGGAGAGAAGGGACAGGCCATTGGTCTGCGTGACACTTCTGGGTTTCCCTCACCTGGTCTGTTTCCCCATCTGCCTGTCAGCGGCTTGTGATACCTGCTCTTCCTTCCTTTCTGCAAAAATAGAGGATGGAGGCTAAGGGGTTTATTCTCGTCCCTTTTCTGAACACCGCAAACCCTGACCTTGGTGCTGGGCTCTGACTTCTCAGAAAGTTGGAGCTTTCTGCGAAGCTGTGGCTGCAGATGTGGCTGCAGCATCTTATCAGCTTTCTCCTAGCTTTGGATGTCACAGCCTGGGGCCTCTTCTCCTGCCCCACTTTAGTGGCAGCAGGGAGGGAGAGGGGACTTCCCCTGGTGGCCTGATGTGGGCAAGACTGGAAACAGAAGGGCCAGTGGCCTTCTGGTCATATCTGTGGGGACAGAGAGGACCCCTAGGGGCTGCAACAAAGTGCAGTAAGTTAGGACAGAGCTGTGACTGGACTCCCTCCCTCTCGCCCCAACGAGAGCTCACCCCGGAAAGGTCTCTGATCTCTGTTTCTCCCCGACAGTGAACCCCTGTTGTTACTATCCATGCCAGCACCAGGGCATCTGTGTCCGCTTTGACCTTGACCGCTACCAGTGTGACTGCACCCGCATGGGCTACTCTGGCCCCAACTGCACCATCCGTGAGCTGGGCCTCCAGTCCCCTCTCCTTCTCCCCTGGGCTCGTCCCCCAAGATACCCACTTCCTAACCTTGTCTCTGACCTGGACCCCTGTTCCCTTTCTTTGCCTGCCTTTGACCTCTGACACGACCCCTGAACCAGCTCCAGCACAAGCTGTCGCTCCTGGCCAGCTCAGTCCCTGTGCCTCTGGGCTCCGTGGTGAGTCCTCACCGCTCAGGCCCGACCTCACAGACCTCATTCCATGGTCGTGGCCCCTGTCCTCACGTCTGGTTCTGGCTCTGTCATGTGTCATCACTCCCAAGGTTCTGTCCTGACCTGTCCCCGGCCCCTGTCTTCCACCCTGGCCGCTCCTGGTCCTGCCAGGAGGGCCCAGCTGAGCAGCTCCCACTGCCCCCACAGCTGAGCTGTGGACCTGGCTCCGGACTTCTTTGCGGCCCAGCCCCTCTTTCTTCCACTTCCAGGTGACACATGGACGCTGGTTCTGGGAGTTTGTCAATGCCACCTTCATCCGCGACATGCTCATGCGCCTGGTACTCACAGGTGGGTGGTGGGCAGGACCCCCTAATCTAGGGGAGCAAGAAATCCTGCCAGTTCTGGGAATTCGTGGCATCTGATAAGGGCAGAGGTGGTGGTGGGTGGACTCTAGGATGCCAGATTTAAAAAGTTCAACTAAGAATTCCCATTGTGCAGCAACGGAAACAAATCCTACTAGTAACCATGAGGAAGCCAGGAATTTGATCCCTGGCCTTGCTCAGAGGGTTAAGGATTTGGCATTGCCATGAGCTGTGGTGTAGGTTGCAGATGTGGCTTGGATCCTGAGTTGCTTTGGTGTAGGCTGGCAGCTGTAGCTCTGATTTGACCCCTAGCCTGAGAAACCACCATGTGCCATGGGTGCAGCCCTAAAAAAACAAACAAAAAAAGTATAAATAAATAAATAATAAGCTCAACTCAACAGGTTCAACCCCAGTCCCCTGGGTTAAGGATCTGGCAGTTGTGCTTACATTGCAACTGTGGCTCAGATTCCATCCCTGGCCCCAGGAATTTCTATACGCTGTGGGTGTGGCCATAAAAAAAAATGAAAAGATAAAAAGTTCAACCCAAGAGGAGGTGGGGAAGGGGATGTAACTGGGGACAAGATCCCCCAAGTCACCATTATTTTCACCCTGTGCAGTGTGTTCCAATCTTATCTCCGGCCCCCCACCCACAACATGGCACATGACTGTATCAGCTGGGAGTCCTTCTCCAATGTGAGCTACTACACGCGTATTCTGCCCTCTGTGCCCCAAGACTGCCCCACGCCCATTGGGACCAAAGGTAATGGTGATGGAAAGAGGGGGCTGGTAACGAGGATCACAGAAAATGCTTGCTCCTTTTCTTTGAGAAAATGCAGGCAGAAGAGCAATTACTGACCCATCTCACAGATGGGAAGACCAAGGCAAGACATGTGCATATCCAGAACCAGGGATGAGGACAGGAAGAGGTTGTGGAGGGCCTTGCCTGGGGTCAGTGGCAGTCAGACTAGTCATTCCACATTTCCAAGGTGCTTCTTTGCCTGAGCCTTGTCTACTGAATGGCCGGGATCCATCTGGCATGGGGGTGACTTAAACGTTGAAGTGGAGGTAGGAATAATAACGTGCTATGTACTGGGTGCTAACTCTGAGTTTGGTTCTTTTTGTGTGTGTGCTTTTTAGAGCCGTACTGGAGGCATATGGAAATTCTCAGGCTAGGTGTTGAATCAGAGCTGCAGCTGGCCGCCTACACCACAGCCACAGCAGCGTGGAATCTGAGCCACATCTGCAACCTATACCAGAGCTCACGGCAACACCGGATCCCCGACCGCCTGAATGAGGCCAGGGGTCGAACTCACATCCTCATGGATACCAGTTGGAATCATTTCTCCTGCACCACAATGGGAACTCCTGTGTTTGGTTCTTTACTGATGTAAACAGTCTTATGTGCTTCCTCAGTGCAGTTTACACATAGCAGATTTTTTCAGTAGCTGACCAAGACCCCTCTTGGTTTCATTGGCAGGGGTCTTCCTCCCAAGGCTTTCTTCCCAATACACTCCCGACTGTACCCAAACCTGGTGGTTTACTCAGTGTAGATCCCTCACTTCAGCTTCAAAAGAAGGTCAAAAGAAGTATTGGTTCAATACTGTTGCCACTTCAGTTCGCACCACATGGTGGTGATATTGAGCACCAGTCCTTTGCAGCCTAGTGGCTGTGTGCTTTTGCAGGTTCAGAACCTTACACGTGCAACAGTGTCCTTAGATGGGCCACAAAGACACTACTTTGATGGCTTGCGCGTTTGATGACTCACACATGTAGCTACCATTCCCAAAGCATGGCCATTCTGCCAGGATAGCTGGGTCTCACAGAGCTCCTGGACTCGGCCAACACTTTGCTGGAAGCAGTCCTCGCTGTCTCAATCTGAGTGATGCACAGTCCAAGTTATGGGGTGCAGAACACTCCCTCCAACTTCCCTTTTGGTGAGTTCCCTTTGGGGTGTTTGATGACCTCTCCTGCTACAGGAAACCAGTCAGCCATTTCAATCCGAAGAGCTAGTCTGTTGACACTGAGCCTCATTGGGTATCAAGTCATCTGACATTGTGTTAATGAAGGAGAGCCTCTCAGTGCTTATTTTCATAACAGACACTTGCTTCAAGATGACTCGTCTTTACCCCAGGCACAGAAAAAAAGGCATCATTTAAAATAGGCTGGCAAAGGAGTTCCCATTGTGGCACAGCAGAAATGAATTCGGCTAGCATCCACAAGGATGCGTGTTCAATCCCTGGCCTTGCTCAGTGGGTCAGAAATCTGGCATTGCTGTGGCTGTGGTGTAGGCTGGTGGCTGTAGCTCCAATTCAACCCCTAGCCTGGGAACTTCCATATGCTGTGGGTGCAGCCCTAAAAAGAAAAAATAAAATAGGTTGGCAAAGCTAGACAAAGACAAATATCATTTGCTATCACTTAAATGCGGAATCTAGTAATGATACAAAAGAACTTATTTATAAAACTGAAACAAAACAACAGATTTCAAAACCAATTTTAGGATTATCATAGGTGAAACCATCATGGGGGAGGGAAAATTGGGAGGATGGAAATAACATATACACACTGCTGTATAAAACAGATGATTGACAGGAGCCTATGTATAGCGAAGGAAAATCTACTCCATTGTTTGTAATAACTTATATGGGAAGAAAAATGGATATAATGTATATGTATGACCTATTCACTTTGCTGTCCACCTGAATGAATACAACATTGGAAGTTAACTATACTCCAATAAAATTAAATTAAAAAAAAATAGGTTGGCAAACTCCAGCCCAGAGGTCAAATCCAGCCCACCCCCTGTTTTGCATATGAAGCTTCACTGGAACACAGTCACATTCATTAGGTGTCACCTGTGGCTGCTTTCCTGCTGCATCAGCAAAGCTGAGTAGCTGTGACAGAGGTCCTATGTTGGCAAAGTCTAAACACTGACTATCTGGACTTTCACAGAAAAAGTTCATTAACCTTTGGTTTAAAAGATTCCAACTCACCAGTTCTCTGTCCTGCTTACATTATCTCACACACTCCCAAATTCACTGCATTAAATAGGTACCACTTGCCCCGCTTTATAGATAAATTAAGTCTCAGAAAGATACCTACACCATAGCTCACAGCAACGCCAGATCCCTGACCCACTGAGCGAGGCCAGGGATTGAACCCACATCCTTGTGGATACTACTTGGATTCGTTTCTTCTGTGCCACGACGGGAACTCTCTTGCCAACCTATTAAAAATGATGCCTTTTTTTCTATGCCTGGGGTAAAGATGAATCATCTTGAAGCAAGTGTCTGTCATTATGAAAGTAAGCACTCATATGAAAGTAAGCATTCATTAACTCAATGTCAGATGACTTGATACCCAATGAGGCTCAGTGTCAGTAGACTAGCTCTTTGGATTGAAATGGCTGATTGGTTTCTTGTAGCAGGAAAGGTCATGTTCACATGATTAGGAAATGAGAACCCTTTTCAAACACAGGCTACCTTGCTCCAGGGTCAGGGAGTTCAAGCCCTTTTTTTTTGGTAGGTTTTTTTCTTCTCTTCTCTTTTCCCTTCTCTTCTTTCTCTCTCTCTCTCCCTTCCTTCCGTCTGTTCTTTCTTACTCTCTTTCTTTCTTTCCGTTAACTTGTACAAAGTAGCAAACATACATGAAAGGAGCATGAGAGGAAACATACATGACAGAAGGTTATAATGAACTCCTGTTTTTTCATCTCTGGTTTAAGATTTTTCCACAACTTGTCAATGTTATTTCATCTATCCCCTTTCATCTTATTTTCCATGGAATTTTTAAAAGCAAATTCCAAATATCATGCCATGTCAGCCATACATACTTCCAAGGTCTTTTGGTAGAGAAGTTGCCAGGGACCATCTGGGGGGAGGGAGGTGGTCCTGAAAAGGCCGCCTTGGACTTCCTGCATGGACCGGTTTGGTCTGGCAGCCCAGAAGGCCCTGGGGCAGGAAGATACAGACGGGAGACAGCTGCTGCTCTTTCTCACCTCCCCCACCAGGGAAGAAGCAGTTGCCAGATGCCGAGTTCCTGAGCCGTCGCTTCCTGCTCAGGAGGAAGTTCATACCTGACCCCCAGGGCGCCAACCTCATGTTTGCCTTCTTTGCCCAACACTTCACCCACCAGTTCTTCAAGACTTCTGGCAAGATGGGTCCTGGCTTCACCAAGGCGTTGGGCCATGGCGTGATTACCTAGGAGAGGCTCGAGACTTCCCTGGTTGCACTTGGCACTTGGGGGTTGTGGCCGGTGGGGCAGGACGTGGGGATCTGAGTGGACCCTCTCTCTATCTTCAGGTAGATCTCAGCCACGTTTATGGAGACAATCTGGAACATCAGTATCACCTGCGACTCTTTAAGGATGGGAAACTCAAGTACCAGGTAGCACCGGGCCTGGGGACTGGGCATGGGGAAGGGCCTTCCAGCTCTTCTCGTGGCAGAGGCTGCTGGTGGGGGGCTTCGGCAGTGTCCTGAGACGGCCAGCTGCGGGAGCTGGAGGAGTGTGGGGAGAGGAGGGACCATAAACCCTGTGAGAAGTTATCAGACAAGAGAAGCAGATAAGAAACAGACTCACATTCTCTTGGGAAGAGTGTTTGGAGCTCAGTAGATGGACATTTCCAGCCTGCAGTTATTCATTTAATGATTCTGCTGCCAAGTGCCCAGCACAGGTGAGCAGCAGGCATGACTGTTATGGGTCCTGCCCTCTGGCTACCCAGGGACCACGTACATAAACACTAGAATGCTAGTTCCAGGAGGACTTTTTGTGTGAACTTGCACTGTCCAGGAGCACTAGAGCCACAGAGATAATTATCCTATGCACTCCTCAGATCCATTGCATAAAACAGGTATCACTTGCCCTATTTTATAGATATGAGCCATGGAGGTAATTAAAATATTTTCTGTGGCCACCTTAAAAAAAGGTGAAATTGATTTTAAGATTTTTTATTTAACCCATAGATCCAGAATATTATTTTACCATGTAGTCAACATAAAAATTAATAAACTATCTCAATTTTTGTGCTAACTCTTCAAAATCTGATCTGTATCTCATCATACTTATAGCACCTCTCAATCTGGGTGCCTAACTTTGAGTGGAGATGTCTGATCTGTATTTAGAATTCATAAAATTTATAGTTCAACAGTAGATTTACCTGCCCAAGATGTTCTCAGCTTAAAGACTTTGCAGTAGCTGAGGCATCTGTTTTAAAAATTAAATCTAAATGAAATAAAATTAAAAATCCAGTTCTTTGTTCACAGCAGCCACATTTCTAGTGTTCAGTAGCTGCACGTGGCTGGTGGCTGTCATACTGGACCACACAATCTCAACAGACAAAAACCAAGATAAGTTCACTGATGGAGTTCCTGTGGTGGCTCAGCGGTGACAAACCCTCCAGTATCCAGGAGGACTCAGGTTCAACCCCGGCTCTGCTCAGTGGGTTAAGGATCCAGTGCTGCCGTGAGCTGTACTGCAGATTGCAGCTGTGAACTGGAGTGTAGGTCGCAGACGTAGCTCAGATCTGACAGTGCTGTGGCTGTGGATGTGGTCAGCAGCTGCTGCTCTGATTTGACCCCTAGCCTGGGAACTTCCATATGTCATGGGTGTGGCACTAAAAAAGAAAAAGAAGAAAATGAAGGTCATGGCTGAATCTTTTGGCCTATGACAGGTCCTCATGTATATTTACTCACTGAATGAAGAAACTGCCATATGTTTAATTATACTTGCGACAGCTGCCACCAGGGAGAAACCATGAGAGTGTTCAGAGGATGGGGAAGGAAGGCTTCCTTAGGAAGTATGAATAAACCGAGTTGTGTGAAGGATGAGAAAGAGTTTGGGAGGCAGAGAAGGGAGCAGGGCTGTCGGGCTTGGCAGGACAGGGGAGAGGGGAAGCCGCTCGGGTGATTTTGAAGGAGTGAAATGAGGGTGTGTTGCTGGACACCTGAGTGATTCCTGATGAGCGTGGGTCGTGCTAAGGACCTCTGATCCTCTGACTTTTTTTTTTTTTTTTTTGTCTTTTAGGACTGCACCCGCGGCATATGGAGGTTCCCAGGCTAGCGGTCAAATTGGAGCTGTAGCCCACCGGTCTACACTACAGCCACAGCAACATGGGATCTGAGCTCTATCTGTGACCTATACCGCAGCTCATGGCAATGCCAGATCCTTAACCCAATGATCAAGGCCAGGGTGTGAACCCATGTCCTCATGGATACTAGTCGGGTTCATTAACTGCTGAGCCACGACAGGAACTCCAGGACCTCTGATTTCTGCCAGGAGCAGAGAGAGGACTTGGAAGGGTTTTAAGCTGAGGCGAGATTCTGGATTGGGGTGTTTTAAAGGGTTGCTCTGGCTGCAAAGCCAAGAATGGGCTGTCTGGGGTAAGAAGCCGCTTACTGGGGGAATCAGGATGGAAGATGAAGGTGGCTTGGAAGAAGATGGTGGCAGAGCAGAGGGAGAAAGGGCCTCACTTTAAGGGGGCTTTGGGACATGGTTAGGGAGGCAGGGCAGCTAGAAGTACGAGTGGGAGGGTGCCAGCTGTGCAGGTGCAGGTGCCCTGCCGCCTCCCCAGGTTACCGGATGGCCCCGTCCCACAGGTGCTGAATGGAGAGATGTACCCGCCGTCGGTGGAAGAGGCGCCCATGCTGATGCACTATCCCCGGGGAGTCCCGTCCCAGACCCAGATGGCCACGGGCCAGCAGGTGTTCAGGCTGCTTCCTGGCCTCATGCTCTACGCCACGCTCTGGCTGCGCGAGCACAACCGTGTGTGTGACCTGCTGAAGGCTGAGCACTCCACCTGGGGTGACGAGCAGCTCTTCCAGACGGCCCGCCTCATCCTCATTGGTGAGGACTCTGAACCCGCCACGTCCTAGGAGGTCACGTGCTCCATCCTTGGAAGGGGCGGGGGCGGGGCGGGGGAGTGGGGGGGGAGGGTGTGAGGAGAGAGAGTAGGATCCTGGCTCTTCTGCTTCCCAGCTTTAAGAATGAGAGCAGACCCTTCCCCTATGTGAACCTCGCTTTCCAGATCTGTACATTGGGAATAATGACGGTGGTAAGGATTTGTTGAGATGATGGATGGGAAAGTACTGAGCACACAGTAGGCCTTCAGAAAATGGAGGGCTGTGGTAGTTGATTATTTGTTGGGTGACTGGCAGCAAATCTGATTAGCCACCCCGAATCTCAGTTTCCCTGTTGCATCACACCTGGGAGCACTTGGTGACATCCTCAGCAAGCACAGGTCACACCCCAGCTTGCCCAGCCTTCAGGAATTCTTTGGTTTCCCGCCCTGCATGCATCTGCCTTCCTGGAGTTGGCAGCTCCTGGGTGACTCAGGGACAAGATATTTTTGTGTTCTCTGCGGGGGCAAATCTGCAGCTTAAAATGTCAGATGGTTTCCTGCCTGGGAGCTTGGCCCCTGACACCCCCGTCCAGATGGTACTCATTCTGAGTCACCAGAGAGCCCCCTGCCCCTGCCTCTGGGCATCCCTGGGCATGGCTGTTCCCAATTATAGTGCCCCATTCCCTGGAGCCTGGAAGAGCCATGCGGCAGGGATAGGAACATCCTAAGGAACGAGAAGGGGCTGGTTCTGAAGTCCCACTATGGCAGAGAATTTGATCAGAGAGGGCGAGTCAGTGTCTGCAGGCTGCCCAGCGTGGTGACTAGTACTGAAGCTGTGACCAAAGGCAGGACTCTTAAGACCCTGCCCCTCTAGTGCTTGACTCAACCCCCCACAATAGCCTTTTGACCCACATCTGGTTATCCTTGCTGTGGAAGTTAGGATGCAGAGAGGGTAAGTGAATTCTCCAAGGCTGTTCAGTGGAGAGACTCTTGGAGCAGGTCTGCCTGCCACCAAGGTTGACACTGAGTCCATCACGTCATGAGTGGAGCGCCTTGCTGAGTGGGCAGGGGCTTCAAGGCTTAGTCTAATCCTCTGTGATGCGTGAGTGGGGAGTGGGGTTCTCCTCTCACACCTACACGTAGTGTTCCCGCTTCCACACATACTGACCTTCTCTCTTATTCCAGGCTCCATGCCAAGAGTTCAAATGCATTGTCCACTCCTCCCAACGACCCTGTGAGTATTGTTATACTGATGTTAAGATATTTTATTTTATTCTCAGTTTTTTTAGGGCGTGGCATATGGAGGTTCCCAGGCTAGGGGTCTAATCAGAGCTGTAGCTGCCAGCCTACGTCGCAGCCACAGCAATGCTGGACCCTGGCTGTGTCTGCAACTGACACCACAGCTCACGGCAACGCCAGATATTTTTAACCCACTGAGCAAAGCCTGGGATCAAACCTGCAACCTCATGGTTCATAGTCGGATTCGTTAACCATTGAGCCACAATGGGTAGTACTGTTTGCAGACTTTTTGATGATGGCCATTCTTGCTGGTGTAAGGTGGTACCTCATAGTGGTTTTGATTTGCATTTCTTTAATAATTAGTGATGATGAACATCTTTTCATGTGTGTTATTTTTGGCCATCAGAATTCTTTCTTTAGCATTATCAATTCAGCTTAAGCAATAGAGCTTTCTTTTATTTTTTTTTATTTTTTTTTCTCTTAATGGATTTTATTTCACTTATAGGTGTGCATAAATCATCACAAGTCAATTTTACAGATTTTGTATCCCAAACCCCCAGTGCATCCCCCCACCCCCCCAGATTGTCTTATTTGAAAAACCAAGGTTTTCCAAAGTCTGTGAGTCATTGTCTGCTCTGTAAGAAGGTTCATTGTGTCT
>PVHT021183634.1:10015557-10043149 GCA_004024745.2 Catagonus wagneri
GCAAGATGGGCTTCAACATTGTCAAGACGGCCACGCTGAGGAAGCTGGTTTGTCTCAACACCAAGACTTGTCCCTACATTGCCTTCCGGGTGCCGGACCCCCGCCAGGAGGACAGGCCTGGTGTGGAACAGCTGTCCACAGAGCTCTGAGGGGGTACGGCAGCAGCATTCTGGATGGGAGGGCTCCATGCTGGTGTTTCCAGAATGCTGAGGCCAGGGTTGACAGTCTTAAATGCTGGGTTTCCGGTCTGGCATTGACAGCGTCAGAATGCACACTTAGAATGCTGGGTCTCTTATCCGTGATCTGGAACACTGTGGTCTTGGTAGTCGTTCAAGAATGCTGAATTCCGGAGTTCCCTTTGTGGCTCAGTGGTCAGTGAATCCGACTAGGAACCATGAGGTTGCAGGTTTGATCCCTGGCCTTGCTCAGTGGGTTAACGATCCGGCGTTGCCGTGAGCTGTGGTGTAGGTTGCAGACGCAGCTCGGATCCTGCGTTGCTGTGGCTGCGGCGTGGGCCAGTGGCTACAGCTCCAATTAGACCCCTAGCCTGGGAACCTCCACATGCTGTGAGTGCGGCCATAAAATGACAAAAGGCAAAAAAAAAATAAATAAATAAAGAATGCTGATTTCCCGATTAGCTATCCAGCATGAACACTGGGCTCCTGGTTGACCACCTAGAGTGTCATGTTGCAGGTTGATCTGGAACACAGACATTCTAAAATATGGGGCTCCTGATGAAATGATCTAGAATGTTCAGGGACTCGTATTTTGCATTCTAGAATTTCTGGGTGGCCTGCCAGAGCGTTGACTTTCTGATTGGCTATTCAGAACATTGTCTTCCTGGTTGCTGATCCAGAACAGTGGCTGGTGTACTGGATTGGTCCTGACCTGGATGTCTAGAGTGCTGATTCATTTTCCTGTTCAGTGAGACGTCCTCAGAGCAGGAAAATCTGATGTCTAATGAGAATGCATTGCCTGAATCTGTGCCTGCATGGAGGGGGAAGGGAGCAGTGTTCTTCTTGGAACCCCAACCAAGACCCTGGTCTGAGGATATGGAGGGAACAGGTGGCTTTTTCCAGGCCGTTGGCTGGAGCCACCAGAACTCTGTGCCCATCCAGGGCTCGATTCATGGCAGCTATTTATCATGAAACTAATAAAATTCTTTTTTCAAACTGCCTGCTACGTATCTCTTTTGATCCCATCCCCAGAAGCAGAGGTAATGCGGAAGTGAACTTTCTCCTAGCCACAGGCTGGATGTGCCAGAGGTTTGCAGCATGAGACTCTCCACCGGGATCCCTGGAGCCTGTCATCGTCTAGATCTTTCACCCCTGATGTTTCCATCCCACCCTGCCCCTGTGGGGTTAGGCATTGCCTTTTCCAGGCTGCTCTCCTAAAATACATGGCTTCCCCAGCTCTGGGAAATGTAGCATTCCATTCCAGCCATCTGATTAAAACAACTTCCTCCCTTACTGAGTGTACGCCAGAAATGAAAGGCATTTGGGGAGGAGAGCATTGATTGTGTGCCAGTCCTACACATTTAATTCTCATTTATTTTCAACCCAACAGGGTGAAGTGGGTGGGATCATCGCCATTTCAAAACCAAGAAACCCAGACTCAGGGCAGTTAAGTGAGCTGCCCTCCAGGTGCCTGGGACTCAGGTCTAATGGAGTCTAGAGCAGGCTCTTTTCCTGTCTGGCTTCCTTTTTCTTCCAGATTTGACTTGTTTCCCGGTCTGATCTTGCCTGTCTGGCTCAGGGTCAAAGGTAGAGGTGGGGTGCAGTCTCCACCTTACCAGCATGCTCTTTGTTCAGTCACAAATACTTATATTCTTAATGGCCTACACTATGCCACTCATAGTCACAGGTTTGGGGCTACAGCAGTGAGTGATCAAGACAGATAAGACTATTCAGCATATCCTGGTAGCATGTTTTATACAGCGTAGAACACAGGGGATAGAGCCAACATTTTATGATAATTTTGAATGGGGAGTCATCTGCAAAAGTATTGAATCACTATGTTGTACACCTGAAACTAATTGGAATTGCTTTATGGTTGTAAATCAACTATACTTCAATAAAAAGTGTCCTCAAGGAAGAAAGTTCAAACACTTAAAAAAAAAAAAAAGATGGATGGGCTTCTGCCCATAAGGAGCTCGCCTTCCAGTGGGGGTGGAGCAGCCAATAAAGAAGATAACAAGAGAAACCCAGGTGAGTGTAAAGAAAACAGTGGAAGGCGAGAAACCCAGGTGAATGTGATCTCCCTTCTAACTCACGCTGCTCCACCCTCCTGTGCTTGATTTCAGAGCCCTGAGACTCTGCCCAGCCACACAGATCCTGCGGCCGGCGAAGAGAGAGGAGTGGTCAGAGGTGTAAGGTAAGAGACTGGGCAAGGTCCTTCCTGCTCCCACTTGGGGCTGAGAATTCCTCGCGAAGAATGATGGCCCGGAAACAGTGGGGGGAATTGGTGTGCAGACTGAGCGTCCCTGGCTATGTCTACTGTCTCAGGGTCCGGAAAACCCTGGTTTCTTCTCGGCTGGCTGGGGACTACTTCCATCGTGCCCTTCTGGCCCTGTTGAATGCAGAGAATGCAGTCCTTTCCTGCTCCCGCCGCTGCTCTGACTCAGAAGGATCCTTTGGGGGCTGGAAGCAGGCGTGGCGTGGCTGTGTCTTGTCCTTGTGGAGCTGAGGTCTATTTCTTCTCTTGTGCTGAAACTCTGACTTTGCCTAAGAGTCTTTCCCTCTCTCCTTAGTTTCAGTTTTTGGTGGTTCCCTCAGGGACCCTCTCCTGGCTAAGGGGTGGGTTTGTGAATCAATCCTGGCCAATTAAACATCTTCTCCTTATAAAATGGCCGCAGAGGTGACTGATTAATGCTCACAGCTGGGCTCTGATGACAATGTCCATTAGTTCCTGCTTCCAAGATGGAGGGAAGCCTGGACTCCCAACCTCCTTCTTGCTCTTGTTCTTTTTCTCCTCCTCCCCTCCCCCTCCTTCTTTTTTCTTTAGCTTTTTGGCCACATGCAGGACATGTGGAAGGTCCCCAGCCAGGGATGGACTCACACCACAGCAGTGGCAATGCTGGATCCTTGGCCCACTGGATTACCAGGGGGACTCCCTCTCAACCTTCTTAACACTAACTTCTTCCATCCTGGGGGCTGCTCCATGAATTCCTCTGTTACTTAAATCGGTCAGAGTTTGGAGTCTATTGTTTGTGACCTAGTGTTAATAGCTGCTGACTTGAGATGGTAGTAGGATGGCTCTGGTTGGTATTTTAATCAGCAGAGACACAATATGTCTAGTGATTTAGAAAAAGTATTCTCAGGTAGGGTGACAGAATATAGCAGGAAGGACTGGAAGGAGGCAGAACTTGATGATGCTGTGACTATGGTCCACCTGGGAGTGATGGCAGTGGGGGGTTGGTGGGGGTGGGGGAGAGACTGGGATGGATTTTAGAGATAGTCTTCTGTTTTTTTTTTTTCATTTTTAAAAGTTTTATTGAAGTATAGTTGATTTAGAAAGAGTCTTCTTGTGAATGCCGGTGCCTAGATTAGTTGGACTTTGTTTTGTATGGACAACTGTGTCTGAAAGTTTTGCAAGTGGAAATGATGTGTCAGATGAGCCAAGAAGGTGCCTTCAGAGTGAAGGATTTTAGTGTTCATAATATGCAAGCTCATTCCTGGAATTCTGACCTGGTGAGTGTGATGGTTCATTTTCTGTGTCAACTTGGCTGGCTGGGCTACAGTTATTTAATCAAACACTAATCTGGGTGTGGATGTGAAGGTATTTTGGAGTCAGCTAGTGTTGACATTAAGGAGACAACCCTTGGTAACGTGGGAGGGCCTCATCTAATTGGCTGAAAGGCCTTAAAAATGAAAACTGAGGTTTCTGAGAAAAGCAGAAATTCTTAAAAAAAAATATTTTGGGCATTCCCGCCCTTGCTCACCAGAAATGAATCTGACTAGTTTCCATGAGGGTCTGCACCCTGATCCCTGGCCTTGCTCAGTGGGTTAAGGGTCCAGCGAGGCTGGGATCTGTGGTGTGGGTCGCAGACACGGCTCGGATCTGGTGTTGCTGTGGCTGTGGTATAGGCCAGCAGCTATAGCTCTGATTTGACCCGTAGCCTGGGAAACCTCCAAAAAAAATTTTGTTATTGAGGTAGAGTTGATTGACAATGTTGTATTAGTTTCAAGTATACAGCAAAGTGATTCAGTTATATATTTTTTTCCAGAGTCTTTTCCACTATAGATTGTTATAAGATTTGGAATATAATTCCCTGTGCTATACAGTAGGTATATATCTTGTTGTTTATCTACTTTACATCTACTTTATATATTGTAGCATGTATCTGTTAATATAGTTGGGTTTGTAACCCACTGAGCCACAATGGGAACTCTCTTATTTTAGTGTTTAGGATGATACGTTGTCTTCCAAGTCGCAAATAGTTCCATAAGCCCTTGAAAAGCTCAGTGACCACCAGGCACTGTGCCCACAGGTTTATGGAGTAAACCTGTATCACCAGTGCTGGGCGGTCTGCAGCCTCGTCGAGGACCAGTTAATCTTCGTCGGACTCCACGAAGATTTGGCATCATCAAGGGCTAGCAGTCTGCAAAGAAGGATTTCCCATCAGGGCTCAGCAGGAACGAATCTGACCAGCATCTGTGAGGATGCAAATTAGAGCCCTGGCCCTGCTGAGTGGGTTAAAGTTCTGGCTGGGCGGGAGCTGTGGCATAATTCTCACACCAATCTTGCATCCAGCATTGTGGTGACTCTGTGGGTCTTTCTGGATGATCCTACATGATCATGTTGGGAAGCACCGTTCTTATTGGTCTGAATCTGACCATCCTTATCATGTAGCCAGACAGAGGGTTTCCTTTTCTCCACATCCTTGATGGCCCATCGTTTCCTGTCTTGTTGATAATAGCCATTCTGACAGGGTGAGTTGATATCTCATTGTGGTTTTGATATGCATTTCCCTGATGATTATAATGTCTAGCATGTTTCATGTACCTGTTGGCCACCTGTAAGCCTTCTTTGGAAAAATATCCATTCAGAGTTCCTGCTGTGGCACAGTGGGTTAAGGATCTGGTGTTGCTGCAGCCATAGTGTAGGTTGCAGCTGTGGCTCAGATTCAGTCCCTGGCCCAGGAACTTCCATATGCTGTGAGTGCAGCCAAAAGAGGACAAAAAAATAACCAATTCAGGTCTTCTGCCCGTTTTCCCAAACTTCTTATGAATGACGTCATGTTATATGTACTCTTTTCTTTCTTGCTTCCTTTGCTCGATGTAATGCCTTAGAAGATTACCCATGTTGTTGTGTTTAACAGGAGTTTGTTCTTTTTAAATCCTGGATAGCATTCCACTATGTAAATACTCAGCAGTTTGTTTACCCCTTTACTTGTTAATGAACGTTCAGGTTGTTTCTAGTTTGGTCTGTTATGAATCTGACTATCATGAACACTCGATGCAAGCCATTTGTGGACATATGGCTTCATTCCTCTTAGATAAATATTTGGAGTAGAATTTCTGGATCATATGGTAAGTATCCATTTAACTTTATAAGAAACCTTTGAATAGTTTTCCAAAGTGGTTGTACTATGTGGCACGTCTATCAGTAACATATGAAAGTTCTAGTGATTCCACGTTTGGGGCAATACTTGGTTATTGTAAGTCTTCTTAATTTTTGCCATTCTCTTGGTGGGTGTTAAAAATTAAAACTACGGTTTTAATTAAGTTTTCCTGATGACTAATGATGTTGAGGACCATTGGCTCTTTGCACATCTTCTTTTACATTGTGTTTGTTCGGATCTTTTGCCTACTTTTTATTAGGTTGTTTGCTTATTACAAGTTATAGGTATTGCAAATATTTCCTCTTCATCTGTGGTTTGTCCTTTCATTTTCTTAATATAATTTTGAAGTACATATTTAATTTCTTTTTCTTTTTGGCCACACCTGTGGGATGTAGAAGTTCCTGGGCCAGAGACTGAACCCTTGCCACAACAGCAACCTGAACCACAGCAGTAACAACTGCTTAACCTTAACTTAAATCCTTAACCCACTGACCCACAAATGAACTCTATATTTTAAAACATTTGGATAATATCCAACTTACCATTTTTCCCCTTATGGTTAGTGGTTATTTTTTTCCTATTCAAAAGTTTTTCTTATTGCAAAGTCATGAAGATATTCTCCAATTTTTTTTCTAGAAGCTTTATAGGGTTGGTCTAAAATCCATTTTAACTTAATTTCTGTGTATCAAGTGAGGTTCAATGTTTATTTTTGGCTTTAGACATATGGTGGCTCTTGCAGCATTTGCTGAATTAAACTCTTCCTTTCCCCATTGATTTGCACTGGCACCGTTGTAAATAGTGAATCACATCCATGGGTCTGGGTCTGTTTTTGGATTCTGCTGTTTCACTGATTCATTTATTCGTATGACAAGACCACACTGGCTTGTAGCTTTATAGTTAAGTCTTGAAATTGATGCAAGTTCTCCAACTTTGTTTTTCTTAAGATTGTTTTTGCTTTTTCTAGGTCCTTCCATTTCCATCCTAACCTTAGAGTCACCTTGTCCATTTCTATAAAAATATCTGCTGGGATTTTGACAGGGACAGTGTTGCATCTATAGATCAAATTGGAAAGACCTGACATCTTACTATTGAGGCTGCCAATTCAGTATCATGCTGTATCTCTTCATTTCTTTAGATCTTCTTCAATTTCGATCACATTTTAAAATAGTGTTCGGTGTGCAGGTCTTGCAAGATTTTGTTAAATTCATCTGGAAGTATTTAAAGGTTTTTGGATGTTCCAGTAAATAGAATTGTTTTTGAAATTTGAACTGGCTTGGAGTTCCCGTCATGGCTCAGTGGTTAACGAATCCAACTAGGAACCATAAGGTTGTGGGTTTGATCCCTGGCCTCACTCAGTGGGTTAAGGATCCGGTGTTGCCATGAGCTGTGGTGTAGGTTGCAGATGTGGCTCGGATGCAGCAATGCTATGGCTGTGGCATAGGCTGGCAGCTACAGCTCTGATTCGACACCTAGCCTGGGAACCTGCATATGCCATGGGTACGGGCCTAGAAAAGACAAAAATAAATAAATACATAAATTTAAATTGGCTTGAATTTTTTCTCTATGTATATATGTTTTATTCACGACAGAGGTGGGACTACAGAGTTGTGTTAAGACAGTTTTTAATAAATGATACTGGGTCAATTATACAACTATATATTTATGTGGTAAAGATAAATCTTTTCCCTTACCTTACACCACATATAAGCAATAAACCCAGGTAGACTGTAGACCTAAACAGGAAAGATAAAAAATACAGTTTTGAATAAGAAAAGCTATCTTTTATTTGTTTGGGTTACAAAATCTGTAAAATTTACTTGTGATGATTTATGTACACCTATAATTGAAATAAAATCCATTAAGAAAAAATAAAATAAAAAAATAAAGATAAAAAAATTAAATTTTAGGACTGCACCCCTGGCATATGGAGGTTCCCAGGCTAGGGGTCAAATCGGAGCTGCAGCTACCAGCCTACACGACAGCAACGCTGGAGCCGAGATGCATCTGTGATCATCTACACCACAGCTCATAGCAACGCTGGATCTTTAACTCACTGAGTGAGACCAGGACTTGATACCCCTAACCCCCGCCCTGTGTCCTCGCAGATGTTAGTCGGATTCATTTCCCCTGAGCCACAACAGGCACTCCACGGAAAGCTGTCTTAAACATAAAATCAAAAGTGTTAACCACAAAACAAAGATTGATGAAGTGGACTGCGTTAAAATTTGGAATTTCTGTCTGTCAAATGACAGCATTAAGAGAATGAAAGGTATGGCTTGATCTTTTTTCTGGGTACATAGAAATACAATTGATTTTTGGATCCCGTAATCTTGTTAAATTCACATGTTGGTTTTAGGAGATATTTTTGCAGATTCCTTAGGTCTCTCTGTGTAGCTAATAGTGTCACCTTCAAATGAAAACGATTTTACTGCTTCCTTTTCAATATATTTGCCTTTTGCTTCTTTTCCTTTATTTTGTATTACTTCCAGTACAATATTTAATAGACTCAGCAAAGGATGGTATCCTTCTCTTGTCCTTATCTTTAGAGTGATGGCATTTAGTCTTTTACCATTAAGTGTGGTGTTAGCTGTATTTTTTGGAATGACTTTCATCAGTCCTAGGAAGTTCCCTTCTATTTTGTGCTCTCTGAGAATTATTTTTTCAAATAACTTTTCCTGCAACTATTGAGACAGTTATGTTTTTCCCCCCTTTTTAGTGACTTTTTTTTCTTTTTTTAATATGGTGAATTACACCTTTTTTTTTTTTTTAATGTCACACCAGCAGCATATGGAAGTTCCTAGGCTAGGGACTGAATCAGAGCTGCAGCTGCCAGCTTATGCCACAGCCACAGCAACAGTGGGTCTGCAACCTAGGCTGCAGCTTGCAGCAATGCTGGATCCTTAACCCACTGAGCAAGGCCAGGGATTGAACTGCATCCTCATAGACACTACATCGGGTTCTTGACCCACTGAGCCACAATAGGAACTCCTATTTACTCTTTTTTTAAATGCTGAATCAACTTTGCATTTCTGTGGATAAACTACACGTAGTCATGAGGTCTTATCCTTTTTTTTATATAATATTGGATCCCATCTGATAATTTTTTTGTCTTTTTATGGCCACAGCCTCCACATATGGAGGTTCACAGGGTTGAATCGGAGCTGTAGCCACTGGCCGATGCCACGGCCATATCAACACGGGATCCGAGCTGTGTCTGTGACCTAGATCACAGCTCACGGCAATGCTGGATCCCCAACCCACTGAACAAGGCCAGGGATCAAACCTGTGTCCTCATGGATGCTAGTCAGACTCATTTTCACTGAGCCACAATGGGAATTCCCCATTTGATATTTTAAATGAACATTTATGTCTATAAGAGATATTGTTTTTCAGATTTCTTGTAATATCTTTGGTTTCTAAAATTAGGGTAATAATGCTGGTCTTAAAAAATGGATTGGAATGTGGTCACATCTCTATTTTCTGAAAAAGTTTATGTAAAGTTGGTATTATTTCTTCTTTAAGTGTTTCATAGGATTTGTCAGTGAAGCCATCTAGGTTTGAAAGTTTTACTTTGGGGCAGTTTTAAATGATATATATTTAAAAAATATATAAAGTTATTTAGACTTTTCCATTTACTTCTTGAGTTTGTTTTCTTAATTTGTGTCTTCGGAGGGATTATGTCCCTGGTTTAATTCATCAGCATAAAGTGGTTCGTAATATTCCTTTATTATTTAACTTTGGTGGCACATGCCGTGATGCTCCCTCTATCATTTTGGAGACTGACCTATTGGCTTTTTGCTTAGAGCTGTAGCCACCCTGCCTTATGTAATCTGGAGGATGCTCCTAGGAGAAGAGTTAATGTAACATGAATTTCATCCAGTATGGTCCTTACTTGCAAGGTTAATTTCTCTCCATTGTCTATTTGCTTTTGCTCACATTCCAAAGCCTTCAAACATATATTTTTCCCTAGGTTCCTTCAGAGTAATTTATAATTGTTAATAATAATATAATATGTAATTGTATAATAATGACATTATTATTATGGGAGGGTCAGTCTGAGACAAGCTGCTTTGCTATTATTGGAATAAGAATTCTACCATCTTGCTATAAATTTTCTCTTTGTCCTACCTGTTCTTTGTTCTTTTTTCTCTCCCTCTCTTTGTTCTCCTTTCAGTTAATTATTTTTTTCCCCTTATACTGGGTTATTAGTTAGAGATTTTAAATTATGCTCTTAGTGCTTACCTTAGACATTATAATATACATTCTTGTTATATATACACATATATATGCATAGATATTTACCATACATACTATACATATACACACATACTACATATATATATATATATATATATATATATATATATATGTATGTACTTTCCAAATATATGGAAATGCAAGAACTCTGGAAAACTTGAACTTCCATTTCCTTTCTTTAAAAATTTTTTTGTTTCATGATTTTTATTTTTTCCGTCATAGTTGATTTATAGTGTTCTGTCAATTTCTACTGTATGGCAAAGTAACCCAGCCACATATATATGTATATATGTATTCTTTTTCTCACCTTATCCTCCATTATGTTCAATCACAAGTGACTGGATATAGTTCCCTGTGCTATACAGCAGGATATCATTGCTTAGCCATTCCAAATGCAACGGTTTAAACCTACTAACCCCAGGCTCCAGACCATCCCACTCCCTCCCCCTCCCCCTCCCCCTTGGCAACCACAAGTACATTCTCCAGTCCAGAAATTTCTTTTCTGTGTAAAGGTTCATTTGTGCTATATATTAGATTCCAGGTGTAAGTGATATCATAGGGTATTTGTCTTTCTCTTTCTGACTTACCTCACTTAGTATGAGTCTCTAGTTCCATCCATGTTGCTGTAAATGACATTATTTTTTCTTTTTATGGCTGAGTAGTATTCCATTGTGTATATATACCACATTTTCTTCATCCATTCATCTGTCAATGGAGCTATTTTCATGTGTTGGCTATTGTGAATAGTGCTGCAATGAACATATGGGTGCATGTATCTTTTTCAATGAAAGTTTTCTCCAGATATATGACCAAGAATGGGATAGCTGGGTCATATGGTAGTTCTATATTAAGTTTTCTGAGGTACCTCCATACTGTTTTCCGTAGTGGTTGTACCAATTTACATTAACAGCAACAGTGCAGGAGGGTTCCCTTTTCTCCACACCCTCTCCAGCATTTGTTATTTGTTGACTTGTTAACTGGTGTGAAGTGGAACCTCATTGTAGTTTTGATTTGCATTTCTCTAATAATCAGTGATGCTGAGCATTTTTTCATGTGCTTGTTGGCCATCTGTATATCTTCTTTGGAGAAATGTCTATTCAGGTTTTTGGGCCATTTTTCAATTGGGTTGTTGGCTTTTTTGCTGTTGACTTGTATAAATTGTTTGTATATTTTAGAGATTAAGCCCTTGTCAGCTGAACCATTTGAAACTATTTTCTCCCATTCTGTAGGTTGCCTTTTTGTTTTTTTATGGTCTCCTTTGCTGTGCAAAAAGTTTGTCAGTTTGATTAGGTCCCTTTGGTTTATTTTTGCTTTTATTTCTGTTACCTTGGGAGACCTAAGAAAACATTTGTGTGATTGATATCAGAGGATGTTTTGCCTGTGTTCTCTTCTAGGAGTTTGACGGTGTCTTGTCTTACATTTAAGTCTTTAAGCCATTTTGAGTTTTTTTTTTTTTTTTTTTTTTTGTGCATGGTGTGTGGGGGTGTTCCAGTTTCATTGATTTGCATGTGGCTGTTCAGTTTTCCCAGCACCAACTGCTGAAAACCTCTCTTTTTTACATTTTATATTCTTGCCTACTTTGTCGAAGATTAATTGACCATAGGTGTCTGGGTTTAATTGTGAGTTCTCTGTTCTGTTCCATTGGTCTGTATGTCTGTTTTGGTACCAGTACCACACTGTCTTGATTACTGTAGCTTTGTAATATTGTCTGAAGTCTGGGAGAGTTATGCCTCCTGTTGTTTTTGTTTCTCAGGGGTTGCTTTGGCAATCTGGGTCTTTTATGGTCCCATATACATTTTTGGATTGCTTTTTCTGTGAAAAATGTCATGGGTAGTTTGATAGGGATTGCATTGACTCTGTAGATTGCTTTGGGTAGTATGGCCATTTTTTTTTTGCCATTTTTACAATATTAATTCTTCCAACCCAGGAGCATGGAATATCTTTCCATTTCTTTGAATCTTCTTTAATTTCCTTGATTAATGTTTTATAGTTCTCAGCAAATAAATATTTCACCTCCTTAGGTTTATTACTAGGTATTTAATTTTTTGGGTGTGATTTTAAAAGGTATTGTATTTTTGTATTCCTTTTCTAACATTTCATTGTTAGTATAGAGAAATGTGACTGATTTATGATTGTTAATCTTGTATACTGCTACTTTGCTGTATTTGTTGATCAGTTCGAGTAGTTTTGGGGTTGAGTCCTTAGGGTTTTCTATATATAGTATAAAGTTATCTGTGTACAATGACAATTTTACCTCTCTATAATTACCATACATACTATACACACACACACACACACACACACACACACACACACAGAGTATATATATATATGTATATATATATATATATGTACTTTCCATGCCCTTGTAATGCAAGAAGCCTGGAATACTTGAACTCCATTTCCTTTCCTCTTGCCTTTTAAGCTATAGTCCTAAAGTATTTTTTATTGAACATCTATTTTACACTTCATAAGACATGGTTATAATCGATTTAAACAGGCAATATTAATTTCAACTTACCTATATTTTTGCTCTTTATGTGGCATTTCATTTCTCCCTGCATTTTGTAGGATAATTTCCTTCCCCTTTTAGTGTGGGACTTCTAGCAATATATGATTATGCTTTTCTCTTCACTGATTACTCATTCTGCTCTGAATACACTGGGTTACTATTCTGCTAAAGTCTTACTGGTATCTTTAAGGGGGAATGTCTCTTAAATTTTTGCTTTGGCTATTTAAAAAAGTTTTTTTTTATTTTTTCCATTATAGCTGGTTTACAGATTTCTGTCAGTTTTCCAGCTGAGTATCTTGGTGACCTGGTTACACATACATATATGGATTTGTCACAAGTGATTAGACATACTTCCTGGTGCTATACAGCAGGATCTCCTTGCTTTTCCATCCCAAAGGCAATAGTCTTCAACTGTTAACCCCAGACTCCCATGCCATGCCATTCCCTCCCCCATCCTCTTGGCAACCACAAGTCTGTTCTCCAAGTCCGTAATTTTCTTTTCTATAGAGAAGTTCATTTGTGCAGTATATTAGATTCCAGATATAAGTGATATCACACAGTATTTGTATTTCTTCTTCGGACTGACTTCATTCAGTATGAGGGTCTCTAGTTCCATCTGTTTTGCTGCAAATGGCATTATTTTATTCTTTTTTATGGGTGAGTAGTATTCCATCGTGTATATACACCACATCTTCCTAATCCAATCATCTGTCAATGAACATTTGGGTTGTTTCCATGTCTTGGCTATTGTGAATAGTGCTGCAATGAGCATATGTATGCAAGAGTCTTTTTCAAGGAAAGTTTTCTCTGGATATATGCCCAAGAGTGGGATTGCTGGGTCATATGGTAGTTCTATGTATAGATTTCTAAGGTACTTTCATGCTCTTTTCCATAGTGGTTGTACCAGCTTATATTTCCAGCAGTGGTGCAGGAGGCTTCCCTTTTCTCCAAACCCCCTCCAGCATTTGTTGTTT
The DNA here is from genome assembly GCA_004024745.2 of Catagonus wagneri. NCBI lineage: Eukaryota > Metazoa > Chordata > Mammalia > Artiodactyla > Tayassuidae > Catagonus > Catagonus wagneri. The sequence continues at coordinate 10,028,864 of PVHT021183634.1, forward strand.
TTGGACTTAATAATGATGGCCATTCTGACTGGTGTGAGGTGGTATCTCGTGGTAGTTTTGATTTCCTTTTCTCTAATCATCAGTGATATTGAGCATTTTTTCATGTGCTTGTTTGCCGTCTGCATATCTTCTTAGGAGAAATATCTATTCAGGTCCTTTGCCCACTTTTCAATTGGGTTGTTGGCTTTTTTGCTGTTGACCTGTATCAGTTGTTTGTATATTTTAGAGATTAAGCCCTTGTCAGTTGCATCATTTGACACTATTTTCTCCCATTCTGTAAGTTGCCTTTTAGTTTTCTTTTTGGTTTCCCTTGCAAAAGCTTGTCAGCTTGATTAGGTCCCATTGGTTTATCTTTGTTTTTAATTTTGTTGCTTTGGAAGACTGACCTGAGAACACATTTATAAGGGTTATGTTTTCTTCCAGGAGTTTAATGGTGTCTTGTCTTATATTTAAGTCTTTAAGGCTTTTTGAGTTTATTTTTATGCATGGTGTGAGAGTGTGTTCTAGTTTCATTGATTTGCATGCAGCTGTCCAGGTTTCCCAGCAATACTTACTGAAAAGGCTGTCTTTTTTCCCATTTGAATATCTTGCCTCCTTTGTCAAAGATCAATTGACCATAGGCATCTGGGTTTATTTCTGGGTTCTCTATTCCATTCCATTGGTCTGTGTGTCTGTTTTGGTAACAGTACCACACTGTCTTGATAACTGTGACTTTGTAATATTGCCTGAAGTCTGAGCAAGTTATGCCTCCTGCATGGTTTTTGTTCCTCAGAATTGCTTTGGATTCTGGATCTTTTCTGTTTCCATATAAATTTTTGGATTGTTTGTTCTAGTTCTGTGAAGAATGTCATGGGTAATTTGATAGGGCTTGCATTGAATTTGTAGATTGCTTTGGGTAATGTGGACATTTTTACAATATTGATTTTTCTGGCCCATGAGCATGGAATATCTTTCCATTTCTTTGTATCTTCTTTGATCTCCTTGATTAATGTTTTGTAGTTCTCTGCATATAAGTCTTTCACCTCCTTGGTCAAGTTTATTCCCAGGTATTTGATTTTTTGGGGTGCTATTTTAAAAGGTAAAGTATTTTGGTGTTCTTTTTCTAATATTTCATTGCTAGCATACAGAAATGCGATTAATTTCTGAAGGTTCACCTTATATCCTGTTACTTTGCTAAATTTGTTGATCAGTTCAAATAATTTTCGGGTTGATTCCTTGGGGGTTTCTATATATAGTATCATGTCATCTGCATACAGTGACAGTTTTACCTCTTCTCTTCCTATTTGGATGCCTTTTATTTCTTCTGTTTGTCTGATTGCTGTAGCTAGAAATTCCAATACTATGTTGAATAACAGAGGTGAGGGTGGGCATCCTTGTCTTGTTCCAGATTTTAGTAGGAAGGCTTTCAGCTTTTCTCCATTGAGTATTATATTTGCTCTGGGTTTGCCATAAATCGCTTTTAGTATGTTAAGGAATGATCCCTGTAATCCCACTTTGGTAAGAGTTTTGTTCATGAGTGGATGTTTGACTTTGTCAAATGCTTTTTCTGCATCTATTGAGATAATCATGTGGTTTCTGACTTTTCTTTTGTTAATGTGGTGTATGATGTTGATGGATTTGTGTATGTTGAACCATCCTTGTGCACCTGGGATGAATCTCACCTGGTCGTGGTGTATAATCTTTTTGATATGTTGTTGGATTTGGTTGGCTGAAACTTTGTTGAGAATTTTTGCATGTAAATTCATCAAAGATATTGGCCTATAGTTCTCTTTTTTCATGGTGTCTTTGTCTGGTTTTGGAATTAAGGTGATGTTGGCATCCTAGAATATCTTTGGGAGTGTTCCTTCTTCAACCTTTTGGAAAAGCTTAAGGAGGATGGGTGTGAGTTCCTCTTTGTATGTTGGTAGAATATGCCTCTGAAGCCATCTGGTTCTGGACTGTTATTTGTAGGGAGTGTTTTTATTGCATACTCAATTTCATTTCTCTTGATGAATCTGTTCAGTTGATCTACTTCTTCTTGATTCAGTTTTGGCAGGGTGTAAGTCTCTAAAAAGTTGTCCATTTCTTCTATGTTGTCAAATTTTTTGGTATACTGTTGTTCATAGTATTCTTTCATGGTTTTTTGTATTTCTGTAATCTCCATTGTGACTTTTCCTTTTTCAGTTCTTATTTTGTTTATTTTGGGTTTTTCTCTCTTCTTGGTGAGTCTAACCAGAGGTTTGTCAATTTTGTATACCTTTTCAAAGAACCAGCTCTTGGTTTTATTGATTTTTTTTCTATTGTTTTGAATCTCTATTTTATTGATTTCCTCTCTGATCTTTATGATTTCCTTCCTTCTGCTGACTTTGGGATTTTTTGTTCTTCTTCTAATTCACTTAGTTGCTGGGTTAAGTTGTTGATTTGAAATTTTTCTTCCTTTTTGAGGAAAGCATGTATTGCTATGGATTTCACTCTGAACTCTGCTTTTGCAATGTCCCATTGATTTGGAGTGGCTGCATCTTCATTATCATTTGTCTTGAGGTTTTTTTTTAATTTCATTCTTGATTTCCTCATTGACCCATTCATTTTTTAGTAGCATGTTGTTTAGTCTCCATGTAGTGTGTTTTTTCTCATTTCTTTCCTGTGGTTCATTTCTAGTTTCAAGCCTTTGTGGTCAGAGAATATACTTGAAATAATTTCTATACTCTTAAATTTGTTGAGTTTAGCTTTGTGCCCCAGTATGTGATCTGTCCTGGAGAATTTTCCATGTGCACTTGAGAGGAATGTATGTATATTCTTTTTTTTAGGATGTAATGTTCTGAAAATGTCAATTAGGTCAAACTTTTCTCTTGTGTCATTTAGGATCTCTCTTGCCTTACTGATATTCTGCCTAGAGGATCTGTCCATTGATGTGAGTGGAGTGTTAAAGTCTCCTACTATTATTGTATTGCATCTATTTCCTCTTTTATGTCTGATTGTACTTGCTATAGGTACTTGGGTGCTCCTGTATTAGAGGCATATATATTGATGATTGTAATATGCTTTTCTTGAATGGATCCTTTAACCATTAAATAGTGTCCTTCTTTGTCTTTCTTTATGGCCTTCATCTTAAAGTCTATTTTGTCTGATTTGAGTATTGCCACTCCTGCTTTCCCTCCTTGTCCACTGGCATGAAATATCTTTTCCAATCCTCTTACTTTCAATTTATCTGTGTCCTTTGCCCTAAGGTGAGTCTCTTGTAGGTAGCAGATTGTAGGTTTTTGCTTTTTAATTCAGTCTGTCACTCTCTGTCTTTTGATTGGAGCATTGACTTTTAAGGTGATTATTGAGAGATATGTATTTATTGCCAATTTAGACCTTGTTTTCCAGTTGAGCCTATGTTTCTCTTTTCTTCTTTTCTTTTTTTGGTGTGTTGGTTTCCATTTGTCTTATGCTTGAGTGCTTTCCTTTTCAGCATTTGTGGACATGATGTTCCATTTTGATTTGTGGTTGCCCTGTTTTTTTAAGTATGTTAACATCTTATATCTGCTTGCTCTACCCTGATAGCCATATAGACTCAAACACATCATTAAAAATTTTTTTGTTATATTTTTAATTCTATATTTTCTTATTTTCCCTCCCATAATTATGATTTTGTTGTCTTTTTTTAATTTTTTTTTTAGCATCTTCATGCTGGCTTATTTGAATGATTGCTTTCCATTGTGCTTTCCACCATTCTATTTCTTTTACTTTTTTTATAGGATCCCTTCAGTATTTCTTTTAAGAAAGGGTTTAGTATTGGTTTACTCATTTAGCTCTTGTTTGTTTGAGAAATTCTTTATTTCCCCTTCTATTTTAAATGATATTCTTGCTGAGTAGAGTATTCTAGGTTGAAAATTTTTTTCCTTTCAGAACTTTAAATATATCTTGCAACTCCCTTCTGGCCTGTAGCATTTCTGTAGAGAAATCAGCTGATAGCCTTATGCGGGATCCCTTATGGGGGATCCACTTTGCTTTTCTCTTGTTGCCTTTAGGATCCTCTCTTTATCTTTAATTTTTGCCATTTTTAATATAATATGCCTTGGTGTGGTCTGTTTGGTTTCAATTTGTTTGGGCCCCTCTGTGCTTCCTGTATCTTGATGTCAGATTCCTTCAGATACGGAAAGTTTTCAGAAAGCTTTGGCTATTCTTACAGGTTCTATTTTTGTCCCCTATTCCCCTCACAAACATCTCTACTCATTTTGTTTCCCTTTTCTCACCAGAGTGTCACTACCTATCTCTTTAGTGGCCTCTCTTTTCAGCTTATCTAGGAACCTCTACCTAGTATTTAATCTTGCACAGGAGCACAACTATCCAGATCAGTGCATCATGTGTAGTAATGATCCTATGCTGAATGCACAGTGGAGAGAATTATTAATCCTATTTGGACCCAAGGATAAGGAACAATTCTCAGAGAAATCTATAGAGAAGCCAGTCCTTGAACAATGGCAACTGGGCATTAACTAGGTGGGAAAGATAGGCAAAGATATTAAAATCCCATATGAAACCTGGAGGTGTGAAAGTGTTAAGTGTTTGTGGAATGCAGCATGGTTCAGATCTGATATGGGATAAGGATGGTGACTACATAGCTCACATACTGAAAACTTCCCCCTTCCATATCAAGGGCAGACATAGCTAATCTATCATAGAATGTTATTCCTCACTGGGGATTGAGCAGAGACTTTGAACCACTCTCAAATTAGCCTGCTAGGCAGCTAATCTCAATTAAAAAGTTATGGCATAAGAGCTGATACCTATTTGTTATTATGAGAATGGGAGAATGGTAAGTCATGAAGAGTAATGAGCCTGGGGAGTTAGGCAGGACCCAGGCTGTGAAGATGCTGTTGATGGTAGTGTCAGGTGATTATAACCTCTTGAGGGAGCGCAAAAGATTTGACTGTGAAATATCAGAAAAGTTCAGTGCACTTGGAACTGCCTCTATGGGGCCTGGTCTATTCTGTAACCTTGTTAACAAGGTCCCAGAGGAACTCCTTTTTGAAATCCTGTAGCCACTTTACTTTGGTACTAATTAGCTACTCGGGGAAGTTCTTTGTGGTGTAATTAAGTGACATCCATAGTTAAAGTCTGGCTTCTCCTAAGTGAGTGGTGATTAGGAATTAGGCATGGTCTCCCAGTGGAAACATAGTCTTTGGCCGCCACCAACTCAAAATACAACAGGGCCTGAGATCCTTCCTCAGGCTCATCTGCCCCACCTCTCAAAAGGACACAAGTAGGACCTATCTGTGTCTGGTCTGAAGTTACACTTGGAATTGAGGCACCAAATTGGAGAGTGGGTCTTTCATGGCCATAGTCATCCTGCATAATTTCCACTGTATTGAAGGAGATGTACAATTATAAGATGGGATTGATGAAAGCCCTGAGGTAGATATGTGCCTAATGTGTTTGAGGGCTAATAAAAGGGAAAACGGATTAGAGTGAATAAGCAGAGAGATGCAGGAAATGAGACCAGAGTGGTCAGTGGGCCAGTTCATGCAGTACCTTGTAGACAATTGCAAAACTTTGGCATTAATGCTGAGCTAGCTTTATCAATGTTTGGTTGTCAGTGTATTTTGATCTTACTTAGGAAACATTTCTCACAGACACCTATGGTCAATTAATCTTTGACAAAGGGGGCAAGAACATAAAATGGGAAAAAGACAGTCTTTTCAGTAAGTGACGCTGGGAAAACTGACTGCTGCATGTAAAGCAATGAAACTAGAACACATCCTCACACCATGGCTGATAGGCACATGAAAAAATGCTCAACATCACTATATTATTAGGGAAATGCAATTCAAAACCACAGTGAAGTACCATATCACACTGGTAAGAATGGCTTTTATTAATAAGTCTACAAATAACAAATGCTACAGAGTGTGTGGAGAAAAGGGGAACCCTCCTACACTGTTGGTAGGAATGTAAATTGCTACAATCTCTATGGAAAACAGTATAGAGGCACCTCAGAAAACTAAATAGAGGAATACCATATGACCTAGAAATCCCACTCCTGGGCATCTATCTTTACAAAACTTTCATTGGAAAAGATACATGCCCCTGGATGTTCATTGCAGAACTATTCACAATAGGCAAGACATGGAAGCAACCTAAATGTTCATTGACAGATGAGTGGATTAAGAAGAGGTGGTACATGTACGTAATGGGATACTACTCAGCCATAAAAGGAACCAAACAATATCATTTGCAGCAACATAAATGGAAGTAAAGATTCTCATATTAAGTGAAGTAAGCTGGAAAGAGAAAGGCAAATACCATATGATATTACTTATATCTGGAAACTAATATATGGCACAAATGGACCTATCTGTAGAGAAGAAGCAAACTCATGGACAAGCAAACTCATGGACTTGGAGAACAGATTTGTGATTTCCAAGGGGGATAGGGTGTGGGATGAACTGAGAGTTTGGGGTTAGTAGATGCAAACTATTGTATTTGCAGTGGATAGGCAATGAGGTTCTGCTGTAGAGCACAGGGAACTATATCCAATCACTTGTGATGCAACATGATGGAGGATAATGTGAGAAAACGAATGTGTGTGTATATATATATATATATGTGTATAACTGGTTCACTTTGCTATACAGCAGAAATTGACAGAAAATTGTAAATCAACTATAAAAAAGAAAATATTTCTCAAGCCTAAGATCTAAAATATGACTACCTTGATTTTCTATAGTATTTTAAGGTGAAGTTTTATTGTACATAAAGCATAATTACTATGTACAGTAAAATTTATCTGTGTGAAGTCTTTTGTCAATTAGTTTTGACAAATGTATACTGTTATGGAATAATCACAATTAAGATGTATAACATTTTCAGGACCCTGGACATTTCTCTCTTGTCCATTTGCAGTTATTTTTCTTCTCCCACTCCTGGCTTTCAGACAAGATCTGATCTGATATATGTTTTTTTCCCTCCTCAATGTCTTACAAATAGTATCATACAGTATGTAGCTTTTTTGTTTGTTTGTTTAACTTCTTTCACTTTGCATACTGCATTTGAGATTCATCCATTCACTCCTTTCTACTGCTGAATGATATCCCATGTATAGATCTACCATAATTTGTTGATCCAGTCATCAGTTCTTAGACTGTGTCCAATTTTTGGGTGCTATGAATAAAGATGCTATAGAACACTGGTATGCATTTCTTTGCATAAGCACATGCTTTCATTTCTTTTGGATAAATACCTAGGAGTGGGATTGCTGGCTTTCAGGGTAGCGATATGTTACACATTTAGAGAAGCTGTCAAACCGTTTTAAGAAATTGTTCCATGTTGCAATGAATAAGATTTCCAGATCCTCAGAACTTGGTATTGTCGATCTTTAAAATTTTAGTGGGCATGTAGTGATCATTGTGGTTTTATTTTGTATTTCGATAATAACTCGTGATATTGAATATCTTTTCATATGCTTATTTGCCATCCATATGTCGTCTTTGGTTAACTGTTCAAATTTTTTGCTAATTGTTTAATCATATTGTTTTAATTTTGAGAGTTCTTTATTCTGGATATAAGTTATGAGACATGTACTTTTACAAACATTTTCTCCCAATCTGCTGTTGTCTTCACATTCTCTAAAGAGTGTCTTTCAAATATTAGAAGTTAATTTTTTTTTTTTTTGGCCATGCTCATGGCATGTGGAAGTTCCTAGGCCAGAGACTAAATCTGAGCCACAGTAGCAACCTGAGTCACAGCAGTGACAGTGCCAGATTCTTAACCTGCTGAGCCACTAGGGGACTTCAGAATTTTTGAATTTTAATTAAACTGATTTTATCAATTTTTTTCTGTTATTTTTTGTGCTCTTTTTTTCTCACCAAAAAATGGTTTGCATAATCCAAGTTTACAAAGCTCTTCTCTATGTTTTCTTGCAGAAATTTTTTAGGTTTAGCTTTTAAATTTAAGCCATGCTGAATTCATTTTTGTATATGGTGTGAGTTAAGGATCTAGTCTTTTTCCTTGGCATATGGATATTCAATTTTTCCAGCACCAATTGCTGAAAAAACATACATTTTCTCTATTGAATTGCTGTGACACTTTTGCCAAAAATCAGTTACCCATATATATATACAGATCTATTTCTAAACTGTTTGATTGAGCTATAAAACCCATAGCACACTGTCTTCATTATTGTAGCTTTGTAAGCCTTGAAGCTAGGTAATGTGAGCCCCCCAGCCTTTTTTCCCTCAAATCTATTTTTGTTTTTCTAGGTTCTTTGGCATTTCCATATAAATTTTAGAATAAGTTTTTCAATTCTTACAAAAAAATCTGGTAGATTTAGAATAATTTTTGGCTCAATATTATTTCTTTAGTTTAACAAATAAAAATGGTATTTATTTAAGGTGTAATGCATTATAGAATTTTGACTGAGATTGAGTCAATAGATCAGAAGTTGGCATACTATAACCCATGGCCCAAATCTGTACTTTAATTTTTGGACAGTGTACCAGCTAAGAATGGCTTTTGCATTTTTTAAAGGTTGAAAAAATCAAAAAGAATAATATTTTGTAACACATGAAAATTATATGAAATTAAAATTTTGGAGAGTTCCTGTTGTGGCTCAGTGGTAACAAATCTGACTAGTATCTGTGGGGATGTGGGTTCAATCCTTGGCCCTGCTCAATGGGTTAAGGATCCGGCCTTGCCATGAGCTATGGTGTAGGGTTGCAGACATGGCTTGGATCTGGCATTGATCTCTAGCCTGGGAACTTCCGTATGCCTTGGGTGCAGCCCTTAAAAAAAATTTCAGTGTCTGTAAAGTTTTACTGGGACACTGTCATGCTCATTGGTTTTTGTATTGTCTATGGATGCTTTTGTGCTACAATGGCAGACCTGAGTAATTGTAACAGAAACCCACATGACCTATAAAGCCTAAAATATTTACTATACAGTTTTTTTATAGAAAATAACTAGAAGATAGGTGAAATCTTTATGCTATTGAGTCTTTTTATCCATGAACATGATATATCTCTACATAAATTGGAGATCTCCAGAGAAACAGAACCAGCAAGATCTATCTCTACCTGTCTATCTCTATTGAGAGACAGAGACTTAAGAGAGATTTATTTATTTCAAGAAATTGGCTGACATTGTGCATGCTTGGTAAGTCCAAAACATGCAGTGTAGGCAGGCTGACTAGAGACTGAGGGAATAGCTTTTTTTTTTTCTTTCTAGGGCTGCACTCACAGTATATGCAAGTTCCCAGGCTAGGGGTCGAATCAGAGCTGTAGCTTCTGGCCTATAACATAGCCATAGCAATGCAGGATCTGAGCCGTGTACATGACCTACACTACAGCTCACAGTAATGCTGGATCCTTAACCCATTGAACAAGGCCAGTGATTGAATCCACATCCTCATGGATTAGTCAGATTCATTTCTGCTGATCCACAATGGGAACTCAGAGACTGAGGGAATAGTTGTAGTTCTAGTTCAAAGGCAGTCTGCTGACAGAATTTATTCTTGCCATGGGGAGGTCATTCTTTGTGCTATTAAGGCCTTCAGATGATTGGATGAGGCTCACCCGCATTACAGAGAATAATCTGCTTTATTCAGTCCACTGATTTAAATGTTGATCTCATTCCCCAAATACCTTCACAGAAATATCTGGAACAATGTTTGACCAAATACTGTGAGCTCAGTCAATTTGACACATAAAATTAACTATTATAGCCCCTCTCCTCACAAATGTTTACAGCTTGACATTTAACCTCTGGTAGTGGACCACACTTTTACCAATATGGAAAATTAAAAAAGAAAACTAAATGGAATTTTACAATTTGTCTGAAATTTTTTATATTTATAAAAGAAATAAAGTTGATGGTCAGAAATTTTGATTCCCTTTATGAAGAAGCAAATTTTAAAAGTCTGTACTTCCAGTACCCAGAGAAAACCATTATTTTCCCATTTTGGTGGATTTTCTTCTCTGACTTATTTATGTTTATAGTAGCTTTTACTTCTGAAGAGTTCTGAAGAGTTTAAAGGTAGCTTGGAAGAATGGGAAGATATGGTAAACTGAAAATAATGTTAGACAAGTGAAAAAGAAGGAATAAACAAGGGTGGGGACATAAAATTGAGCCAGGAATAACTCTGAAAATGCAAATGGTAATTAGATTTGGCTCCAAGCTTTCTGGTCAGTCATGGAATTCATAGTGACTGAAGATAAAAATAAACCAGTTGCTTAAATGGGAACAGTCTAAGAACGGACACAATGCATGGGTTTTCTTTTAATCAGCTTCAGTATAAGCATTTAGGAATTACATTGGTGCATAACATTTCACATAAGCAATAGCTTGGAGGCAACAATAATCAAATATACAAAGGAAAAGAAGCCAGGGCAGAGACACAAGTAGACCTCATTTCCACTGTGTATGGCTGATCACCTGGAATGCTGGACTTGAGTTGCTAGGTCAGCTAGCTCCTGAGGGCCAAAATGCCAGACAATGTTCTGTGTTTAGGACCCAGGATACTGTATTGAGAGAGGTTCCAGAAGAGGAGATGTCATCAATTCTCTGCCTGGTGGGCAAGAAATTGTCCCTGCTATTGGGGAGGTCCTAATCTTATAGGGAAGATGACATGTGCATGCACCTGTGTACACACACACACACACACACATGCCTGAAAACATAAGAACATGCTAATAATTGCAGTAACTGAAGACACACTGAAACTGCCACAGAGTGAATAACTAATTGCAGTGTTTCTTAAAATATGTAAAGATACTCAGACATTGAACAAGGAGAAATTTTGTCAAGGGAAATTAATGAAACATATTGGTTTTCAGCTGCACTTGGAAGGAGTCAATGAGATAAGAGAATGAGGGGGGGAATAAAGAGACACAAAGACTCAGAGGGCCCTAAAAAGGTGGCTTTGATTGGTGGTTATATATAATATACAAATATACCATATACTTATATTATAAATAAATAAGACTGGGCACAATATTCTAGTCTTGTCACCTACCCCATTTCTATGAACTCTTGCCTTAGGTATGCTAAACCCAAGTAGCCGGACATTCACACCAGGAATCTTCAGAACTGGGGGCCTGCAGGAGAAGACCACTCCTGAGCATGCTCACAGGGATGCCGCCTAAGACACCCTCCTGCTCATCAGCTTCCCCAGGCCCCGCTTCATGTCTTTGTTCCTCAGGCTGTAGATAAAAGGGTTCAGCATGGAGGACAAAACCGTGTAGATGACTGTTGCTACCCGGTCCTGGACGGTGTAGGTGGACAGGGGCCGGAAATAAACGTAAATAATGCTTCCATAAAAGAGCGTCACCATGGTGATGTGGGAGCCACAGGTGGAGAAAGCTTTATGCTTCCCAGCCACCGAAGGGATCTTAAGAATAGCAGTGAGGATCCGTAGGTAAGAGATGATCACACATATAAAGGGAGTCACCAAAGTTATCAGGCCTTCTGTGTTAATTACAACTTCATTGACAAAAGTGGAGGAGCAGGACAATTTCAGCAGAGGGTTGATGTCGCAGAGGAAGTGGTGGATGACATTGGAGTCACAAAAGAGAAGACGGTTTATCAGGAGAACCAGTAAGAGGGAATGGAGGTGAGAGATGGAGCAAGAGAAGACCACCAGCAGGACACAGCGGCGATGGCTCATGACAGTGATGTAGTGGAAAGGGTCACAGATGGCTACGTAGCGGTCAATGGCCATGGCTGCCAGGAGGTAACTTTCCGTGTTGGCAAAAGCCAAGAAGAAATACATCTGGGTCATACACTCAGCATAGGAAATGGACTTCTTCTTTGACAGGAAATTCACCAGCATCTTGGGAACGATGGTGGTTGTATAGCAAACATCAATAAAGGATAAAATGCTAAGGAAAAAATACATGGGTGTCTGGAGCTGGGTGTCAGAGCGGATGGCCAGGATGATAAGCAGGTTTCCCACCAAGGTGACCACATACATGATGAAGAACAGGGGCAAAGAGTGGCTTCTGGTCCTCAGGCCGAGAGGAGAGTCCCAGGAGAATGAACTCGGAGACACTGCTGGTTTGGTTGACTCTCTGCATGGTCCTGCATTCGCCAGTGAATATAGAAATAGCCTAGATTTTTCAGTTCAGCAAGTTTCAATTTCTTCCTGTCTCTCCTAGGATTTCTATCAATGGTCCATGATTTTGTTTTCCCTTCCATAGTCCACAAAAATAAGTAGAATAATAAAAAGTATAACCTGTGTTAAATGCAGGGACATCAGAGAGTGGATTTCCTTTCAGAAAGAAGCCCTCCCAGGTGGACTTGAGTACCATGTATTTCTCAGGTTCCCCACAAATACTTACTAGATATGTCAGGTTGAAGCTCATTTCTCTACTATCTTTACAAGCAAAACAAAACAAATGGAGTTCCCGTCGTGGCTCAGTGGTTAACGAATCCGACTAGAAACCATGAGGTTGCGGGTTCGATCCCTGGCCTTGCTCAGTGGGTTAAGGATCCGGCATTGCCGTGAGCTGTGGTGTAGGTTGCAGACGCGGCTCGGGTCCCACGTTGCTGTGGTTGTGACATAGGCTGGCGGCTACAGCTCCTGTTAGACCCCTAGCCTGGGAACCTCCATATGCCACGGGTATGGCCCAAATAAGACAAAAAACAAACAAACAAATAAAAATCCAAACAACTCAGTGAATCAGGTATATAAGATAAATGCAGACATAGGCATACAGATTTATAGTCACCCTTCCAGAGCCAATATTTTCATTTAAACCTGGCAAAAAGCTATATTATGTAAGAGCCTATGTTTTAAAATATACTTAGATGCTGGAGATTTATACTTTCACAATTATTCAACACCATTCTATTAAATACTCACTAGGAACCCAACACAGAGATTATAAAGATGAGCCATTCTCAGTTTCCATTCTATTTTTTTTTTTTTTGGTCTTTTTTGGGCTGCACCTTTGGCATATGGAGGTTCCCAGGTTAGGGGTTGAATTGGAGGTGCAGCTGCTTCCCTACACCACAGCCACAGGAACTCGGGATTCGAGCCACCTCTGCAGCCTACACCACAGCTCACGGGAATGCTGGATCCTTACCCTGCCGAGCAAGGCCAGGGATCAAACCTGTGCCCTCATGGATGCTAGTCAGATTTGTTTCTGCTGAGCCACGATGGGAACTCCCTCTCAGTTCACTATTTTTAAGGTGGGAAAGACACCCTTTTAAACAAATGAATGCAATAAAATGCTGCAGGTGTAGTGATTGATGCACTAGAAAGCAACGAGCATAGTGTGGTGTCTTTGCTAAGAGACTGCATTTTGAAATCAGCTCCTTCACTTTCTGGCTGTGCGGACTTGGGCTGATTACCTCATTTGCTTCTTGGTGTCCCTGTCTGTAATCTGGGATAGTATAGCTCCCTACTCCACCCCATCTTACACACCATATATTTCACTCCTTCCTTTGCTTCCTGCCAAATTCCTCTTCTCTGTCAAGTGTTCCTGGATGTTCTTGAAAACAATTATTCTGTATTTCTTTGCAAAATCATCATATTTTTCATTATCACCCTTCACTTGAATTTCTGAGACTTTAGGAGATATTTATTTGTGCTCTGTATTATTTGAAAAGGACTATGCAATTAAGACAAATAATAGTTACACTTATGATATATGAAGCCATATATATGTATTAGATGGCGGGCTAAATACATCATGTATGTTACTCAAAACAACTCTCTTATCTGGTTCTCAACAACATTCACTTTTAGCAGATAAGAAAATTGAGGTTGAAGGTGTTAAAGGTGTTAAGTGCTTTCCTCAAGATCACACAACCCGGAGGGCCAGAGCCTGGATCTCAATCAGGATGCTCTTAAAGACAAAAGAGCACCTCCTCACACTTTTGTAAAGCTCCCAAAGTTTATGCCAGAAACAAATATGCGGGTTTTGTTTTTCACTCTGGAATTTTCTACATTAAAATTTTATTCCAGTGACTAACAGGCTTGCAAAATCAATGCTGCTTGTAGTCCCCTGCTGTCATTGCTAGAGACAGGCCCTATCTTAAGCCTTGTGTGGATGGCAGGGCGGGGTGGGGGGGAGGCGTGGAGGTGGTGGGGGGACTCAGCTGGCAGAGCAGAGGGAAACATTCAGTGCCGAGGTCCAGCCTCAGCAGGGAAGTGGGTGCCCCTAAGGATGAACGGCGTCGGCGAATAATGACAGGAGTCAGGTGTGCAGCAGGCGAGGAGCTTCTATCTTCGCTCGCTCCTGATTTATTCCTCAGTTTTTCTTATATACCATTTTGACTCCTGGTGGTCTGATCACGCCACCAGGTCATTACAAAATCACGAGT
>PVHT021183634.1:10044149-10071537 GCA_004024745.2 Catagonus wagneri
AAAATTCTTTAAAACTATGTTAGCCTTAAATCTATATTTATCTTCTCTTCATCATACCAAGCTAACATTATTGTAATCTATTAAATTCTATATGGATCACCAATAAAGATAAACTTAAATATAAACTTTATAGATTTCTACTGTAGCTTTTATAGGCCAAAAGATCTTGTGCAATTAGCCTCACTATGCCCTTGTCATTTCGGAGAGGTCAGGGATCCATCTGCCGTGCAGTTGCAGGTTTAGAGGAGTCATGTCCCCGTGGAACCGTGTCTCAGCGGGGCTCATCCTGCATGGCTCCCGACAATTCAGGATATAGAGACGCAAGATATGGGTGCAACTCTTGACTCCACAATCCACTCACAATGTGTGTCCTTGGCAAAATCCTCACCCTTTCCCTTCCTTTATGGCTCTGAGTCTCACTTTCCTCATATGCAAGAAGAAATAAAATCTTGCTCCCAAGAGAAAAGTGAGGGAACGTGTGTGAAATCAGCTTGTAAACCACAAACCTGATGTTTGTCAGCGAGATGACTGGGAAGTGTTTGATGAAGAAACTAGCATCAGGGGAAGGAGAGGCAGAGCTGGACTAAATGCAGAAAAGGGAAAGGACCTTGGCTTTGAGAATAGAGGAGACCAGGGCTAAAAGCACAGCAGGTGGGGTGGGAGTTACTGGAATCCATGATTTTTCAATTTTTTCATTCTATCTAGTGCCTGTCACCAGGAACACTGTCTCTTCAGGGATCTCTGTGGTTTCGTCTCCTAAATATCTTCCCCTGACTCTTGCAACTCTTTTCCTCTCCCCCACCAGCACTCTGTTGAAAGCCATCATTTCCCACCTAGATGATTGCAGGACCATCTAAATGATATATTTGGTTCCCATGGCCCCGCTTGTCACCTCCCCACCCCATTTCTTCTCTACCCTGAAGCCACGGTGAAGTCCAAGATGACTTCATCTTGACTTGATTACATCTTCAAAGATTCCACTGTCAAGGGCACATTGTGAAGTTCTGGGTGAGTATAAGTTTGGGGGCAGGGCACTACTCAACCCAGCACAAAGCCCCCTTTCATTTAATATATATTGAGCTCCTATTCCCCTCCAGTCTCATCTCATGCCCACTTTCCCTTCAGAGGCTTTCCTGTTCCACACACGCGTCAGCGCCCTTTCTACACTGGCTCTGGCCCATCTGGGCTGTGTGATCTTAAGGAAAAGCACTTAACCTTGAGAAGGTCTTGTCCTGCATGCTTTTCCTCTCTGTCTACTGTCTCTTGGATATCAGCTCAGCTAATACTTTTCTGGGTCAAGTCATCCTGTTTTATGATCTCATGGAATCCCTTTCCTTTATGGCACTTATTAAGTCTGTAATTATTCATTTATTTAGGTGATTGATGTTTTTCTTCTTTTTGACACAATACACAGAAACCCTGTTTCCTTTCCCTCACCAGTCTAACCCCAGAGCTTAGGTCAGTGCTGGCACGTTGCGAGTGGTCAAGAAATGTTTGTGGAGGAAATTAAGTCACACTTAGCATTGAGGCTGAGGGGGCACCTCAAGAGAAAAATAAGAATTTGGTGTTAATATGAAGATAGTGATGATGCAACATATCCCCAAGTTACCTGTCCATGTGGAACTTGTGTCTGTGATTCCTGATGAGCTGGTTGACTAACTGGGCTCTGGTCACATGTTTACCTGAGCTATAAGCCCAGACCAGACACTTCCCTTGATTCGCATTTTCTCTTATTACCCACACCCAACCTATGAGCACATAGGTGTTGCTGGCCAACTTAAGCTTACTGGACTTCCCATGGCATTGTTCCTGCTGGGCTCTGTACCTCATCTCACCTCCCTTCTGTTTCTCTTTCAGGCCAACATTTCTTTCTTCTTCCTGCCTACAGACTTTCTATTCCATCTGTTTGAAATGCTCACCCTGGTTTGGGCTATTAGCTGGTGACTGGTGGTCATGCAGAGTAGACACCCCATCCCTTCAGAAGCCCGGCCTGCCCTTCTTCCACCAGCTCTGCATTAGGCAGCCCTCTGTCCACATACCGTACAGACTGGACTCTTAGTACTTACAAGGCTGTCTTCTCCGCCTGGGCTGCACACAGAGGATGAGGACTGTGTCTGGTTCTTTGTTACATCACCCATCCTGGCACCGTGCCTGAAATAAAAAAGCTCCTTGATAAATATTTGCAAAATGAAAGAATGCCTGGATGATCATTTAGGATTTCAAGCAGATGTAAGGGAGAACATCAGTGAACCTTAAGTCACTGTTGTAAGAGCAGCATTCCATTTTCTTCACTGTGTGTGCGTGGGGCAGAGTCCAGGCAGGAAGTCCACGAGCCTTCACTCCTGGAATGTGCCTCTTTTTTTTTTTTTTTTTAAATGGCAACACCCTCGGCATATGGAAGTTCTGAGGCTAGGGGCTGAATTGGAGTTGTAGCGGCCAGCCTACACCACAGCTCACAGCAATGCCGGATCCTTAACGCACTGAGGAAAGCCAGTGCTCGAACCTGCATCCTCATGAATAATAGATGGGTTCATAAACACCTGAGCCACGAGGGGAACTCCCCTCGTCGTGACATTTTTATTGTTAGAACCATGACTGGGGATGCGAACTATTGCATTCGGAGTGGATAAGCATGAGAACCTGCTGTATAGCACAGGGAACTATATCTAGTCACTTGCGATGGAACATGTTGGAGGATAACGTGAGGAAAAGAATGTGTGTGTGTGTGTATATATATATATATATATATATATATATATATATATATACACACACACACATATATATATGTATGACAGGGTCACTTTGCTATACAGTAGAAATTGACTCAACACTGTAAACCAACTATCATAGAAAAAATAAAAATCATAAGAAAAGAACCAAGACTGGAACCAAGGCATCTCAGCTTCTCCATGAAGAGAGTGAGTGCCTTGCCTGTTATGGAGGCAGCGGGGCAAGAGCCTGGGCTCTGGCCCACTTTCTAGGTATGGAGGCCTGTCGCAGCAGCTGTGGGGTCTAGAAATAGTTATGTGACCTCTCAGTGACGTGGTTTCTCCGCTCCTAAGTGGAGATAATGGCATCCCTTTTCTTTCTTTCTTTCTTTCTTTCTTTCTTTCTTTCTTTCTTTCTTTCTTTCTTTCTTTCTTTTTCTTTCTTTCTCTCTTAATTTTTTGCTTCTTAGGGCTTCACCCATGGCATATGGAAGTTCCCAGCCTAAGAGTCCAATTGGAGCTACAGCTGCCAGCCTATACCACAGTCACAGCAACTCAGGATCCCAGCCACATCTGTGACCTTACACCACAGCTCTCCAAAACGCCGGATCTTTAACCCACTGAGCAGGGCCAGGGATCGAACCCACATCCTCATGGGTACTAGTCAGATTTGTTTTCACTGAGCCACCACAGAAACTCCCAGGGATCCCTTTCTCAGGCAGTGGCTGCGAGGACTCAGAAAACTACTGTAAAGACACAATGCCTGGCAGGTGGTGAGCACCCCATCCCCAAGGGTAGCTATTTATACTATGAGGCAGAGAAAAATATTTTGATAAAGGAAGTGACCAGTCACGGTTAAATGTTGGAAGTCTGCCTGATTTGCACTTAGGTTAACTAAACGTAAAAACCCGAGGCTTAGTCATAGTGAGCCCACATTCCTTGCTGTACACAGAGATAATCATTTTGTGTTGGGTTAATTTTGACAATAACACATGGATAACATTTTCCCTGATTTCATGGCTGTCTTATTAAAGTATTCAAAATGTTTTTGGATGAGGTTTGACTCACGGCCACTTTGGAGCTCACTGTTTTCAGAAGGCGGGCTGGGAGGAAGGCCTACCTGGTCGGTGTGGATGGAAAACGCAGACCGTGTGGTCCTGGTTGCTGCCTGCGTTCAGGTGTCTTCTCTCTGCCGCAGTCGCTCCGGGTCCGGAAACCTTTTCCGTGCTCTGCTGGCAAATGTCTTGGGCATCCGCACGTCAGCTAGAGCTTCCGGCCTCCCTCTGTTCCTCCCTCGCTTGGACGAAACCACGCAGGACGTGCTCGGTGGGAGCGGCGGGTTTCTCCACACTCTTTCCAGTCCTTCCTCCTCGCGCAGCTCTGGTCCCCAGCTGCATCCTGACTCCTCGTTTCAGAAGACAGAGTTAAGTGTCCCGGGACCTCTCCCGGACCATAGGGGTTCAACCTCCCTTGGTCTGGCCTCCTTCGCGCCCCCTGTCTCTGAGGGAAGGGGTCCTGTCTCTCCCTGCTAGTCCCTCAGGGAACTCTGCTCTGTGCCTTCTCCAGGTTTAGACAACAAAGCACAGCCCCTGGGGATGGAGAATATAGGCTGCCTCCTACTTGGCAATGAGACTAGCCCCCGAGCTCCCCAGGATTCATAGTCGTGTCTCAGAGGTGGGACTCCGCTTCCCTGTCTGTAGGTAACTAAGGGTTGAGGAGCAATTGTGGCTCTTTTGGAAGACAGGGATGTCAATAGAAATGAACAGTTATTTTGTTTGTTTCTTAAGCTATGGATTAATAGGAGGGAACAACAGTTTTCAGGTGATGCAAAAGTGGTGTGTGTGTGTTTGTGTGTGTGTGTCTGTGTGTGTGTCTGTGTCTGAATGCTTGTCTAGGGACAAGGGATGAAGGCAGGCTAGTGTCCTGAGTTTGCTTTATGGGAAAGTAACTCTTCTTGGAGGTCAAGGGATGTCGATGATGTCAGTGTGGGTTTTCAGTATGGTGTCAGAATAACGAGTTAGCATGGTTGATAAACTGGGCGGGCTCTCAGAATTCGTCATTCCAGTTTCAACCACAATACTGGCCCAGCAGCTTTTTCCAGTTACTGGCCTCTGTGAGTGGATGTGGCATTATCTGTCCTCTGGGGAGCCCCCTGGCTCTTAGCTGAGGAGGCAAATGCAGGCCTGGCCCTCTGGATGCTGAGCAACGTCCTCAAGGATTTCTGTACATGTCTTGGGGGCTGGAGGCATGTTCAGAAGAGAGGCTAGGCTCTCCATTCATCTATAGTTTGGGGTTCCTAAGTTATGCTTTGAGATACCACAGATTCACATGCAAAAGAAATAACTAGTCAAGTGTGGGGCTGGCTGGATTTCCTACGTGCTCTCCTCCTTTCTATTTTTTTTCTTATTCTCTCCTTTCCTTCCTCCCTTCTTTCTCTTTCTTATCTTTTGTTCCCACTTTCTTTTTTTCTAAAAATGATGGGGTTGTTTGGAAAGATAGGTACAGGAGTTCCCTTTGTGGCTCAGTGGTTAATGAATCCGACTAAGAACCATGAGGTCGCAGGTTCGATCCCTGGCCTTGCTCAGTGGGTTAAGGATCCAACATTGCCGTGAGTTGTGGAGTAGGTTGCAGAAGCAGCTCAGATCCCGCATTGCTGTGGCTGTGGCGAAGGCCGGCAGCTACAGCTCCTGTTAGACCCCTAGCCTGGGAACCTCCATATGCCATGGGTGAGGCTCTACATAAAAGCAAAAAGACAAAAAAAAAAAAAAAAAAGGAAAAGGTACAACAAGCAGGGTTACGAAATTAAAAATAACTGAGGGATAAGAAGCAAAAAAATAAATGAAAGTGTAGGCAAAAGGTGGTGGCGAGGGTGAGGGTAGGGTACAAAACCAGGAGGAAGATGACAGGAAGCTCATTTAACTGTGCGTTTGCTAATCACCAAAGTGAAGAAGGTGAGAAGGTCATTTAAATGGACCTCAATATCCAAGAGATAAAGACAAATTGATTATTTAGGAGATGTGCTACCAATCCGGGCTCTGTGACCTAAGAGAAATAGCTCTTGTGCATTTTCACAAAAGGATTACCGTGCAATGCAAAGCAAAGCCTTTCCAACAAGGTCCCATAGAAAAGGAATCTAGTGTCTGTTCTAACTCAACACTCAAGGCCACAAATTTTTTATGCCAAACAGCAAGGCCACCATAATTTAAGCCTGGAACTTTCCCTTTGTAGTTCTGTGTTTAATTTTCAGAAGTAGGATATGTTCACTGCAAAGTTTTCACATAATTCAGATGTTTAGTTAGTAAAAGGGAAAGTCTCTCCTCCCAATTCCAAAGAACTCTTCCATTTGTACAGAAATTAACACAAACACAAATGAAATCATGGCTTTCTTTGTTATAGATTAATTGCTCACATAAGTGTGGCTTTCCGTTTGTCCCATTGAACAATTCTTGTGAGTGTACATACTGACTGATTGCTGTTTCAGTGAAGTATAATTAAAATCAGGGCATGTGATACCTCCAGGTCTTCTTTTTCAGCATGGCTTTGGCTGTTTGGTCTTTTTCATTTCCATATAAATCTTAAAATCTTTGGTTCTAGCACTGTGAAAAATGCCTTTGGTATTTTGATAGAGATTGCAGCGAATCTGTAGATTGCCCTGGGTAAAGTATGGTCATTTTAACAATATTCCTTTTTCTCTACACCCTCTCCAGCATTTATTATTTGTATAGCTTTTTGATGATGACCATTCTGACCAGCATGAGAAGGTAGCTCGGAGTAGTTCTGATTTGCATTTCTCTAATAATTAGCAGTGCTGAGCATCTTTTCATGTACCTTTGGCCAGCTGTTATGTCTTCTTTGGAGAAATCTCTTTAGGTCTTCTGACCATTTTTTGATGTTGTTTATTTATTTATTTTGATATTGAGCTATATTAGCTGTTTATAGAAGATGTGGTATATATATGTACATATATATATGTATATATATCACAATGGAATATTACTCAGCCATAAAAAAGAAGGAAATAATGCTATTTGCAGCAACATGGATGGACCTAGAGATTCTCATACTAAGTGAAGTAAGCCAGAGAAAGGCAAATATCATATGATATCACATATGTGGGATCTAAAAACAAGGATACAAATGAATGTATTTACAAGACGGAACTAGACTCACAGACGTAGAAAATGAACTTGTAGTTTACAAAGTGGAGGTGGAGAGAGGGATACATTAAGGGATTGGGGTTAAAATAATCACACTAGCAGTAAAATCTTGCCAGAGTTTGGGCTCTTCATAGTGTTGCACAAAGAACCTCCTCTTGCCTAGACCTGTAGTGCAATTGGTCACTGCTCTTTAAATATATCAGATTGTACCACTATCAGCAACATGGCACTAGTTCCTTTCTGGATGAGGGTAAGGTGTTCTTTCCCACAGTTATTGACAAACAAGATACTGACTCAGTTTAATAGATGCATAGTTTATTCAAATATTGCTTCATCATATTTCTGGACCAAATGCCAAGTTCAGCCAGTTTCCTGGAGAGGACTCCCTCTAGTACCGTTTATGCTATCATGGTGAGTCTCTAGAAAAGTAATTTCTACTTGACTCAACACCCTATCTTAGGTTCCCAACTTCCTAAGTCAATCTTAGTCCTCTGGGTCAAGGTTATGTGGTCCCAAGTGTTGTTGCCACGAGTATTCAAGTACTCTGTGTGCACCAAAATGATGTTGTGTTCCTTAAGAGATGGCCAGGTGGGTATCTTCACTTAATAGGTGCAGTTTAGTCCAAATATCCCAAAGCCTTTCCACAAACATTTCCTTTTAAGTTCCAGAGTGAAATTGTCTTTGCTAAATGACAACTCTGTCATGCCAACTTTCCCCTTTTGGACGCCATTGCAGTTCCTTCAGTTCTGGCCAGAATAGAATCCTACCCTAATTTATAGCTAGTGTAGTTAAAAGGGCAATTTCGATTCCACCGTATAGGACACATGACAGCAATGTGTTTCCCTCATACTCAGGTACTTGCTTTAATCATAGTTTCATCCTGGTTACGGACACATGATATAGCTGTTAGCTGACAGTCACAGTATGTCCACTGAGGTTCCATGGCAGAAATCTTCTCAGAGCTACAGAGATCCAGCACAATAAATATAACAACAAAATATCCCAATCTACTATTATGTCCTCTCTCCAAATTGTGTATGTAAGGTCTCGGGACATTGTTGTAGTGTGGCTTTTGTTAAATTCTCCTCAGGAGGGAATGAATCCTGAAACATCTTGTATTGGCCATGACTCAGTACTACATATGAGAGAATATTACCGTCTTTTTTGAGGGGAGTGCCTTTTTTTTAGAGCTGCACCTGCAGAATATGGAATTTCCCAGGCTAGGTGCTGAATCAGAGCTGCAGCTGCCAGCCTATGCCACAGCCATGTCTGCAGCCTACACCACAACTCACGACAGTGCTGGATCCTTGACCCACTGAGTGAGGCCAGGGATTGAACCTGTGTCCTCAAGGATCCTAGTCAGGTTCGTTACCACTGAGCCACAACAGAAACCTCAGAATATTACTGTCTTGCTCTGAGGGCAATTTCTTTTTTTTTCCTTTTTTTGTCATTCTTATATTATTTATTTATTTATTTATTTATTTATTTATTTATTTATTTTTATATTATACCCAGCCGTACAGCATGGTGACAGGGTTTCACATCACAAGTGGTTAGACATAGTTCCCAGTCTATACAGTAGGATATCTTTGCTTTTCCAGCCCAGAGGCAACAAACTACAGCTATTAACCCCAGATCCCCCTGCCATCACATTCCCTCCCCCACCATTTTGGCAACCACAAGTCTGTTCTCCAAGTCCTTGATTTTCTTTTCTGCATAAATGTTCATTTGTGCAGTATGTCAGATTCCAGTTATTAGTGATATCATATGGTATCTGTCTTTCTCCTTCTGACTTACTTCACTCAGTATGAGGGTCTCTAATTCCATCCATGTTGCTGCAAATGACATTATTTTATTATTTTTTATGGCTGAGTAGTATTCCATTATGTATATATACCACATCTTCCTAATCCAGTCATCTGTTGATGGACATTTGGGTTGTTTCCATGTCTTGGCTATTGTGAATAGTGCTGAAATGAACATGCATGTGCAGGTGTCTTTTTCAAGGAAAGTTTTGTCCGGTATATGCCCAAGAGAGGAATTAAGGGTCGTATGATAGTTCTATGTATAGTTTTCTAAGGTACCTCCATACTGTTTTCCATAGTGGTTGTACCAGCTTACATTACCACCAACAGTGCAGGAGAGTTCCCTTTTCTCCACACCCCCTCCAGCAATTGTTTGTGGAGTTGTTAATAATGGCCATTCTGACTAGTGTGAGGTGGTACCTCATAGTAGCTTTGATTTGCATTTCTCTAATCATCAGTGATGTTGAGCATTTTTTCATGTGCTTGTTGGCCATCTGCATCTCTTCTTTGGAGAACTGTCTATTTAGGTCCTTTGCCCATTTTTCGATGGGGTTGTTGTTTTTTTGCTGTTGAGCTGCGTAAGTTGTTTATAAATTTTTAAGATTAGGCCCTTGTCAGTTGCATCATTTGACACTACTTTCTCCCATTCTGTAAGTTGTCTTTTAGTTTTCTTTTTGGTTTTGTTTGCTGTGCAAAAGCTTGTCAGCTGGATTAGGTCCTATTGTTTTATCTTTGCTCAGATTTCTGTTGCTTTGGGAGACTGACCTGAGAAAACATTTTTAAGGCTGATGTCCGAGAATGTCTTACCAATGTTTTCTTCCAGGAGTTTAATGGTATCTTACCTTATATTTAAGTCTTTAAGCCATTTAGAGTTGATTTTTGTGCGTGATGTGAGAGTGTGTTCTAGTTTCATTGATTTGCATGCAGCTGTCCACATTTCCCAGCAATGCTTACTGAACAGACTGTCTTTATCCCATTTTATGTTCTTGCCTCCTTTGTCAAAAATCAATTGACCGTAGTTGTCTGAGTTTATTTCTGGGTTTTCTATTCTGTTCCATTGGTTCTTATGTTTGTTTTGGTACCAGTACCACACTGTCTTGATTACTGTGGCTCTGTGATATTGCCTGAAGTCTGGGAGAGTTATGCCTCCTGCATGGTTTTTGTTCTTTAGAATTGCTTTGGCGATTCTGGGTCTTTTGTGGTTCCATATAAAATTTTGGATTGTTCTAGTTCTGTGAAGAATGTCTTGAGTAATTTGACAGGGATTGCATTGAATCTGTAGATTGCTTTGTGTAGTATAATCATTTTTACAATATTTTTCTGGCCCATCAGCATGGAATATTCTTCCATTTCTTTGTATCATCTTTGATCTCCTTGATTAATGCTTTGTAGTTTTCACCATATAAGTCTTTCACCTCCTTGGTCAAGTTTATTCCCAGGTATTTGATTTTTTGGGGTGCTATTTTAAAAAGTAAAGTATTTTGGTGTTCTTTTTCTAATATTTCATTGTTAATATACAGAAATGTGATTGATTTCTGAAGTTTAACCTTATATCCTGGCACTTTCCTGAATTTGTCTATGAGTTCAAGTAATTTTGAGATTGAGTCCTTGGGGTTTTCTATATAAACTATCATGTCATCTGCATAGAGTGAGAGTTTTACCTCTTCTCTTCCTATTTGGATGCCTTTTATTTCTTTTGTTTGTCTGATTGCTATAGCTAGGACTTCCAATACTATGTTGAATAATAGTGGTGATAGTGAGCATCCCTGTGTTGTTCCGGATTTTAGTGGGAATGCTTTCAGCTTTTCTCCACTGAGTATTATATTTGCCATGGGTTTATCATAAATGACTTTTATTATGTTAAGGAATGTTCCCTGTATTCCCACTTTGGTAAGAGTTTTGAACAAGAATGGATTTTGGGAGTTCCCCTCTTGGTGCAGCGGTTAACGAATCCAACTGGGAACCATGAGGTTGTGGGTTTGATCCCTGGCCTTGCTCAGTGGGTTAATGATCCGGCATTGCCATGAGCTGTGGTGTAGGTCAAAGACGTGGCTTGGACCCTGCATTGCTGTGGCTAAGGCATAGGCCAGCAGCTATAGCTCCAATTAGACCCCTAGCCTGGGAACCTCCACATGCCACCAGTGTGGCCCTAAAAAATGACAAAAGGCAAAAAAAAAAAAAAAGAATGAATGTTGGACTTTGTCAAATACTTTTTCTGCACCTATTGAGATGATCATGTGGTTTTTTACTTTTCTTTTGTTAATGCGGTATATGACATTGATTTGTGTATGTTGAACCATCCTTGTGCACCTGGGATGAATCCCACCTGGTCGTGGTGTATAATCTTTTTGATATGTTGTTGGATTTGGTCGGCTGAAACTTTGTTGAGAATTTTTGCATGTAAATTTATCAAAGATATTGGCCTATAGTTCTCTTTTTTCGTGGTGTCTTTGTCTGGTTTTGGAATTAAGGTGATGCTGGCATCATAGAATGTCTTTGGGAGTATTCCTTCTTCTTCAACCATTTGGAAAAGTTTAACATCTTTTCATGTGTTTATTTGCCATCTGCATGTCTTCTTTGGAGAATTGTCTGTGTAGATCCTCTGCCCATTTTTTTGATGGGGTTGTTTGTTTCTTTAGTATTGAGCTGTAGGAGATGTTTGTAAATTTTGGAGATCATTCCCTTGTCAGTTGATTCATCTACACATATTTTCTCCCATTCTGTGGAGAGAATGGGTATGAGTTCCTCTTTGTATGTTTGGTAGAAATCATCTGTGAAGCCATCTGGTCCTGGACTTTTATTTCTAGGGAGTGTTTTGATGACATACTCAATTTCATTTCTAGTGATTGCTATGTTAAGTTGATCTATTTCTTCCTGAGTCAGTTTTGGCAGGGTGTACATCTCTAAAAAGGTGTCCATTTCTTCTAGGTTATCAAATTTGTTGGCTAAATCACGTAGTTTAAACATACAGCTTTAGGGATAGATGGAGGGAAGAAAGTTTCCAACATCCCCACTGTGGAATGGATCATTTCATGGTATAACTCTTGGCTTTGCTTTTTTCTGGCCATTAGGGTTTTTTAACTGTATGCTTCTGAACTAGAATAATTGACAAGAAATGAACACACAGCAATATAATAAAGGAAGGATAGAGAGATAAGAGTAATAGTGAAAACTATTTTTAAGCAGGAAAACGGGTTTGAAAGAGAAAAATAAGGAATGATAAACATCCTCAAGATAAGAAACTTAGCTGAAATGTATTCTACCTCCTTTTCCTCCTCTTCTCTCTGTTTATTCTTTCCTCTTCCAAACATTTTCAAAGACAGCCAATAGCTGTAAATTAAGTAACTATCAGAGTTCCTGATGTGGCACAGTAGATTAAGAATCTTGCTGCAGCAGCTCAATTGCTGTGGGTTAAGTATCTGTGGGTCACAGCTGCAGCTCAGATTCCCTGGCCTGGGAACTTCCATATGCTCTGGGTGCTGTCATTAAAAAAAAAAAAGTAATTATTTTTAGCAGTGTAGTGAAATGTGAAAGATTTTGGAGGACAATTCTTGATAAAAGAGAAATTTGTTCAGGAAATATCTTTGGGGAAACAATTAGTTTATAGCAGTATTTGGGAGATGAGAAAGTGATGACTTTTTATAGCAAAGAGAAGAAATATTGAGGGAGTGTATCATGATTTAAGCAGAGGCAAAGCCAGCTGATGGGCCTTCAGCAATGGATATAAGTGCCCAAAGCAGTCTCACATGAGTTAAAACCACTAACCCCTTTATCCATTCATCTGTTGATGGACACTAAGATTTCTTCCATGTCTTGGCTATTATAAACAGTGCTGCCATGAACGTTAGGGTGCATGTATCTTTTCAGGTTGTGTTTTTCTCTGGATAGATGCCCAGGCATGGGATTGTGGGATCATCTGGTAGCTCTACTTTCAGTTTTTTAAGGCACTTCCACACTGTTCTCCCTAGTGACTGTACCAATTTACATTCCCACCAACGGTATAGGAAGGTTCCTTTTTCTCCACACACTCTCCAGCATTTATTATTTGTAGATGTTTTGATGGTGGCCATTCTGATTGGTGCGATGTGATACCTCATTGTGGTTTTGACTTGCATTTCTCTAATAATTACTGATGTTGAGCATCTTTTCACGTACCTTTTGGCTAGCTGTATGTCTTCTCTGAAGAGATATGATTTTAGATATTCTGCCCATTTTTTTGACAGGTTTTTTTTTTTGATATTGAGCTGTATGACTGTAGAAGATGTAGTATATAAAGTATATATATGTGTATATATATACATATATAATTACACACAATGTAATATTACTCATCCATAAAAAAGAATGGAATAAAGCCATTTGCAGCAACATGTATGGACCTAGACATTAATATATATATATATATATATATATATATATATGTATGTATATGTATATATATGTTATATATACACACATATATACATATGTAAAACTGAATCACTTTATTATATAATTGAAACTAACACAACATTGTAAATCAACTATATTTCAGTAAAAGTAACAAATCCTGGAATTCCAGTCATGGCTCAGTAGTAACAAACCCGATTGGTAATCATGAGGATGTGGGTTCAGTCCCTGATCTTGCTCAGTGGGTTAGGGATCCAGCATAGACATGAGCTCTGATGTAGTCACAGATGAGGCTCGGACCCTACATTGCTGTGGCTATGGTGCAGGCCGGCAGCAGCTGCTCCAATTTGACCCCTAGCCCTGGAATTTCTATATGCCACAGGTGTGGTCTTAAAAAGATAAAAAAAAATGCTAACCTCCAAGAGCTTGATTATTCACCAAAAATCAGCAGAAACCAGTTTCCAGTGGAGAACTTTCCCCTGTGTGTTAATCAAGAGGGTGCTGCCTGGAGTTTCCTCCTGCTCACCAGCTTCCGCAGGCCCTATTTCAGGTCTTTGTTTCTCAGACTGTAGATAAAAGGATTTAATGTGGAGGTTAAAACTGTGTAGACAATTGTTGCCAAGTGGTCCCTGACAGTGTAGGAGGACACAGGCTGGGAATGGACATAGAAGATGCTTCCATAAAAGACTGTCACCACAGTGACATGAGAACCACAAGTGGAGAAGGCTTTGCGTTTGCCAGCAGCTGAGGGAATTTTGAGAACTGCAATGAGGATTCATATATAAGAGAAAGCAATGCATAGAAAGGGGGTCACCAAAACAATAGGTCCTTCTGTCTTTCTCACAATTTCATTGACAAATGTGGAGGAGCAGGACAATTTCATCAGACGACTGAGGTCACAGAGAAAGAGATGGATAATATTTGAGTCACAAAAGATGAGCTGACTCAGCAGAAATGTGTGCAGCAGTGAGTGGAGGTGCGGCAATGAGCAGGAGAAGGCCACCAGCAGGACACAGCGGTGGTGGCTCATGAAGGTGACATAGTGGGAGGGGTCACAGATGGCCACATAGCGGTCAAAGGCCATGACTACTAGAAGGAAATTGTCTGTGTTGCCCAAGGCGTATATAAAATACATCTGAGTCAGACACCCAGCATAGGAGATGGTCTTATGGGACAGGAAATTCACCAGCATCCTGGGGACAATGGTTGTTGTGAAGCAAATATCAGTGAAAGAGAAGGAATTCAGGAAGAAATACATGGGAGTCTGGAGGTGGGGGGCAGAGTGGATGGCCAGAATGATGAGCAGGTTCCCTGTGATGATGACCAGGTATACGATGACGAAGAGGATAAAGAGTGTTTTCTGGTCCTGGGGATGGGAGGAGAGTCCCAGGAGGATGAACTCAGAGACACTGCTGGTGTGGTTGACTCTTGCCATTGATGTGGGTCTAGTTATATAACAAGAAACTTTGTTATTAAATATTCTCCAATTCCACAATCCAAATCATGAGAACCCAGCAAGTCTTTGTTTCTTCTATTTTGTCACAAAGTGCAGCTGTTCAGGGAAAGCTTGTCAGCCTCCTGGTGCTTGATGTGGTCCTTCCTTCCCAAATCCATGGGCATCATAAGGACCTTATATTGAAAGCTGGAAAGACAGAAGAAGAGTTTTCCTTTAGACACTGTCAGGGGTGGACCTGGTTCAAGTTTTTTAAGTTCCTATTTTGAGAAAAGCTCTGTGTCCTTGCTGAGAACATAGCAGTAAAACAGATAAATCTTTGCTTTTGTATATTTCATGTTGTAGTTCAGGAACTAGATCATCAACAAACACGTATGTAATATAATATCAGGTTGGGATACACTTATTAACAAAAGAAAGCAGTATAAGAAGATATAGGTGACTGGGGAGTAGAGATGGAAGTATTTTAGGTAAAGAAGTCATAGGACACTCACTCCTTATCAAAGCTAATTCAGTTGTTATATTACTAGAGTTTACCTTGCATTGTCATGGATAGAAATAAGCATTTGTTCAAATAACCAACAGGCAAATCTAAGAAGAATATTGAATCTAGTTCGGTAGTGTTTTCTCCCTCATCTGGGTATGGAATGAGAAGTTCCTCCTCCTTAGCTCTTGCGATGCTATCATCCTTAGTCTGTGTACATCTCCCCTCTTTGGTAAATTGTTTTTCTTTTCTTTAATTCCCTGTCCTAAATCACATTTATACATAATAGGCATCCAGTAAAATTAAAATAAAAATGTTGTTTATTTAAAAAAATTTGGAATTCCCATCCTGGCTTAGTAGTTAAGGGATCTGACTAAGAACCAAGAGGTTGCGGGTTCGATCCGTGGCCTTCCTCAGTGGGTTAAGGATCTGGCATTGCTGTGAGTTGTGGTGTAGGTTGCAGATGTGGCTCAGATCCCACATTGCTGTGGCTGTGTCGTAGGCTGGTGGCTACAGCTCTGATTAGACTGCTAGCCTGGGAACCTCCATATGCTGCGAGAGTGACCCTAGAAATGGCAAAAGACAAAATAAATAAATTTTATTGAAGTGTAGTTGATCTGCAATGTTCTGTTAATTTCTGCTGTAGAGCAAAGTGATTTGGTTATATATATATATATATATATATATATATATATATATATATATTTTATTTTTCATATTCCTGTCTATTATGTTTTCTCACAGGATATCAAATATGTTTCCCTATGCTATACAGTAGGACCTTCTTTTTTCTTCTTTCTTGCTTGTTTGCTTGCTTTCTTTCTTTCTTGCTTGCTTGCTTTTGTCTTTTTAGGGCCACACCTGCCTGAAAAAGATGTGGAGGTTGTCTAGGAGTCAAATCGGAGTTGTAGCTGCTAGCCTATGCCGCAGCCACAGCAACGCTGTGAGTGAGGCCAGGGATTGAACCTGTATCCTCAAGGATGCTAGTCAGATTTGTTTCTGCTGAGCCATGGTGGGAACTCCCAGTAGAACATTTATGATGGGAAACCACTATTGACTATTCATGTTGTAAAAATTCATCTTTCAATGGATGTATGTATATATACATAATTCAATCACTTTGCTCAACAGCAGAAATTAACACAACATTGTAAATCAACTATACAGCAAAAAAATTTTTTTAAAATGAAGAATAGTCCTCTCTCACATATTTATCCAGAAATATCTATGAGAAGCTTGTGTATATACATGGCTTTTTCAGTCATATCCAGTTACCCAGCAATGGACATCAAAAAGGCCTCTGTTTCTTGTTACTGCAAAACACTCTATAATGAGTGATCTTGCATCAGCAAAGCACTGTAAAAAAGTCCTTTAAGTCAATTATTTTAGAGACAGCATATTCATCCATATCTTTTGAATAGACATTACATCAGGATTTTCAAAAATTTTGAAACACTGGGTATTTATGTATTCTGGTTACCATAATACTCTCTATAATGGAGTTCCCCCTGTGGTGCAGTGAGTAAATGATCCCTTTTGTCTCTGTGGTGGCGCTGATTCGATGATGCCCAGCCTAGCACAGTGTGTTAAGGATCCAGCATTGCTGCAGCTGTGGTATAGGTCACAGCTGAAGCTCTGATTTGATCCCTGGTCCAGGAAATTTCATATGCTGTATGTGTGGCTGAAAAAGGAAAAAGAAATCTCTATAATGAACATATTTCTGTCATCAAAATGTTTAATTTCTTTAGAGACAGCATACTCTTTCACACATTTTTGAAAATACACTGGTCTAATACAGATATATTAACATATTAACTACTTGAATAAAAAGTGCTTACATTGTAGTTGTAAGTTACTAAACATTTTTAATCCTCAGTTACTTCATACTTAACATTGAACACATATTTACATTCTCATGAGGATTTAGTGAAGGAACACATTTCAAGTGTTTAAAAGAGACACGTATATTGTAAACACTCTGGAAAAGCTGTTGATCCTTATCACTCCCTGTGTCACCTTCCCTTATCTGCTATTTCCAGATGTTCTCCAAAGCAATTAATTCACAGGCATAAAATATCGCCTCCCTCACTGCCAAATTGTTAGGCTAATTTCAGGATTTTACAAGATTTTATGGAAGAAATATTTGTTGATGCATTGAGCTTTGAATGAGTCAGTAAAAATAATACTGAATATTATTGAAAATTTATTGCATGTCACACTTACGCTAAGCACCTCACTAATTCTCATAACAGGAATTGTGAGGCATGTGTTGTTATCCGGAGACTTAGGTTTAAGGAGGTAAATGTGTTTGCTTAAGGCCACTAAGGAAGTGAATAGCAATCAGGTTTTGAAGCCTACTCTGATTTCAGACTCACTCTAAGCTCATCTCTCAAGTGTTATTCTATCCCTCCTCAGCTTTTGTGTATTTATTATCACCATCAGGCAAGGTTCTGTTTTCCTCATTTTGATAATTTTCTCCATGAATTACCCTTCCATTCCCCTTAACTGACAAGCTTTCTTCTCCCATGCTCAGAATATATCCTTGCAGTTGCAAAAGAGGTGACGTATCATTCTTTGTTGCAGAGATGGTGGAATTTGAAAAGCTGAACATCCATGATTAACTGGGTAAAATCAAGCAGAGATAATTGGCTGTGCATGACCAGGCTGTGTCTGGTGTGTGTAGCTGTGGTATTTCAGTGGACAGTGCCCTGGACTGAAGTTGAAAAGAAGGGGTTTGATTTGTCCTCCATCACCTGCTCGCAAGCTGATTTCCAATTCCTTGTTTTATGAAAAACAAGGGAGACACCATGTCTATAAAGCAGTTTATCACACACAGATCAACATTCAGAGATGAGTCATTTGTGAAAGGGTTGCCTAGGGATGTGGGAATACAAAACGTAGTGGTGATTTGGTGAATTAATGGGAATGGATGCTCTAGGTGGAGGATGTCAGGAGCACCCATGCGGACAAAAAGGAGGAAGGCTTTGCATCTGAGAACCAGGAAGAACAGTTCTAAAAGCACAGAGGTAGAGGCTGGGAATACCTTAATTTTCCTTTTCTACTGATGGGTTTCCCTTCCATGAAAACATGGTACAGGTGGCCTAGAGGTTAAACTGGATGCACTTAAAACCAAGTGCCTCATGGAAATTTTACTTGGACCTCATGACTTCTCAATCCATGAAATATATGAAAGTATCAAGGAAAGGAGAGTAAGGTACCAAACTGAGTTGGAATAGCCCCTGGGTGGCCAGCTCACTGAAGCTCACCTCCAAGTCCAGATGCTCTTCTTTCCTTGCCAGCCTCCCCAGGAGTTGATGGGCACCACCTCTGCTCTCAGGCAAAACAGAAAATCCTGTGTCTGAGAGCTGCCCCCTCCACTTACTCTTCACGTGGCCTTTGTCTTTCCATTCATTCATTCAACAATTTAAAAAAGAATTAGTTCCCAGCTGTACTGAGATAAAATCCTCATATAACATTTTTTGAGGTGTATGACTCAATTTTTTGAGAGATGTATTTGTTGCAAAATGATAAGCACTACAGTGTCAGTTAAAATATTCATTGCTTCATGTGGCTACAACTTTTTTTTTTTTGCAGTGACAATCTTTTTATATCTGTTGTGGAAACCTTCAAACACACAATCTTATTAAACCTAGTCACCATGCAATAAGTAATAGCCCCAGAACTTATTTATCATATGTCTGAAAGTTTGTACCCTTTGACTACCTTCACCCATTTCTCCCACCCAGGACTCCTCTCTCATGGCGATCTACTCCAAGTTCTTTCCTTCTTTTTTTACATGCACATATAAATGAGATCACACAGTGTTTTTCTCTGTCAGACTTATTTCACTGACATAATATTCTCAGGTTTCAATGTTTTGGTGCAAACGGTACAATTTCCTTTTTATGGCTAAAGAATATTCTGATAGTATTCATATTTTCTTTATCCACTCATCCATTGATGAACAGTTAGGTTGTTTCCATATCTTTGCTATCATAAAACTGCAAACAACATAGTGGTGCAGACATCTATTTGAAATAGTGATTTCATTTCTTACGCTATATACCCAGAAGTAGGATTGCTGGATCACACAGTACCTCCATATTTTTTTATATGTTGCCTTTCATTTTCATTTTGTTGATATTATTTTGCTACACAGAGGTTGTTTAGGGGAATTCCCATTGTGGCTCAGTGGGTTATGAACCCAAGTAGTATCCATGAGGACTCAGGTTCGATCCCTGCCCTTTCTCTGCTCTGTGGGTTAAGGATCTGGGTTTCTGTGAGCTGTGGTGTAGGCCAACAGCTGCTGCTCCAATTTGACTCCTAGCCTGGGAACTCTCATGTGGGCATGACCTAGAAAAGGTGTGTGGGTTTGTCTTGCTTTTGTTGCCTGTGTTTGGATATCATATCCATAAAATCATTGCTAAGATCAAGGCCAAGGAGGTTTTCCCTTATTTTCTTCTTAGAGTTTTGTGATTTCTGGTTTTACATTTGCCTTAATTTTTGTAAATGGTATAATATAGGGGTCTGGGTTCATTGTTTTGCCTGCAATATCCAGTTTTCCCAGGGCCATTTATTGAAGAGAGTACTTTCCTCCACTGAGAATTCTTGGCTCCTGTGTCAAATATTAGTCGATTGTATTATGTACGGGTTTATTTCTGAGCTCTTAAATCTATTTCACTGGTCTGTGTTTCTCTTTTTATACAAATACCATACTATTTTGATTACTATAGCTTTGTAGTATATTTTGGAATCAGGAAGTGTGATGTTTCCAGCTTTGTTCTTTCTCAGGATTGCTCTGGCTATTTAAAGTCTTCGGTGGTCCTATCTGTATTTTAGGATTTTTTTTCTATTTCTGCAAAACATATCGTTGGAATCTTCATAGGGTTTGCATTGAATCTATAGATTCCTTTGGGTAGGATGGACATTTTAACAACATTAATTCTCCCAATCCATGAAGAGGATACAGCTTTTCGTTTGTTTGTGTTGTCTCCAATTTCTTTCCTCAATGTTTTCAGTGTATAGATAGATCTTTTAGCTTGTTCATTAAATTTTTCTTAGGTGGTTTATTGTTTTTGATGCTATTGTAAATGGGATTTTTTCTGTGTTCCTTTTCATTTTTAATTAATTCATTGTTAATATACATAAATTGATTTTTGTATGTTGATTTTTATCCTGCAACTTTATGGAATTTTTTTTATCGGTTCTAACAGTTTCTGATGGAGTCTAAAATTTTCTCTATGTATTACCACATCCTGTGCAAAGGCAGTTTCACTATTTCTTTTTGAATTTGTATTATTTTTATTTCTTTTCCTTCCCTAATTGCTTTTTCTGGGAGTTCTAGTACTGTGTTAAGTAGGAATAAGAAGAACGTGCATCCTTTTATGTTCCCAATCTTAGAGGAGAATCTTTTAACCTCTCACCACTGAATATGATGTTAGCTATGGGCTTGTCATATACGGATTGTATTATGTTGAGGTTTTTATCACGAAAGGATATTTTATTTTATAAATGCTTTTTCTGCATCTATTGATCATGTGATTTTTATTTATTCTATTACTGTGGTGTGCCATATTTATCGACTTGCATATGTTGAACTATCCTTGCCCAAAGGGATAAATCTCACTTGATACATGGTGTATGATCTTTTCAATGTATTGTTGAATTCAGTTTGCTCATACATTGTTTTCCTAATTTT
Organism: Catagonus wagneri; assembly: GCA_004024745.2. Taxonomy (NCBI): domain Eukaryota; kingdom Metazoa; phylum Chordata; class Mammalia; order Artiodactyla; family Tayassuidae; genus Catagonus; species Catagonus wagneri. The sequence goes on from PVHT021183634.1 coordinate 10,064,847, forward strand.
GTGTAGTTTTGTGTTCTTCACTAATCTTTTTAAGAGGATTATTCCTGAATTTTTTGCCAGACAATTCATAGACCTCCATTTTTTTTTTAATTTTTTATATAATTTTTTTCATTAGAACTAGTTTAGTGTTCTGTCAATTTTCTATTGTACAGCATGGTGACCTGATTACATAAATAGATTAATCAGAAGTGATTAGGCATAGCTCTCAGTGCTGTACAGCAGGATCTCATTACCAATCCATTCCAAAGGCTATAGTCCACACCTATTAACCCAGACTCCCAGTTCATCTCACTCCCTCCCCCTCCCCTTCAGTAACCACAAGTCCATGATTTTCTTTAGTGTGGTAAGGTTCATTTGTTCAGTATATTACGTTCCAGATATAAGTGATATCATGTAGTATTTTCTTTCTCTTTTGGCCTTACTATACTCAGTATGAGAGTCTCTAGTTGCACCTATGTTGCTGCAAATGGAATTATTTTGTTCTTTTCTATGGCTGAGTAGTATTACATTGTTTATATTATGTTGTGTATATATATATACACAACATCTTCTTAATCTACTCATCTGTTGATAGACATTTAGGTTGTTTCCATGTCTTGGCTATTGTGGATTGTGCTGCAGTGAACATGTGAGTGCATGTGTCTTTTTCATGGAAAGTTTTGTCTGGATATATGCCCAAGAGGAGGATGGCTGGGTCATATGGTAGTTCTGTGTACAGTTTTCTAAGGTACATCCATACAGTTTTCCATAGAGGTTGTACCAGCTTACACTCCCACCAACAGTGCAGAAGGGGTCCCTTTTCTCCACACCCCCTCCAGCATTTGTTATTTGTGGACTTATTAATGATGGCCAGACTGGTGTGAGGTAGTACCTCAGAGTAGGTTTGATTTGCATTTCTATAATAATCATTGATGTTGAGCACTTTTTCATGTGCTTGTTGGCCATCTGTGTATCTTCTTTGGAGAATTGTCTCTTCAGGTGTTTTGCCCATTTTTCAATGGGGTTGTTGGCTCTTTTGTGGTTGAGCTGCATAAGTTGTTTGTATATTTTAGACTTAAGACCTTCTCTGTTTTCATCATTTGACACTATTTTCTCCCATTCTGTAAGTTGTCTTTTAGTTTTGTTTTTGGTTTCCTTTGCTGTGCAAAAGCTTGTCAGTTTGATTAGGTCCCATTGCTTTATTTTTGCTTTTATTTCTGTTGCTTTGGGAGACTGACCTGAAGAAATATTTGTAAGGTTGATATCAGAGAATGTTTTACCTATGTTCTGTTCTAGGAGTTTGATGGTGTTTTGCCTTACATTTAAGTCTTTAAGCCATTTCGAGTTTGTTTTTGAGCATGGTGTGAGAGTGTGTTCTGGTTTCATTGATTTGCATGCAGGTGTCCAGGTTTCCCAGCAATACTTGCTGAAAAGACTGTTTTTTTCCCATTTTATGTTCTTGCCTCCTTTGTCAAAGATTATTTGACCGTAGGTTTCTAGGTTTATTTCTGGGTTCTCTATTCTGTTCCATTGGTCTGTATATCTATTTTGGTACCAGTATCACACTGTCTTGATTACAGTGGATCTGCAGTATTGCCTGAAGTCTGGGAGAGTTATGCCTCCTCAGAATTGCTTTGGCAATTTTGGGTCTTTTGTGTTTCCATATAAATTTTTGGATTGTTTCTTCTAAAGTTCTGTGAAAATGTCATGGGTAGTTTGATAGCGATTGCTTTGAATATGTAAATCACTTTGGGTGGTATGGCCATTTTTACAATATTAATTTTTCCAGCCCATGATCATGGTATATCTCTCCATTTCTTTGTATCTTCTTTGATTTCCTTGATTAACGTTTTATAGTGTGCAGCATATAGCATATGTCTTTTACCTCCTTGGTCAGGTTTATAACCTGGTATTTGATTTTGGGGGGATCCAATTTTAAAATATTTTTGAATTAATTAATTAATTAATTTTTTGTCTTTTAGGGCCACACCCGCAGCATATGGGCTATCCCAGGCTAGGGGTCGAATCAGAGCTGTAGCCTCCAGCCTACACCACAGCCACAGCAATGCCAGATCTGAGCTGCATCTGCAACCTACACCACAGCTCACGGCAATGCCAGTTCATTAACCCACTGAACAAGGTCAGGGATCGAATCCACAACCTCATGCTTCTTAGTCAGATTCGTTAACCACTGTGCCATGAGGGGAACTCCAAAAGGTATTTTATTTTTGTATATTTCATTGTATACAGAAATGCAATTGATTTCTGAATGTTAATCTTATATCCTGCTACTTTGCTGAGTTTGTTAAACAGTTCAAGCAATTTTTGGGTTGATATCTCCATTTCTTTATGGTCAGTTATTGGAACATTATTAGTTTCCTTGGATGATGCCATGATTCCCTACTTCCTCATGTTCCCTGATTCCTTGTGTTGGTATCTGTGCATTTCAGTAAGTAGTCTTCCCTCCAGACTTTATTGTCTTCTGCATTGATAGCCTTTCACCATTCAGCTCACCTTGGGGTACTATAGAGGCCAGTGGTGGTGTCTTTGGACGACATGGGCTGGCTGTTAGTGTCCCTATTTGGTGAAGGCACAGACTGTGCTCTGAGGTCAGGGTGGTACCGCTGGCTGGGCCCTGAGTTAGGTAGGATTGCTGGCTGTGCTCTGTAGACAGGTGGGGCTACTAGCTGGGGTCTGTGTTCACCTTTGGGTCAGGTCACTGCCTGTGATCCCAAGAACGGTGGTGCTACTAGTTGGACTTTTTTGCTGGGTAGGGCTGTTGGCCTGGCCTCATATTCACTGCTGGACAGGTCGAGTATCAGGCTGTGGACCCTGATTACAGCTCTAAGTTCAGGCAAGGTCACAGTTAGGGTTTCATGGTAGTATAAGTTCTCAGGCTGCTTTTGGCTGTTAGGCTGGGAGGCAGACTGATTCTCAGAGTAGGACAGGGCAGCAGAGTGGCCTTCATGGGCAGGTATGCCACTGGCTTACTCTTCTGTTGGTAAAGGGCTCTGACCAGATTTTGTTGTCAGGAGGGACTTCTAGCTGTATCCTGCAGGTGGGTGGGGCAAGAGGCTGTGTTCTGCAGGCAGGCATGGTTGCTGTGTGGGCTCCCTTGTTGGGTGGCCACAGGATCTGCTGTGTGATTAGTCTGGGTCACTGGCTGGGCTCCCTGTTTGTTTGTTTTTGTTTTTGTTTTTGTTTTCCTAGATGCTTTCGTAATGGATTTTATTTCAATTATAGGTGTACATAAATCATCACAAGTCAATTTTACAGATTTTGTATCCCAAACCCACCATGCATCCCCCCACCCCCAAGATTGTCTTATTTGAAAAACCAAGGTTTTCCAAAGTCTGTGAGTCATTGTCTGTACTGTAAAGAGGTTCATTTTGTCTTTTTAGTTTCCACATGTAAGCGGTAGCATTGGGGGTTGCTGTCTAATTGTCTGACTGGTTTCACTTTGCATGATAATTTCTAGGTCCATCCATGTTGCTATAAATGTTGGTAATTTGTTCCTTTTAATGGCTGAGTAATATTCCATTGTGTGTTTGTACCAAATCTTCCCTATCCACTCCTCTGTTGATGGGCATTTAGGTCGTTTCCATGACCTGGCTATTGCATACAGTGCTGCAATGAACACTGGAGTACATGTGTCTTTTTGAGTCAGGGTTTCCTCTGGATAGATGCCCAGGAGTGGGATTGCTGAATCAAATGGTAATTCTATTTTGAGTTTTCTGAGGAATCTCCATACTGTTTTCCACAGTGGTCACACCAATTTGTATTCCCACCAATATTGAAATAGGGTTCCTTTTTCTCCACACTGTCTCCAGCACTTATTGTTTGTAGATTTTTTTGATGATGGCCATTCTGGCCTGTGTTAGGTAGTACCTCATAGTGGTTTTGATTTGCATTTCCCTAATGAGGAGCGATGTTGAACATCTTTTAATGTGTTTATTTTCCATCTGCATGTCTTCTTTGGAGAATTGTCTGCCTAGATCCTCTGCCCATATTTTGATAGGGTTGTTTGTTTCTTTGGTGTTGAGCTGTAGGAGCTGTTTGTAAATTTTGGAGATTAATCCCTTATCAGTTGAATCATTTGCAAATATTTTCTCCCATTCTGTGGGTTGTCTTTTCGTTTTGCTTAGGGTTTCCTTAGCTGTGCAGAAACTTTGAAGTTTAATTGTCCCATTTGTTTATTTCTCTTTTTATTGTCCTTACTCTGACACATGGATCTGAGAAGATGTTGCTATCATTTATGTCAGAGAGTGTTTGGCCTATGTTTTCCTCTAAGAGTTTTATAGTATGTGGTCCTATATCTAGATCTTTAATCCATTTTGAGTTTATTTTTGTGCATGGTGTTAGGAAGCATTCTAGTTTCATTTTTTACATGTACCTGTCCAGTTTTCCCAGCACCACTTATTGAAGAGGCTGTCTTTTGTCCAATGTATATTCTTGCCTCCTTTATCATAGATTAGTTGACTACAGATGCGTGGATTTAATTCTGGGCTTTATATCCTGTTCCACTGATCTATATTTCTGTTGTTGTGCCAGTACCATATGGTTTTGATGACTGTAACTTTGTAGTAGAGTCTGAAGTCGGGGAGCCTGATTCCTCCAGCTCCATTTTTCTTTTTCAGGATGTCTTTGTCTATTCTGGGTTTTTTGTGTTTCCAGACAAACTTTAAACTATTTTGTTCTAGTTCTTTGAAAAAGGTCCTTGGTAATTTGATAGGGATTGCATTGAATGTGTAGATTGCCTTGGGTAGTATAGTCATTTTGATAATATTGACTCTTCCAATCCAAGAGCATGGTATGTCTTTCCACCTGTTTAAGTCATCCTTGATTTCTTTCAACAGCGCCTTATAATTTTCAGAGTACAGGTCTTTTGTCTCTTTAGGCAGGTTTATTCCTAAGTATTTAATTCTTTTTGATGCGATGGTAAATGGGATTGCTTCCCTAATTTCTCTTTCTGATCTTTCATTGTTGATATATAGAAATGCAGTAGATTTCTGTGTATTAATTTTGTATCTGGCAACTTTGCCAAATTCATTGATGAGCTCTAACAGTTTTCTGGTAGAGTCTTTAGGATTCTCTAGGTATAGTATAATGTCATCTGCAAAAAGTGATAGTTTTACTTCTTCCTTTCCAAATTGGATTCCTTTTATTTCTTTTTCTTCTCCGATTGCTATGGCTAGGACTTCCAGAACTATGTTGAATAGTAGTGGTGAGAGTGGACATCCCTGTCTTGTTCCTGATCTCAGCGGGAATTGTTTCAGCTTTTCACCATTGAGAATGATGTGAGCTCTGGGTTTGTCATAGATAGCCTTGATTATGTTGAGGTAGGTTCCCCCTATGCCCACTTGCTGAAGCGTTTTTATCAGAAATGGGTGTTGGATTTTGTCAAAGGCTTTTGCTGCATCTATGGAGAGGATCATATGGTTTTTATTCTTCAGTTTGTTAACGTGGTGTATCACACTGATTGATTTGCCAATTTTGAAGAATCCTTGCATCCCTGGGATAAATCCCACTTGATCGTGGTGTACAATCCTTTTAATGTATTGTTGGATTCGGTTGGCTAGTATTTTGTTGAGAATTTTTGCATCTATGTTCATCAGTGAGATTGGCCTGTAATTTTCTTATTTTGTGGTATCTTTGTCTGGTTTTGGTATCAGGGTGATGATTTCTTCATAGAATGAGTTTGGGAGTGTCCCTTTCTCTGCAATTTTTTGGAAGAGTTTCAGAAGAATAGGTGTTAACTCTTCTCTAAATGTTTGATAGAATTCACCTGTGAAACCATCTGGTCCTGGACTTTTGTTTGTTGGAAGTTTTTAAATCACAGTTTCAATTTCAGAGCTTGTGATTGGTCTATTCATATTTTCTATTTCATCTTGGTTTCGTCTTGGGAGATTGCACTTTTCTAAGAATTTGTCCATTTCTTCTAGGTTTTCCATTTTATTGCCATAGAGTTGCATATAGTAGTCTCTTATGATCCTTTGTATTTCTGTGATGTCTGTTACTTCTCCATTTTCATTTCTAATTTTATTGATTTGTGTCCTCTCTCTTTTTTTCTTGATAAGTCTGGCTAAGGGTTTATCAATTTTGTTGATCTTTTCAAAGAACCAGCTTTTAGTTTCATTGATCTTTTCTATGGTTTTCTTTGTTTCTATTTTGTTGATTTCTGCTCTGATCTTTATGATTTCTTTTCTTCTACTAACTTTAAGTCTTGTCATTTCTTCCCTCTCTAGCTGCTTTAGATGTAAAGTTACATTGTTTATTTGAGCTGTTTCTTGTTTCCTGAGGTAGGCTTGTACTGCTATAAATTTTCCTCTTAGAACTGCTTTTGCTGCATCCCAGAGGTTTTGGGGTGTCGTGTCTTTGTTGTCATTTGCTTCTAGGTATTTTTAATTTCCTCTTTGATTTCTTCTGTGATCCATTGGTATTTAGTAGCATGTTGTTTAGTCTCCAGGTATTTGTATTTTTGGCCATTTTTTTCTTGTTGTTGATTTCCAGTCTTATAGCATTGTGGTCAGAGAAGATGCTTGAAATGATTTCAATTTTCTTAAAGTTACTGAGGCTTGATTTGTAACCCAGGATGTGATCAATCTTAGAGAATGTTCCATGCACACTTGAGAAGAATGTGTATTCTGTTGCTTTTGGATGGAATGTCCTATAAATATCTATTAAGTCCATCTGATCTAATGCTTCATTCAGG